>CM034049.1:7157192-7181702 GCA_019804595.1 Bruguiera parviflora
AAACAAAGATCCAAAGTGGAGTATTAAGGTGTTTCTTCGAAATAAAAATCGATAATCACCCACGGAAAGATGCCTATCAAAGGGGTTACTTTAGGTTAATGAAGTTACTCGGAGTCGTATCTCTCAATTAAGCAGAAGAATTTTCCTCCGGGTAGAAATTACAGTTATGTTTGTCGGGAATCATAATGGGATGAAAGGCGGACTTAATTATGGGAACAGAGAGACCAATGGGTGCTGCAGAACACCGAGAAGTGTTGGTAAAGGTGTTCGTACAATGGTCCTTCATCGTAAGAAAAACATTTAAGGTGTTGGAACAGTAGTCCCGACATTAAACCCAGGAAAATTTTCTGGCCCATATGCGGGATGGGAAATGGCAGCGGAGAGAGAGAACCGGAGGCCAGCAAGATGTGGTTGATGATTTGAATAATGGCTGCCGATGTTCCGATGGGCACCGCACAATCGAGCCTTTTATATGTCTGATGTTGATAACTCCCTGGTCCATTCCACATTCTCCGCAATCAGACTTAAAGGTCTCCCTCTTTCTACGAAGCCACTTGCAAAATGTTTTTGTAACTTTTGGTTAGGTACGGGTATGGGAAAATTTCTTCTTTTTTCAAAATCATTTTCTCCTTAACGAAGGGCGGCCAAAAAATTTTCAAATTCTAGCTCTTCCTACTCATTATTCCTTCTCATAATTGAAACTACTCTGAAAAGAAAATTCAAATATATGGGTAAATTTAATTTATAGGAATAATCAATGAACGTGTAAATATTCGTTGAAATTTAACTAATCTTCTGAAATTACTTAAAAAAAAGACAACGCAATTCAAAATGAAGTCTCAGTGTAATCTCATCTTGGCCTGAGCTAATCCATTTTATTCTCTTCGCCTGTTGACACCCTTGTCAAGTTGTTGCAGTCTATGCCTGAAACCTAGAAGCTTAGTTGAAGCAACTTGGCACTGTTGTTAGGTTGGATAAAAGGGTTAGCTAGCTCGTGACACGAGGGAAATGAAAATTAGAGGAACACGAGATACTGGTTAGAAAATACGAAGGTTAGACCTGACGTGGATCGGGCATATGGGAAATCCATAGACCACATATTTTCTTTTTTTTGTTTTAGTATATTTGTGGTTGGCGACCCGGGAAAAAAATAAAAAATAAAAACTTATTTAAAAATGAACCAAAAATAACGGTTGAATCACGAAAACAAATTTTCTAATATTCTCGTTTAAGTGGTACTTCCTTAACTTGGTTGGAGACGTGGATTCTCTTATATTTTTTTTTCCTTTTAATGGCGAAAGAAACCTTATTAAAACCATAAATTGTAGAGTTAAACCAAAAAAAAAAAAAAAAATCCCAAAAAGGCTGAAACAATCACGTGCATGACTTCTTCTTCTTCTTCTTCTTTTTTTTTTTTTTTTAAAAGAAGAAAATATTTAGTTGAAAACTGATATGGTCACAGTTGCTTGTGAAAAAAATAAACATCTAGGTAAATTCGATCTACTAACATTTATAAAATTTTATAATGCCACTCAGGTAAGTTTGCTGAAAAGTTCTCATGAATCTCATCTCGTGATCAAAAGTCTATGCTGCATAAAACAGATTTACCCGAAATTTTAAATTCCTTAATAATTACCTCAATTACCATATTAACAGAAGGGACACGACTAAATGGGCAAATAATTTATAAATTCAACTACACGCAACTAATAAAATAAAAATAAATAAATAAAATACTGTATCTACTTTTCTCATTTTTGAAACTCACTTTTTCATAATTATAATCATATAAGTATTATTTCATTAATTGTGTGTGGTTGACTCCATCGCTTTTGTGTTTAGTACATTTTTATCTTTTTTTTTAATTTTTTTTAAAAATTTTTTCTTAACAGAAGTGATTCCATATGTAAAATTATTATTATCACTTCCAAGCAATTAATTGTCCATCTTGGTCGAGGGATTAATTGCCTTTTGGTATGGGTGAATACGTCTTGTCTGGGCAATGGAATCTTGAACATATGCCTCACAGTTAAATTTAAATTAATACACATAGAAGATGAGTTTGTCCATTGTTAAGTTTTCAACCCAATGGACTTGGATTTTACATATATAGAAAGCGGCGTATATTTATTTCTTTGGATTAAATTCATTCGAGTCTTATGCGGTATACCTTTTTTGTATTTTATCTGTTTGTTTGTGATTTTAATTTACATCATAAAAATCTTGTAGTTTTTAATTTTGATAATTGGACTTTTCTTTCACACTTTATGAATTTTAAAACTCATTTTTAATTATAAAAAAATTTATAAAATTAAAATATTATGGAATTTAATTTTTTGAGTCATTATAATTATTTTTCTTTCTTTTAGAATTTATAATTTTTTTTTGAATTTTAATGAGTTTAATTTTTATAACTCTAAAAAAATTCTAAAAAGAAATTCTAAAAACTTACAAAAAGGAAAAAAAATATGATTACTCAAAAAAAAATCAGAAGATTTAGATTTTTAAAATTTGTTAGAATTAAAAAAAAATTTTAAAAATCTAAATCTTCTGATAGAATTAAATAAAATTTGTTAGATTTAAAATTTGTTAGAATTAAATAAAATTTTTAAAATTGATAGAATTATAATAGAGAATCTTAATTATTGAAATTAGAAATTAAAAGGGTCATATGGTATACATTGAAGCCTTAAAATAGTAGAACGAAAAAGAGACAGAGGTAAGATGTATTAAAACCCTATTTCTTTGGAGCATCGAGATTTGGCCTGGATTTTACACTGGGTTTCTTCATCTTCACGGCCGAATGTGCATCGCCAGTAGAAAATAGATCTTTTTTCTTCCTTCTTTTCTTTTTTTTTTTTTGGGTTGAATTTGATTCGTAAAGATTAAGATTTGAATCTTAAACTCAAAATTAAAAATCAAGAATACAAATGGCTGCAACTTGTAGATTATACTGATATTCGATTATTTATGGCGATTTAATCACACCGACTATAGAAAACCAAAAGGGGGAAAATTTACAGAAAATGGTATATCATTAGACCATTTTTATGGCCCTGCAAAGCAGCCCAGTAATTGGATGGACTTGGACGTAATTTCCCCTTTTCTTTTAGGTAACTTTATACCCCTCACCGGAGGGAGGAAGTTTGAAGAGTAGAAGCTATCATCACAAATACTTTTCTGGGGTTCTTTGCTGAGTTTAGAGAGGCGAGGATTGTAAGTAATTTAGAAATTTAGAGTAGTCTACCAATAGCCAAATTAACATTCATTAAATAATAATAATAATAATAATAATAATGGTAGTAGTAGTAGTAGTAGTAGTAGTAGGAGGAGGAGGAGGAGGAGGAGGAGGAGGAGGCGGTAAGGAAAGCATTGATAGACCTAACCTCCAACCGTAACCGAACCAGCTGTGCGTAATTAATACACCACCAGATTACCATTCAAAGCCCTCACCTACGCACATATACACAAAACAGCGTCAAAATCAATGCTTGGAATCTTTACAATTCGCTTCTTTTCTATCTCGATAGAATAAGAAGGGGCAGAGAGAGAGAGAGAGAGAGAGAGAGAGAGAGAGAGAGAAGGGTTGGTGGACAACATCAACAAACCTTACAGTCAAGACATTCACGCCAACGTTACGATATTTAGAATAAAATGTTGTTCCTTCTTTGATGCAGCCTTACAAGACGACAACTACTACCAGGAAATACATTTGACTCTCATTTTATTACCAAAAAAGAAAAAGGAAAACCCATCTCGATATATTTCACGTTTCAACGTCAAAAAATAGTGCACGGACCCACCACTCGAAGACTCACCCAATCCAATTTAACTGGAAACATCTACTGTATTTTAGTTTAAAAGAGAACGATAGAGCCAAGATTTAAATATGCTGACGAACCATTCGGCCAGGGGTTTGAAAATCAAATATAGGAAGATACTAATACGATATAATAACCCTCTTTTCCCTCGGATTCAACGAATGAATACCCGGCAAACAGTAAGTGGAAAGACAGTTAAAGTGCAAAATGAATTTATGCTGTTTTCTTATGGTTTGTTGAATTGTGTGATATGGGAAATGGAAAGCGGCCGAGTTAGATAGAAACCTACTTCCATCGCAACCAGCTTCGGACAGAGAGAGAGAGAGAGAGAGAGAGAGGGTGGTGTGGCAGGGGGCAGGTACCACGTGCAGAGTATCATCAAAAGCCGTTAAAAACTTGTCGTCCCAACCTCCCTAACTACGACCTACCAATTTGCAAAATTTCCCATTAAAAACTGGCTTTACACTTCGCACGCCAGCCCACACACAAACTCGCAGACGCAGGCTCACAAAAAAAGTTTCAAGATTGTGAATGGATATAACATGATATGACAACATCATTCATGCATAAATCCCACCAGAGAGAAGTAACCCACGTATAAAATTCTCTGTTTTGTTTGCTTCCCTTCATCCTCCCTCTCTATCTCTCTCCCTCCTTTCTTTTCTTCGTGGGGTTTAGATTCTTAACACGCGCTTGATTACCCATCAACATAAATCAGCCCCAATTCAATTCCAGGTTCTGAATTCCACCTCTTTTCCAGGTTTGTTGACCATTCTAAATATTTTCTCTGACTGGGGTGTTGCTTATTTCAAGCTGATGGTTGTGCTGTTTGAAGTTCTGTATCGTTTTGGTTTTTGCTGAAACTTTGAGATGGCTGTGAACAGTTGTGTCGGTGGCTTGGCTTTTTTATTTTTTATTTTTTTATTTTTTTATCGAGACTTAGCTCGGAACGCATTCAAGAATTCAATTTTGCGCCTTTTTCTCTTTTCGGTGGAGGGGGTGATTTTGGGATTGATGAGTTTCTCTCATTTTTCAATGTTATGATTTGCTTCTGTTGTCGTGACCTGAGATATTTCACTGATGGCTGTGTCTAAGCAATTGAAAATAAAAGTTACTATGGAGTTGCTGTTTGACTTTAGTTCTTTAGACCCTCATTTGTGAAGCAACTCCTGTGAGGGAGGTGAAGTTCAAAATTGACCAGTTCAAATGGACCAATCCAACTTTTGTCTTGCTGTAATTGGGTGGTTTAGTTCAGTTTTGGTATTCTGTTGAACAATTAGATTTCATTTGGTTGTGCCGTGTGGAAACCAAAAAAAAAGAAGAAAAAGGCCAGCTAAACTTAACTTTCCAATCTGAGGGGTTTGGTAACATTTATCTTCTGTGTGCAGCATGCCGGAAGCATTAAGTAAACCGTCATTAACATTGGGTGTTGGGCGTGGGAGTGGTTACATAAATGGGGTGCTTCCATTGAGGAGCCCTGCTACTATATGTGAAGTGGACGAATTCTGCCATGCCCTTGGAGGAAAGAAGCCAATCTACAGTATCTTAATTGCAAACAATGGAATGGCAGCTGTCAAATTCATACGTAGTGTTAGAACATGGGCTTATGAAACATTTGGCACAGAGAAGGCAATCTTATTGGTTGCCATGGCTACACCAGAAGACATGAGAATCAATGCCGAGCATATCAGGATTGCTGATCAATTTGTAGAAGTTCCTGGTGGGACAAACAATAATAACTATGCCAATGTGCAGCTCATCGTAGAGGTATGTACATTGTGCTTTGAAGCTCTCTGTTAACACAGATTTTCTTTTGGTTTAAGTCATAGTCTATGAAACAAGTCACATAATTCAGTCAGATACTCATAGAAGAAAGAACTCCAGTTGAGCTTATAAATTATCAGTTACTTTGACCGAAATAAATGCCTTGTAATGTTATTGAGATTCTCTAGGATCAACTGAAGGCATAAATTCTTGTGAATCTTCCATGTATTCTAGTACCCTTTGAGGCCCCTCAAGGGTCAAATATTTGAAAATGCTGAGAAGATCAACTTGCATATAAGAGTTTGCTCTTATTTCACCAATTTTGTCATCAAATAGCAGAGATAATGGATGTAGGTTTGTTGAAAATTTGTTATTTGTGGTTCACAGATGGCAGAGATTACACATGTTGATGCAGTTTGGCCTGGTTGGGGTCATGCATCTGAGAATCCTGAGCTGCCAGATGCACTGAATGCTAAAGGGATTGTATTTCTGGGGCCTCCAGCTTCATCTATGGCTGCATTGGGAGATAAGATAGGCTCATCTTTGATTGCTCAAGCAGCGGATGTTCCTACACTTCCATGGAGTGGTTCTCATGTAAGAAAGCTAGCTGAGATGTTATGCCGTGATTTTTAGTTTAGAACTCATCTAAGATCTGCATTCTTTCCCAGGTGAAAATTCCTTCAGAAAGTTGCTTGATTACAATCCCAGATGAAATATATAGGGAAGCATGTGTGTACACAACGGAGGAAGCTATTGCAAGTTGTCAAGTTGTTGGCTATCCTGCAATGATCAAGGCTTCCTGGGGTGGTGGTGGTAAAGGCATAAGAAAGGTTTGCCTCTTGCATGAACATTAAGAAATTTTGGACCTAGAAGTTTTTACTGACAGAATGTGTATATGTGGTTGATTGTCAAAAGATCAAGGCTAATAAATAGCAAGTCAAGTGGCTGGCATGGACCCTTTCTTGCATAGTTCCATAGAATTACTAATTCTTCTTGTCTCCTGAATTTTCTAGGTTCATAATGATGATGAAGTTAGGGCTTTGTTCAAGCAAGTTCAGGGTGAGGTTCCGGGTTCACCAATATTTATAATGAAGGTTGCTTCCCAGGTTAGTTTGCCACTGTCTATTAATTTAAATAAAGCTACATTACACCAGATTATGGAAGCTCGAACCTTATTAATGTGATTTTGTTTTTCTCATTAGAGCCGACATTTAGAAGTCCAGTTACTCTGTGATCAGTATGGAAATGTTGCAGCTTTGCACAGCCGTGACTGCAGTGTTCAGAGACGGCACCAAAAGGTGATCCATTTCTTATATCTAAGGTCTGATGTGCTGTTCTTCTAAGTTTTGTTGTCACTAACATGTGGCATTATTTCTGAGGAATATGTTTCTGTACAATCAAATTTTCTTTTTACTTGCAAATAGATAGTTGAGGAAGGTCCAATTACTGTTGCACCATTGGAGACTGTCAAAAAGCTAGAGCAGGCAGCTCGAAGGTTAGCAAAATGTGTGAATTATGTAGGAGCAGCTACTGTTGAATACTTATACAGTATGGACACTGGAGAGTATTACTTTTTGGAGCTCAATCCTCGGTTGCAGGTGTGTAGAATTTTTCAGACCTCAGTTCTGAATCATGTCATACTCTCTAAGTTGTCATTTCACAAAGTTGTGTTTCTTCTCTTTGAACTTATCTGCTGCATTTAGGACGGTTGCATAATGTTTTAGACGTAGGCTGCATTGGAGTTGATAAGGAAGCCTTAATACTTGCTGGTGGCTAGGAAACTGCTAGGAGCCATGCCAATTGGCCAACAAAATCCTTGGTAATAAAATGAATTTGTGAGCACTCGGCTCTCAAGATTATTACAAAAATTTCCCCTTTTGGCACACTATAGCAGTGAAAAAGCCATGTTGGATGATATTACTCACCTTAACTTGCTTTCATGTCTTCTCAGAGTGAAATAATCAATGATTGATTTCATTGTTTGAACATTTTTATTTTCTTTAACTTCTTCAACTCCATTTCAAGTGTAGGTGGAGCACCCTGTCACTGAGTGGATTGCTGAAATAAATTTGCCAGCAGCCCAGGTTGCAGTTGGGATGGGAATTCCTCTATGGCAAATGCCTGGTATGACGTTAAAAATATTAGAAAGGACCTGTTGATTACTCATTGAACTTGGATTTCTTTTACATTTGGGTTTGTGTTTTTGTTTAAATAGAGATAAGGCGGTTCTATGGAATGGAACATGGTGGAAATTATGATGCCTGGAGGAGAACATCAGTGGTTGCTAGGCCTTTTGATTTTGACAAGGCAGATTCTACAAAACCAAAAGGTCATTGTGTAGCTGTGCGTGTGACAAGTGAGGATCCAGATGATGGCTTTAAGCCTACGAGTGGGAGAGTACAGGTATGGCTCTGAGAGTGCTGCCTGGTTTCTCCTGAAGTTCATTGCTTTAAAGTAAACCTGACAGTGTTATATGACATTGGACAGGAGCTCAGTTTTAAAAGCAAGCCAAATGTTTGGGCATACTTCTCCGTCAAGGTACTTTCATTTTCCTTACCTTTTTACCTTAAATATTGATATGCTGACGGATCATTAGATTTTCTAACGTTAATTACTAAATTATGATCTGCAGTCTGGAGGAGGCATTCACGAGTTCTCAGACTCTCAATTTGGTAATATGAGCTTCTAACATAACTTGTACACTACATTGAAAACTTTGAATTGTACTAATTTTAGTTTTCACTCCTACTAAAATTAAATACATATGGTTCCATTGTTATTTTGTGTTTGGATTAAATCTACCTTAAATAATTTATGGGTATGTCTTAATTTTGGCACATATTATTGCTGCCCATTCATGGTTTGTTGGATTCGCTTAGTCCCAATTGTTAGGGTGGCTCTAACTCAACCTGATTCGTACCCATATAACAGCAGAACAGCTTGATATCATGCTAGGTTACACGACCAACACCAAAATGAGCTTGGCACTTACATATATGATTAAGCTTTTCTTTTAATTTTTAGATTATTTAGTGAAACCATGAGATTTTGATAGCTGTTAATTTATAAAGAGAAAATTATTTTAAACTCCTGCTTAGTTCCAGGAATCCAATGCCTAACCTGGCACCCAGTTTTATCTAGACCTTTTGTTGAAGAGGAATGAACTTGAAGAACTTTCTTTTTGTGTCATCAACAGATTGTAATTACCTTCACATTTACATCGTTAGTTAAAGTGTTAATGGCTGCTGTTGGATCAATTTTCCAAGGAGTTTTATGTGAATTTAGAGCTATATTAATCTTGCAAAGTGGCTCTTTTCAATCAGCTATGCTGTTGTAGCGATGCTAACATTAAGCCCAATCTTTCTTCAGGACATGTTTTTGCATTTGGGGAGTCCAGAGCTTTGGCTATAGCAAATATGGTCCTTGGACTGAAGGAAATTCAAATTCGGGGAGAAATTCGGACCAATGTGGACTACTCAATTGACCTTTTACATGTAAACTTCCCCTGCATTGATAATCTAAATATATTTTTTTTTTTGTTTCATCTTTTGCTCAAAGCAGAAAAGAAAAAGGTCATCTGGATTATAAACTAACGTCAGGTGAAATGGTGAACAGGCTTCTGATTATAGAGACAATAAAATTCACACAGGTTGGTTGGACAGTAGGATTGCTATGCGGGTCAGAGCAGAAAGGCCTCCTTGGTATCTTTCTGTGGTTGGTGGGGCTCTATATGTAAGTATCTGCATATAAAAGTAAATAATCATAATCTTTGGGCTGTTAATATTGAAATAAAATAAATATTTATGCCTAATCCACCTATTATCTTTCTCATTTGTTTGCCTCAGAAAGCATCTGCTAGCAGTGCAGCTATGGTTTCTGATTATGTTGGTTATCTGGAAAAGGGGCAAATCCCTCCAAAGGTAAAGAGAAGAAGAATATTTAACTTATTCAGCCTTTTTTTTTTTACTATTATTTCTAAATTCAATTGTTCCTGTTTGCAGCACATATCGCTTGTGCACTCTCAAGTTTCGTTGAACATTGAAGGAAGCAAATACACGGTATGCATTGAGATTCCTGCACATATTTAGCTAATATAATTCAAGGCACTCTCTGATTTCATCTCAGTGACTGCAATATTGTGCACCATCAACATGCTGGAAATTTGTTACAGATCAACATGGTTAGAGGCGGGCCAGGAAGCTATAGACTGTGGATGAATGAATCAGAAATTGAAGCAGAAATACACACACTACGTGATGGAGGTTTATTGATGCAGGTAAACATTCAATTTATCCATGGCATGTCTATGGCATTATTGCTTATTTTGCATATATAATCTAGCCGTCTGTGCTCTCTCTCTCTCTCTCCCTCAGAGTGTATAATATTAAATGTTCTCTTTTGTTGCAGTTGGATGGGAACAGTCATGTGATTTATGCTGAGGAAGAAGCAGCAGGAACTCGGCTTCTTATTGATGGAAGAACTTGCTTGTTACATAATGATCATGATCCATCAAAATTAGTGGCAGAAACACCTTGCAAGCTTCTGAGGTATTTGGTCCCAGATGGTTGTCATGTTGAAGCCGACACTCCATATGCAGAAGTTGAAGTTATGAAGATGTGTATGCCCCTTCTTTCACCTGCTTCTGGTGTTATTCATTTTAGAATGTCTGAAGGCCAGGCAATGCAGGTAATCATGTTGTGTTTAGAAATAATAATCAGCTTTGTTATGATCCTATGAAGCTGACTTCTTTTTTTCAGGCTGGTGAGCTGATAGCAAGGCTGGATCTTGATGATCCCTCAGCTGTCCGAAAAGCTGAACCTTTTCATGGGAGCTTCCCGGTATTGGGACCCCCAACTGCTGTTTCTGGTAAAGTTCATCAGAGGTGTGCTGCAAGTCTGAATGCAGCCCGTATGATCCTTGCTGGTTATGATCACAATATTGATGAGGTAAGTATTTTCTTCTCTAATGCAATTTCCATTGTGGTGTTGGCTATTGTCTTTAACTTTGTTGGATATTGAGTTGTACCATGATGACTTCATGAATATTGTATATGGATCCAATATTCTAATATGTTATGTTGACCACAGTTTTTAGATTCTGATGCATGATGTCAATGACTTTGTCAGGTTGTGCAAAACTTGCTTAGTTCTCTTGATAGCCCCCAACTCCCTTTGCTTCAATGGCAAGAGTGCTTGGCTGTTCTGGCTACCCGTCTTCCCAAGGATCTCAGAAATGAGGTGATTTTCATTTGTGTTAGATCTCTGATTACCTACTGATGTAGTGGCATTTTGTTCATAATATGATGCAATCTTGCCTTGGTTCAACTTTTCAGCTTGAATCCACATACAGGGAATTTGAGGGGATTTCAAACTCCCAGAATCTTGACTTTCCTGCCAAGTTATTGAGGGGGGTTCTTGAGGTGAGTTCCTCATTTCATTGTTTGTTGCTAGAACTTCTTTTCCTCTTCTCTCCTGGGAAGTTAATACACTTTGTGATATATGCTATTTACTGCAGGCCCATCTATCCTCCTGTCCTGAAAAAGAAAAGGGAGCCCAGGAAAGGCTTGTTGAGCCTTTGATGAGTCTTGTCAAGTCATATGAGGGTGGAAGAGAGTCTCATGCCCGTGTCATTGTTCAGTCACTTTTTGAAGAGTATCTATCAGTTGAAGAACTATTTAGTGACAACATTCAGGTAATATACTGACTTGGTTTTGTCTTGCAATACTGCTATCTCTCCTGTGTATTTGAAATTTATGGTATCAAAAGAAAAGGTCATATATTTGATCAAAAAAATAAGGATCGATATTATATGTACTCATTTCTAAATACAAGTAACAGCCTTTTTGTTTATGTCATATTACCTTGGAAGATGAAATTAGATCAAGGGATAAACTGAATCTTTATTATCCGTTCTGTTTTCATTTGGTCTTCTCTGGAATGAATTTAGTCCTCTCTTCTCGTGTAAAATTACCTTTATTTGGTATCTTCAGTGAAAGGTGGTAATTTATTGGACAATAATCTTTACGTTCTCTTTATATGCATTCCGATTGTTTTCCAATTCCTCAAAATGTGTTTTTGCTACAAGAGTTTGGCAGACTCGTCTTGTTGTGTTTGCTTGCTATGTTTATCTGTCAAATTTCACAGGGCAAGATGGTTAAGAAGGTCAACCAAGCTTTGTTCCTATCATTTTTCATATCTGTTAGCACAATATTCTTTTCCCCATTGTTGTGTTTAAGGACCCTGTGCTTTCCATTATTATGTCTCTTATTTCTTCTTCAGGTTAAGAAGGTCAATATACACCAAGCTTTGTTGCTATCATTTTTTGTATCTGTTTGTGCAATATTCTTTTCCCCATTGTTGTGTTTAAGGACTCTATGCTTTCCATTATTATTTCTCATGTTTCTTCTTCAGGCTGATGTGATTGAACGTCTTCGACTTCAATATAAGAAGGATCTGTTGAAGGTCGTGGACATTGTACTTTCTCATCAGGTATCAAAGTTTTTGAGAAGCTTTTACCTGGTTTCTTGTGCATTTCTGTGGAAATAATCGGACTGCACCTGTTTCGGTTGCAGGGTGTGAGGAGCAAAAATAAGCTGATACTGCGGCTGATGGAACAGCTGGTTTACCCTAACCCTGCTGCATATAGGGATAAACTAATCCGATTCTCTCTACTTAACCATACAAATTATTCTGAGGTTGGCTATATCACCAAGTGAATTTGCATAAATTATTAGTTTTTAATCTGTTTGTCCTTCATTTTCTTATTTTTCAGTTTTTGAAATGTGAAAGGCCATGACTATCCAGGATTATCTTGGAATTTCACAGTTTCTTTATTGGTTGTTTTGTTTATCAAATTGATATCATAGTCAAACATCAGCATGTGTTCTATGCATGCAGTTGGCGCTGAAGGCAAGTCAACTGTTAGAACACACCAAACTGAGCGAACTTCGTTCCAGCATTGCCAGGAGCCTTTCTGAATTAGAGATGTTTACTGAGGATGGTGAACATATGGATACTCCCAAGAGGAAAAGTGCTATTAATGAGCGAATGGAAGATCTTGTAAGTAATCCTCTAGCTGTCGAAGATGCCCTTGTGGGTCTGTTTGATCATAGTGACCATACCCTTCAAAGGCGGGTTGTGGAGACTTATGTTCGTAGGCTATATCAGGTACAATATTTCAACTCTTGAAACCTTTTTCTTGTTTCACCTTTGTCAGTGGTTTTATTGAATTTTTGTACCTGTCAGCCTTACCTTGTAAAGGGAAGTGTGAGGATGCAGTGGCACAGATCTGGTCTCATTGCCACATGGGAGTTCTTAGAGGAGCACATTGAGAGGAAAAATGGGGCTGGAGATCAACTATCGGATAAAGCACATGTTGAGAAGCACAGCGAGAGGAAATGGGGAGCCATGGTTATTATCAAATCTCTCCATTTCTTGCCAACTGTTATTGGTGCTGCAATAAGGGAAACAACTCATAGCCTTCCTAATGTGTCTGTACAACCAGTTAATTTTGGTAATATGATGCACATCGCATTGGCAGGCATTAACAATCAGATGAGCCTACTTCAGGATAGGTATCTGGGTTGTTTTCCATATGGTGCTCTATCACAAGTTGTCTTCTGTACCAGTTAGTAGAACTCTTGTTGGCTCCATTTTCCTTCTTACTCAATTCATCCTTTGGCTTTTTGCAGTGGTGATGAGGATCAGGCTCAAGAGAGAATAAGAAAATTAGCTAAAATACTCAAAGAGCAAGAAGTGGGCTCCAGCTTGTGTACTGCAGGTGTGGGGGTAATTAGCTGTATCATACAGAGAGATGAAGGACGAGCTCCTATGCGGCACTCCTTTCACTGGTCAGCAGAAAAACTCTACTATGAAGAAGAGCCTCTATTGCGACATTTAGAACCACCACTATCCGTTTACCTTGAATTGGTTTGTTACTTCATGGCTCTAGCTCATATTTTTATTCAGAAGAATACAAAAAGGGAAACAAAGATTATTCTACATCTTACATGTAAAATTTAGAATTATTTGTTTTGATACAGGATAAGCTTAAGGGCTATGAAAATGTACAATATACTCCATCTAGGGACCGACAATGGCACCTGTACACTGTTGTAGACAAACCAGGGCCTATCCAGAGGATGTTTCTGAGAACACTTGTGAGGCAGCCAACAACAAATGAAGGATTCACTACCTATCGAGGTCTGGATATGGAAGCAACCCGCCTGCAATCAGCTATGTCCTTTACTTCAAGGAGTATCTTGAGGTCCTTAGTTGCTGCAATGGAGGAGTTGGAGCTTAATGCCCACAATACTACTCTGAAACCCGATCATGCTCATATGTACCTTTGTATCATACGCGAGCAGCAAATACATGATCTTCTGCCTTATAGCAGGTACCTATTTCTACTTTCTCGTTAACTTTTGATTTCATTGTTGCAATAAACAATAGGTTGGCAGAGACTTTCTGTGCAGTTTTTGATGTTTGAAGATTTTGTCACCAGGAGAGTTGACATAGATAGTGAGCAAGAGGAAGCTGCAGTTGAGGTAATTCTGGAGGAACTGGCTAGAGAAATCCATGCTTCAGTTGGTGTAAGGATGCATAGGTTAGGTGTCTGTGAATGGGAAGTGAGGCTCTGGATGGCATCATCTGGACAGGCAAATGGTGCTTGGAGGGTTGTTGTCACAAATGTGACTGGTCACACCTGTACTGTACATGTAAGTGATTATGCTATTGACCGGTGTTTTACAAATCTTTCTCCCAACTGTGCATTTGTTAACGAATTTCGTAGGGAAGGGTTATGAAATATAGGAAGTGACCGATAGAAGCTCTTGACTTGCCCTGATTAAACTTGAATTGGTCATATGCCCCAAAATTTTACTTGTGTCATCTGATTTTCCTTTCTATAGCTGTAACTATTGAAGGAAAAGAACCCACTGCTGGACTCATGTCTTTACTTTTTGAATGCACTTTAGTATGGGAATCTTTTCTTGCTATTGCAAGTCAGCATTTTTATGCATAATACAAATGTAATTGAGGCAGGAAAATTACTTCTTGCCATGAGTTATTTCAGTGTTTGTTCTTCCTGAAAGTTTTTTCATTCAGGGTACAGTGGAAAAATTCTTCACTCTAGAGTTACTAAGTTTTCATATGCAAATATTTAGTGTCACAGTTGTACTGCTGGATGGTGTCCCTTTCAGGTGTACCGGGAATTAGAGGACACCAGAAAACAGAGTACGGTATACCATTCTATTTCTGTAAGGGGTACTCTCCATGGCATAGCAACAAGTACACATTATCAGCCTTTGGGAGCTCTTGACCGGAAACGTCTGTTGGCAAGGAAAAACAACACCACTTATTGCTATGATTTTCCATTGGTTGGTCCATTCTTGTGTGCTTTTATTTGATTATTTATCTTTACCTACGTGAATAAAAGGTAAACTGGATCTAAGATTATGGCTGTGATTTTCTTTCAGGCATTTAATATGGCCTTGGGGCAAATATGGGCCAACCAGTTTCCAGGAATTAGAAATTCCAAGCATAAAACTCTTCTCAAAGTCACAGAGCTTATATTTGCTGACCAAAAGGGTAGCTGGGGTACTCCTCTTCTTCCCGTTGATCGTCCAGCTGGACTCAATGATGTTGGGATGGTAGCATGGCACATGGAAATGTCTACTCCAGAGTTCCCATCTGGGAGAACAATTTTAATTGTAGCGAATGATGTGACTTTCAAAGCTGGATCCTTTGGACCAAGAGAGGATGCCTTCTTCCTCGCAGTGACTGATCTTGCTTGTGCTAAGAAACTGCCACTAATTTATTTGGCAGCAAATTCTGGTGCCCGTATTGGAGTCGCTGAGGAAGTTAAGTCCCGTTTTAAGATTGGTTGGTCAGATGAACTGTCACCCGAGCGTGGTTTCCAGTATGTATATTTAAGTCCCGAGGACCGTGCCCAGATTGGATCATCTGTGATAGCACATGAGCTGAAAATTGCACATGGAGAAACCAGATGGGTGATAGATGCCATTGTTGGGAAGGAGGATGGCTTGGGGGTTGAGAACTTATCCGGTAGTGGAGCAATCGCTAGTGCATATTCTAGGGCATACAAAGAAACCTTCACCTTAACGTATGTGACTGGCAGAACTGTGGGGATTGGTGCTTATCTTGCAAGGCTTGGCATGCGGTGCATACAAAGGCTTGATCAGCCCATCATTTTGACTGGTTTCTCTGCATTAAACAAACTTCTTGGTCGTGAGGTGTACAGCTCCCATATGCAACTTGGTGGACCAAAAATTATGGCAACAAATGGAGTTGTTCATCTCACTGTCTCGGATGATCTTGAAGGAGTGTTAGCTATTTTGAAGTGGCTAAGCTGTATTCCTCCCCATGTAGGTGGTGCAATTCCAATTTTAAGCCCCTCAGATCCTCCGGAAAGGCCTGTGGAATACTTCCCGGAAAATTCATGTGACCCCCGTGCTGCTATTTGTGGCATTCTAAATGATAGCGGCAAGTGGCTTGGAGGTATTTTTGACAGGGGTACTTTTGTCGAAACACTGGAAGGCTGGGCAAGGACGGCTGTGACAGGAAGGGCAAAGCTAGGAGGCATTCCTGTTGGAATAGTAGCTGTTGAGACACAGACTGTGATGCAAGTGATCCCTGCAGACCCAGGACAGCTTGATTCCCATGAGAGGGTTGTACCCCAGGCTGGTCAAGTATGGTTTCCAGACTCTGCTACCAAAACAGCACAAGCAATTCTGGATTTTAACAGAGAAGAGCTTCCGCTTTTCATTCTTGCTAATTGGAGAGGCTTTTCTGGTGGGCAAAGGGACCTTTTTGAAGGCATCCTCCAGGCAGGTTCAACCATAGTTGAGAACCTTAGAACATACAAACAACCTGTTTTTGTATACATCCCCATGATGGGTGAGCTTCGTGGTGGGGCATGGGTTGTTGTAGATGGTCAGATCAACTCGGATCATATTGAAATGTACGCCGATACAACGGCCAAAGGCAATGTCCTTGAGCCAGAAGGAATGATTGAGATCAAATTCAGGACAAAGGAGCTTCTGGAATGTATGGGTAGGCTTGATCAACAGCTGATCAATCTAAGGGCAAACCTTAGGGAAGCCAGGACTAGTGGGAACTATGGAATGGTTGAATCCCTACAAGTGCAGATAAAAGCTCGCGAAAAGCAGCTTCTGCCAGTTTACACTCAGATAGCTACCAAGTTTGCAGAACTTCACGATTCTTCCCTAAGGATGGCTGCTAAAGGGGTGATTAGAGAAGTTGTTGACTGGGGTAAATCCCGTTCTTATTTCTGCAGAAGGTTACGCAGGAGAATCGCCGAGGTCTCACTGATCAAGACCCTGAAAGATGCCGCAGGTGACCAGCTGTCACATAAATCTGCCATGGACTCGATCAAAAAGTGGTTTTTGTGTTCTGATGTTGCTAAAGGCAGGGAAGATGCTTGGATGGATGATGAAGCTTTCTTTAAATGGAAGGATGATGAAGCAAATTACGAAGAAAAGCTACAGGATTTGCGGGTCCATAAGGTTTTGCTTCAACTAACAAATCTTGGTGAATCTGTTTCAGATCTGAAGGCCCTACCTCAAGGTCTCGCTGCTCTTCTAAGCAAGGTAAAATACCTCGACTTTTGCTTTGCTCTACAAATTCTAGTTCTCTTCTATAGACGGAACCCCATATAATTCGAAGTCAATGCAGGTTGAGCCATCGAGCCGACAGCAATTGACCGATGAACTTCGAAAGGTGCTCGGTTGATCTGCAAGTCTGCTTCGCCGGTAAACATGTGCCATCTCGCACCGTGCGTGCGTGTCCTTAAGCTTTGGTCTCGCAAAACTGAGAGTAGCAACACTTACACGAGTTCATGTATTCCCTTGTTGTAAAGTTGGTTTACCAGGGGGTGGGGTTGGCCCCAATGGAGCCGTACTTCCACCATCCAAATTGAAGCTCACCATAAACTGGGGGAGTTCCTGGGACCTCCGACTTCGTAGTACGGGTGTGTACATGGTTGAAAGAACAGAATGGCCAGCATTGGCAGGCACGTAGCCATATGGCTAATAATGTGATGGATCCCTCTGCTTGTTAGCGATCAATTTTTGTAACCCCTACGTGGTACTCTTTAATCATTTACAATTAAAAATTTCATTTGGGGTTCCTCCGGAGCTTCCCAACCATTGAATTCTGAACTTGGTTCGTGTCCGGAGGTTGATTTCACAAATTATCACACCCAAATGGAACCACTATAAAATATGTTTGTTACTTTACGTATCATAAATATAAAATACCAGTGGGTTATTAAATAATAATTATATTTTTTAAAAATAATAATAAAAAAAAAATTCTTCGAGTGAAAAACGCTCTCTAGTTCACCGATACGCTGTCGTTTCCTTTGTTCTCCCCGTGCTCTTTCCGTTCAGAAGGACGCTGTGGTCGTTTATCCCAATTCCCAAACAGATTGGATTGGCCTTAAATTGCTGGTTTTCCCTTGCTACGTTGTCGTTTCACCGGCTTCCCAGCCCCAATTTCTACACGAACGATATCCATATATTGCTGTTTGGGAGAAGAGAAACGCAAGGAAAAGGAGGGAGAGAAAATCATGGGTGCAGAGGATGAGCGGCAAGGAGAGCAGGCAAACGAGCCGCCACGACCCAATCCCATTACAGAAGCTCAGTTCCTCTCTTGGAAACGCAGAAAGGTCTTTCCTTGTTTTTTTTTTTTTTTTTTTTTTTGGCTCTCTCTCTCAACGCTTTTAGGGTTTTACGTTCTCTTACGTATCTATAGTTTTATTTTTGCTCTTATCGATCGACTTGTTGAAGAAAGTCTAAGAATTGTTATCGAAATTAAATTGCTAGAAATAATGTGGCTTGGATTGAAATTTGAAGATGCTTTGGCCTGTTAAATTTAAGGGGCAACAACTTTGCCTTCAATTTTTGAGTTTGATTTATGTGTTCGTGTGATGGGATTGGAATTGTGTTGTGGGCAATGAGACCATGATAAGTAGATGGTCGAAAATACTAAGGAGTGATGGCGAGCTTTATTTGCTGTCTTTGCTTTGTGATTTGGATCAGTTAATGGACAGATTTCAAGCGTATTGGCTGTCTTGTTTTTATGTACTTCTAATGCAATATGGTTATAGGTTATAGATGTTTTTAGCCCATGGACAGACCATGTTTTTTTTCTTTTCGTGTGGTTGGATTTAGTTTGTCCAAATATATGACAAACTTAGGACAGATCAAGCCACTATGGTCCTTATTGTCTTCTTGAAATTTCTTGAAATTTAGCCACTATGCAATGGCTATTTTGGAGGTTGGATGCTGCATTTCTAGTTTCTACTTTTCCTGTTCTATGCGAGGAACTACAAGACAGTTTACCTTTAAATGGGCATCCATTATTTGCATTTTCATAACCTTTACTTACTATTTTAAGAAAATCCCTTCTTGCCGTTTGTTTCCACCACAATAAAAGGGCATCCCAAATGCATACAGCTCCTGCATTATGGGGTTCTAGAAAAGGGCCAGATTTAGTTTTGTTTAAAATGTCTGCAGTAATCACCTGCCAATTTAATCTTACTTGGAGATACAAGATTATTTCAATTCTCTCTGTTAGAGAGCCAAGAGGACATATACCATGTCGACGGTCCAGCTGAAAACTAGTACTTATTGATGGGTCGCTTTTCTCCAACGTAGTTCTTAGCATATGACAGTAATGTGGCCAAAATGGTTCAAAGGGACACATGCAACCTTTTGACTCTTGGCATGTGTTTGGAAATTCTTTCATTGCCATATCTCTCGAGTCGGGTGCTTATGGCTTTGTCTGAAGCCATATAAGCACAAGCAATATTGTGAGGCCTGTTTATGGAAAATTTTTACCATTCTTTCATAATAGTCATTGTCTTGATCTGGTCATTAGGAAGGTGCTGCCACATGAAAGGTTTTGCTCAGTTAGGTTGGTTGCCTTATTTTGATTTGTATTGCAAGAATCTCCTTTTGCAGGAAGTAGATGCTTCAGCTAGGAAAGCAGAAGCTGCAAGGAGACGTGCAGAAGATATAGCTGCAGGAACAATGCAAATGAGTGGCCGGGAGCTTTTCATGCATGAACCTTGGGTGTTTGACAACACTCGTTATTGAGGTCAGTTTTCATTCAAATACTTGATCAAGCAATCATAGATGCAGTATGCACACACATGTTTAGCAAAGAACATCATGTACTGTTTGTGCTTCAAAGATACATTCGTTTTGGTGATATTTATTGTTATGGTTCTATTGTCCATGATAGCAAAATTTGTTATTACATTTGCTTCCAGCAGGTTTTACATGTAAATCTTGACCAGTTTTGGCACTAAGAGAAAAGAATAGGTTTCCTTGCACTGCCAAAAAAAAAATTGTGGAGAAGTTGCTTTATGCACTGGAAGTCATGGTTTGCATGTGGGAGAATTACGAATCTTGAATCATTTATGTATCTCCTCTGTGGAACAGTGAAATTAAGTTTTCTAAACTGTCCAGGAGAGTTTATACTTATTGGATGTTTTCACCTATCGTTTGTCAATGTCATAATTGTTATCCTTATTAGAGAGAATCTGCTTGGATGGTTTCTCAACCCGTGTGAACAAATTTTGCTTGTACATTGCTACATGTCAAAGGAAATTTTTTTGACCATAAGCTCTCTGTTTTCTTAGAAACTTCAGAACTTGGAAATTTCCTGTTCTTCTCTAATGTGATCAAATCCTCGCAATTTATATTGCTACCATCGTCCAAAATTGATTCAGCAAGACCAATATAGTAAAATACGCTCTTACAAGGTCCTAATGCTAAACTACTTGTGATGTTTCCTTCCCATCTCTTCTGTTATTTGTCTGTGATGCAATTTGCATTTGATGTCTCTGAGAAAACCGGGTAGCTTTTTAAATAAATCCGGGTATACATTCTGAATTTCTTAGTAACATTTAAAAAGTCACCAGATTGTTACTGATCTCACCGTCCCACGACCAATTTTCCGGTCTAAGTTCGCGGGGTTTTTTTTTTTTTGTTTTGTTAAGTCAACGTTATTTGTTTGCCTTTTTTGAATTGTGGGCACGATTAGATATCGGGGATGTTCTCTAGCCCTTTGGCATTTGTCGGTATTCGGCAGCATGAATTTTCGCTTTCCCTGCCTACTCCTGGGATATGATGGTAACATGGAGTGTGAAATGCTCGAAATTTTGTTCGTAACATTGGAACCGTGTGCCAAAAACCCACCAAACATGCGAATTTTTTAGTTACTGGGAGAGCCCACAAGCCCAAACCCAGTCTGAAGAAGGCCCAAGCCGAGAGAGGGCTACTCCCGCCACAGTTACTGTATCTCGCTGCCGGTGAACTTTAATTGAAGATTTCAAATTTAAGTCTTACTTAAAAGTAATTAAATTATATATATATAAATAAATATATATATATATATATATATATATATATATATATATAAATCAGCGTATGTCGCACGCGCACTGATGACCCCCAGCCACCCACCAAGCTACAATTCATGCACGACTAACAACCCCCACCCACCCACCAACCCACCCATCCACAAATGCACATCTAGTGCAGAGAAATTAAAGCAATGCCGGGAGACACGGTCAAAGGAAGGCTCCTGTATTAGCTTTTACGTTAGACTACACGTTAATCAGTACATGGTCCAAGCTGAAGCGACTCACCATTAGTCTTTCCACCTATTCTTGGCAAAACCTCGGTGCGACTTTCTTCTTCATAAAGGTATTACTCGTCGCCATCCAATGTCTATCAGGCACTAGACTTGGGACCCATCTCCCTGCGTCAAATCACTGGAAAATTAGATATAATTAAATAACTGGGAGACAACGTTCAATTTATTATTATTATTATTTTTTTTATAAAAAAAAATTATTTTTGAATCGAGGAATTTTCTAGTCCGTTCTTCAACCGGGTGAATTCCAACACCAATTCTCGGCGTGTCAGTGTGTGCGCGCATGATTCGTAAATATAGATACATACGTAGAAGAATTTAGCGGAACTTAATACAACACACCGAGTGTGTAAAAGAATGAAAAACAAATAGTGGGTTTATTTAAATTATAAAATTATTGTGTTCTGAAGAGAATTAGCAGACAAATCAAACTTATTCTTTAATATCATCTATTCATATCACCAAAATTGGCAGGCCTCTCTCTGATTGTTTCACGGTAATGCAAAATACAGATACATATGGTCGTGGCAAACAACAAACATACATATATGTACGTAGAAAAAGAACAAAGAATCCACCTAGTTTGCGCCTGCAATGCTTGTGCTGGTAGAGGAAGCTGCATTTGCACAAGCCCCTGCCAAAAATCCTGAAGAATACACAGATAACAATAGTAATAATAATAATAATCATTAAAGGATTCGTGGAACACAATGGTAAATTGTAGGGCAACAAATTAACGGCCGTTACCTTCCTGTACATCGTTGCACAGCGTCAATTTAAATGGGTCATATATCGTCGGCCGAAATCAGGAAATTAAGTCAGGAATCAACAATAGGAAACATCGCAAGTGTTATTGATTGTCATATATAATAGAAGGGGTGAGAGAGACATGACCAGTCCATCGCGAGCAAAGGTTGTTCCGGTAGATATTCGTGAACGACCAGGTTCTCCAGTCTCTGACCCTGCCTCGGATTCAAAGCATGCAAAAGTTGATTGTCAATAACAAAACCCTTCATAACATTAATATACATAAGAATAAAAATTAATTAATCAAGAACATTAATTGTCCACACGGGTAATAATAAGATTGATTTTCATTTTTCAGCCTCGGGCCAAGAACTATCACCTCTTCTTCTTCTTCTTCCTTCATGTCAGCATCTCTGCAAGCCAAATAGAATTATACATGCATGTTAATTAGCCAAATAATCAGTTTCTCCCCACCCCCATCCCCACCCCCCCCCAAAGGAAAAAAAAGTACAGAGGAGAGAGTAGTTTGCTCGAAAAAGAATGGAGTTTTTACCTGTTTGCCTTGGTAATATCAAGATTGTCCTGAATCAGGGAATTCACGACCCTAAACAAACACAAAAAATGGAAAATAATTGAGGCCAACCCTAGTGAATGAAACTAAACAATATGTAAACAACACTTAGAGAGAGTCATGCACGATTAGGATTTTTAACTGGGACCTAGTTCTCGGACGCAAAACTGGGGCGCTTGGGATAGCAAGAGGCAAAAAGCTGGAGGGCCAGGGCCTACTATTGCCAGCTTGCTGTAGTAATCTGCCGCTGGATGTGGACCCCAACTTCGGTTCCTGCTGCTGCCTCCGGGCTTTTGCTGCTTCCGTTCTTCTTTTCTCCACCAGACGCTGCTTAACTCCTCCTGCCATACCCCAAGAAACTGAGAAGAAGTCAGTTGAGTGGTTACATTAGAAGAAAAAAAGAGGGTTGGAAACTATATGCATTTATTAGGGGAGAGAGAGGCTTCGTTTTTCGATTAGACGGGCGGAGATGTATCTCTTGTTAATTAACTTGTTTTAACTTCTTGGTAATCATTTGAGTTCCTTATAAGCTCTCCACGGAAATATCATTTAAAATTTGAAAAAAAAAAAAAGGTTTTTTAATATTGGAGAAAACAACAACTCTATGGAGATTTTTTTTTTAAAGAGAAAAAAAAAAAGAAAACACTTTTCTAGGGTTTCACATATTTCACTCTTTCTTCCTTTTATCTTTTCAATAACAGTGTCACGCTACTTCCTTTTTATCTTACTTTCTAAAATGGAATATTGATACTTCAAAAGGATCTACTTTTTGACCTTTGTCAGATTTTATTTACTCGTCTTGTGGAGAGAGCTCAGCTTTAATGGGTTATCGTGGGGTATCTTGCTGTATATATGAAAGCATTAACCTACTCATTAAAAAAAAGCATTAACCTACTCATTAAAAAAAAAAAAAAAAAAAAAGGAAGAAGAATTATTGGCATTACCACAACACATCCTTATCATTGATCTATATTTATAAATTTAAACAATAGAGGGAATTTAAAAAAAAAAAAAAAAAAGAAGAACCCAACTATCCAGCACCGAACGACTACCAAGTCAATTCACATGATACAAGAATCTGAAGTAAAATTTAGTTATGGAGACTGGTTAAGTAGCATTTTACAACACTGTGGTGTACAAAAAGGCTGGCTATGTATATGGTATACAACATTTGCAAATGTTATTATTATTAGTATTATTTTTTCTCTTCGATATACAAAACACTCCTAGCTATAGAATTTAAATTACACATGATTTGGCAAGCACAACCGGCTTCTGAAGACAACGGGATTTACACAGCTGATAACACGGAGGAGAAGGGCGAAAACACAACGATGTCAATGTCATTGCCCATTTTGTTGAGGCATTCTGTTGTTACCATAAGTTCCTTCGCTGTCCATCTCCAGGTGTTGTTGGCCCCCGATCTGGATGTCCACTTCCTCGCGCGGCATCATGTCTGGCATACTCGGACCTAGCATCCCCTGCTGCTTGGAGGGTATGTTAAATCCTAGGATTAGATTCGTATAACCATTCGTGTATTTAATAAAGAGCTTAATTTTATTGTTAGGAGATTCAACCAGAAAGCATCCAAAATATAAGTTTTACTAAATCTTTTTCTTTTTTTTTTTCTTTTTCGAAGTTTTAAATTTTTGTTCAAAATTAATAGATTTACAACCAAAACATCAAAATGTGTAATAAATCAGAGATTTTTTTTTTGTAATAGTTTATTAAAATGTCAAAATTTATTTGATTACACATTCTTTTGTTTTGATTGCACATTTTATTGATATAGTCGCACATTTACTGATTTTTGACCAAAAATTAAGATTTTAAAAATTTTTAAAAAAATTTCATTTAATATGACTCATATTTTAAATACATTTTAGTTAATTCTTCTAGC
>CM034049.1:7181802-7302539 GCA_019804595.1 Bruguiera parviflora
ATATATATATATATATATATATATATATATATTTTTTTTTTTTTATCGGTCTGGAGAGGAGATGGCTAAGCCTATTTAATAAAACAAACACCATGATATCATATTATGGTGTTGGTATGTATTAGTCATGACTTATTGGTTATTGGGCCTGAGGACAGGCTTCATTATTGCCCAGTAAAAGTCTGACTTTCATAGTCAAGCCGTTAGAACCGGGCCCAGAACCCGATTCCGGATTGAGCCTAAACAGCAAAATAACGTTGCCAAGTCCAAAATGAACTCGATTTATCTCTATGTTTTTTTTTTTTTTTGGTTGGGGGGGTTGCCTTTTCCTGTCCGTGTTAATCCGAATATTGGTCCTAAACTGGTCAAAGTCGATCAATAAGAAAAGTGAAGAGAGAACCTGTAATTGAGTATAAAAGGAAGGCGGGATGGAAGCAGAGTGGAGCCCCGTTGAAGTATAGGTGTGAGGCCAAACCGGAAAGCTTGTGTCGTTGGATGCAGGGTGTAGCTGAGTGACGTGGCACTCTCCCATGCTGTGTGCTTCTACATTTGAGCTCGTTCCTTGCAACAACGGCTCATAGATACTTGTGGTTGAGAGATCTCTGTAGACATAAACAGGAAGCTCTCTCAGCGACCACTCAACTACTGACCCACTGAGCCCATATTCTATGGAATTGGGCCATTGTTTTTCTCTAACCCACTTTTGTTTCTCGAAACTCTTGGTTTTTTTTTTTTTTCCTTTAACACAGTAATAACCAGTTGCTAGTCTAGTAACGAGAAATGCAGAGAGGGAATGAGCCTAGAGACAGTGCAGGAGGTGCACAACACCCCAAGGGAGGCAAGACTGCAAATCCTACATTTGCCCGGTAGCCCCTTGGGTTGAAAACTCAAATTATCAATTTTTTTTCTTTGTTCTGGTCAATCCTAAGCACACATAGCACATACATTAATGACGATGTCATAACAACTAACAACTAGGTTTGAAAGTGAAACACAGAGTTTAAATGCCACACCTCACCGATACATAATACCTCCTCTCCATTCCAGCTAGAATAATAATAATAATAATAATGTCATATGAATGAAAGAACACAAACCTGAGGTTGGCCGAAGGTGCAGAGGCATCGAAAATGTGGGGATGGCTGTGATTGACACTGGGCAACAATTGGGTATGGTTGCTTTGAACACCGTCGGGTAACCAGCCAACAAAATCATTCTCGAAAGATGTGGGCATCCCTTGCTGCACGTATGCATGTAAATAAATTCATGTTTGAATCTGATTTGAACAAAGTTCCGTGGACCCGAAAATTCTTGTCAATTTCTTTCTTCAATATTCTTGTCAATTCTCACATGTTTGATCTAGTTAACCTTAATTACCTGTATGCCAGATGGATTATAGGACGATAGGTGGCTGCTCAACAGACACTCCTACAACACGTAAAGCTGGGGTTACCCAAAGTTAATTTGAACAAGAAGAAAATAATGTTCAAATGGCCATCTCCTACTATTTAGAGAGAGAGAGAGAGAGAGAGAGAGAGAGGACAGGAACCTTTCGCTGCACGACACGTGTCAGGATATCAACCAGATGTTTCTCACGTGATTCTAGCTCTCCCATAGAAGTGATTTTCATTGGGTCTGGTTCATAAATCCTGTTGTCAATTGACATATTCAATAAGCGAAGCTGTCACCAGCAAACTTTAACTGAAAGCATAAGATTATAATGGTTTTTTTTTTGGCCAATAATCAACCTTATTTCCTCTTCTGCTATCCCAAGTTGCTGCTGCAATCTTACAATTTCTTGTTGGAGTTCCTACGAGGGTTTAAAACAAAACGCAAAATTTCAGCGATCATGCATGTAAAATTATGGGCATCTATTGGTCCCTAATTAATTAAGAGGACACATACAGGGGATGTTCCTCAATACTTGCCTCAACGTCGGAGTTAATGGCTTCCGGACTTCCAAATCGAATCATAAGCAACAGCAGAGTAGACACAAAAGTAAGAAAGAAAAGTCAACAAGACTTGTGGAAAAAGGGTGCGGGAATTAACAAATATTATTGATCATTAGGGTCGGAAGAAATTTAAAAAAAAAAAAAAAAAAAAGAAAGAGGGAGACAGAGTTGGACAAACTTGGCTAGTTGAAGGGCAATATCATTCTCAGTCTTAAGTTGATGAAGCGTCCGTAGTAAATACTGCACCAGGAAAATGCTACAATTTCACTAAGAAACTTATAGACGAAACTTCTAATTTTCTGGCACTTGCGATGATTATGGCAATGAAGGTCATTAGAAAAGAAACTGCAACGTTTTGCCTTGCTGGCCTTAAAAAGAAGAAAGAAAAAAAAAAAAAAGCCCGTGGAAGCTTCTGGCTCCCCTTTGTTTTACCTTTAATAACTTAGTTTATCTGTCTCATTTTCATTTTCTTTCTTCTTCTTCTTCCTCTTTTTTTCTTTTAAATTATTTTTGGTGCGCGTGTGTGTTGTGTTTGTTTGACGTGGGAAGACAAGAAAACGATGACCAAGAATATAATAACACTATTGTGGTTACCTCTTTGTTTTGAATATCGCTGCAAAAGAGAAATGAACAGATGGTTAAATAAGGCAACTATGATATAACAATGAAAGGGAGTAGAATAAAATTGGAATTGAGGGGAAAAAAAACAAAAAAAAAACAAAAGAAAAGGTTCTGGAGCATACGGGTGTTTGCCACGGTCGGGGCAAATTATGGCGCTGAAATAAGATTTTTTTATATATATATATATATATATATATAAAATCGTATTGATCATTCATCTCAAATTGAAAAAGGAAAAAAACGCACTTAATTTCAAAATGAAAATGCAAATGAATAATCTAAAAGCATACTGCTCTCTTTCTTGGTCAGGGAGATTAACGTATCGAGTAAAAACGTCCTCTATCCTGGTAATCAACACATAAATAAATAAATAAGTTGATATGTTACGATATTGCCAAGCAACAAAATTAAAGTCGAAAAGAGCAATTCAAACGAGCGATAATCCAAGCATACGGAAACCAGTAAAATAATAATAGTAATTAATTATTAAAAAAAGAAGAAGAAGAAGAAGAAGAAGAAGAAGAAGAAAAGCCACTACGAATGAGAAGATGCATGAATACGGAACATATATATTTACATCAATTGCAAAGATATAAACGCCTTTATTCACGGGATGAGTTTTAGCCAGTTTAACTGTTGAGGCCCTTTGGCATTGCTTCAAAATGAGGGAAAAATTAAATCTCGACAATAGTCTTAGAATTGAGGGCTCAAGGAATTGGCCAAGTTACCTTCATTGTACGGGCTACAGTCCATTGATCGAACGGTCCGACGAACTTTGAGTGGGAAAAAAAAAAAAAAAAAAGGAGGCAAAAGAGAAAGGGCTTTGTCTTTTCTTGATCATCAAAGCAAAGGGTTTAGGGAAGGATGGATGTTCATTTACATATGAATCGTTTGTAAGATTGAAGACTAGTGGCATTCCGAAATTGGATAGATGGTAATGTGAAAGTAAAGAGAAAAATGACTCGTAAGTGCCAATTAAGACATTGCATCAAAGATCGATCGCATGAAGACTTTCTGGCTATTAGGCCGTCTTTGCTTCACCAATTATGCAGAGGAAGGTAAAGGGCAAAGGATTGCCTAGAGGCATAGTCAAAGATCCTAATCCGAAGGCTCAGAGTATGCAAACGGAGCCATCTCCTTTGCTCACCATATGGAACTCCAGAAGATAAAATAAATAAACAAATAAATAAAAGCAAGCCCGTATAATTAGCATGCAAATTAAAACACTTGGAACTAGTTTTTGTAAGATTGCTCCCCCAATAATTGTTGAATCAGGAGCGTTAATTAAACCAGAATTAAAATCGAGAGCTGCGTGGCTCTAAATTTATTTTTGCCAAATGCATTACTCTATGAGCTTAAAAAGTACCCGGAGAAAAGAACAAAAGTAAACAATAACAATAATGGCAGCAGAAAAGATATGGTGCATGAAAAGATGTAAAAAAATGTAACAACAGGGAACAGAATCAATAGATGGACAAAAATTAAAGGAAAAAGAAAAAGAAAAAGAAAAAGAACAGGATTCAAAATGTATAAATAACAAGCAATTCTGTTATATATATATATACACACACACATACACACACACACACACAAGGGAATGCATGTAAAGAGAGGGACATGTATACAAACCTTTTCTTGCCCGAGAAGTGATTGAGACGGCCAGAGGGAGAGAACATGATAAGAGCAATATCAATATCACAAAGGATGGAAAGCTCGTATGCCTTCTTAATGAGCCCATTCCTGCGTTTTGAAAATGTAACCTGTCGATTTGTGGTGTTTTCTATTCTCTTTATCTCCAGTTTAACTCGACCCATCTTCGATCCCTCTCGCCCTCTCTCTCAAATTATGCAAGATTTTTCTTTCCTCGTCCCCCTTTTTTTTTTTTTTTTTTTGAATATCAGAATTTCCTTAGATATTTGTAGAAAAGGAGATTGGCCTAATATACACACAACGCACGGACAAGAAAGAGCCTTTGAAGGAAGGGTTGTTAGTTATGAGAGGGAGTTTGGGAATACATATGAAGCTGATGGCTAGAATTGAAGAGAGAGAATGAGGGGAATTCTGGTGGTTAATAGTTTGAAAAAAATATAATGATTAATTATTAATGACACTAATGGAATCAACAGTTTGGTGGTTCAGTTGGCTCTTCCGTTCAGTTGGAATAAGCCCACTAAGCCCTGTCGCTTGTTAACATCTATAAGAGGGCACCCTAGCTTGTTCTAAATTTTGCTGCGTTTGACGTAACTGCCATTCATTTGAAGGTGATGGCCATCAATTAACTTCACCATTGCACTTGACGTATAGTCTAAACCCCGAATACGTATCTATTTATAATATTGTCTGGCTCGCCCACATCAATCTTCATCGTCTCCATTTTCTTTGTCGCCGCCACTTTGGGGGGAGGGGGTGCGGCGGTTATAATTATAAGTATGTAATTATTATTATTTATTTTACCCATGTTTTGTTTTCCATTTTTCTAATTTTGTTACCCGAGCTGATACTTATTTTTCCTTTTTAATTTAATCACCCGAATACTCAATATGCATCTTAAGATCAACTCTGATCACCGTCTTCATCAATTGAAATTATGTCATGGCGGGGGAGATGCTCCGCGGACAAGTTGGACAGGCCCACAGTATGGCGCTTTCATACGGAAAGAGTAGCAGATACAAGCCAATAATTCCGTGGTTAGCTGATACTTTTTTTTTTCTTTTTTTTTTTTAGAAGAAAACAAAATTTGGATAAGTTTTCGGCATTGATGTAAGAGTATAAAATGACACCAATTTCAAGATTCAATGGAAGTCGAGCCAGGCTTCTCTGGGAGGACTGGAATTCTTGGACTCGTGGAAAAACTCCAAGGGTTACACGCTCACGCACCGCCTCATTTTGCGGCGCTGGCAATTTTGCAGCCTACATGTTGATTCCAATGCCTACATGTTGTCAGGCTCTGTGCAGCCTACATGTTGATTCCAATGCCGCCTACCGTTTCGTTTGGTGCATGATTTACACTAGTCTGCCTCAACCACGAATATCTATTTCCTTAGTTATTATTAAAATAAACTTGGATTGGAAGGATTCATCCTCTCGACCCATTTTTTCTAACTTGTATACCTTTATTACAAATTCTTCGAAAGATTTTCTTCTTAAAATTAATCGCCCAATACTCATCATTTCTTTAGAGAATTAATTTAAACCGAAACTCGAACTTTGAGACTTCCAAATTTCGAACCAATCGAGTGCCATTAGTTAGTTAGAGAAGATTGGTAACACGAAGAAGTCGATGAAGTCGGACTTCCGGCCTGCTATGATGGTTGACTCACCGTGGCCCGTCCACCTCATCACTTTGGTCCAGCTAGCCTTTATTTGCTTAGTTGTACTTAGCCCAAAGGGAGCATTTGGGTTCAAGCAGAACCCGGAAGGCCCGCCTGTGAAACTTGAAATGGGCTAAGCAGATGAAAATTAACCTCAAAGGTGCCGAACTTTTAGAAGTCTTAGGTTCGAAACATCACCGACCTCACCTTTTAGATCAGCTTTACGGGCCATGGTCAAAGTGCAGGCGGACGAAGCCGTTTGCTTGTGCGCTTGGTTTAGCTTTTTCAGGCAACGAGACGGGGTCATGTTAAGAGCTTGTGTGCTAATAAAGAGAGTGTGCTACTTCGGTGTTAACGGGCTAGACCTAGAGTAATGGACCTAAGAGACTTGAAGGTTTATAGGCTTAGCAGCTCGTGGGCACAGAACATATCAAATATAATTAACCTGTTTTTTTAATTTTTTTTTGAAATAAAAGATAACTATATTTGAAACACTAAATTTAATGTAAATAAATTATAACATCTTTTGTCTACTAGTGATTTGGTGTATTTTTTTAAAATATTGATCCAAAAAGTTTATATTGAATGTTTAATATCAAATTTTAAATTTATTAATATTAAAATTAAATATAAAGAGTATTTATTTGAATTTGAGTTAAAAGTCTGTTTTATGAGAGAGATTAAATGAGAAAGTCAACGAATAATTTTTGATTTGGATCTGTAGGTGTGATAATTAGCATACCTACCGAAACACTTTTTTTCTTATTAAGAAAAAAAAAACATCTTAATATATACGATTAATCATACACTGTTTATAACATGATAGGAGTTCAATGTAAGTACGGGTGGTCCTAGAAATTCATTTCGTATACGTGAGCACCTTAATTACGCACAAAGAATAATCTTCTTTAGTAGGTTGTTGCAATTCCTGCATTTTCTTTTTTTTTATTTCAACATTGTAACACCTGAGGGAAGGAACCAATCAAGCCCATGATCTATACATGTGTATTTTGTAATTGTACCCACAGAGTCTGACAAGGATTTTTATTCCCGAAAGAATAGAATAGAGAAAAAAAAAAAAAAATATATATATATATATATATATATATATATATATTATATGGGAATGATTCACTAGTTTACACACCGGGATATCCTTTTTATTACAAGGATATAGGCGTTGTCTTGACTTGACAAGAAACAAACCTGTGTTATTCGTTTAGAAAAAATAATATGGAATAGGTTACATGTTGCGGCAGTTTTTGGAAACTTCCCCCACAGCATCTCGTGCTCATAACACAAAAGGTATTTGCCCAAATAATTTTTCTAGGCATGGCAAAATATAAACTTCACCGTCACCTCTTCAACAGTTTTTTTTCCCACAAGGATTTCAATTCCCCTTTCTAAAGTTTAATATGTAAACAATCCAACAGTTAAGTTAGTAAGACTCTGCCATGAATAATTTATCTTTATCAACACCATTCGGCATAGGCAAAACTCCGCCTACCCCCTCCAACAAAGCAAAAAACAAGAGAAAAGTTATACCTAATAATAACGAGAAAGAAAGAAAGAAAAAAAAAAAACCAGAAAAGCAAAGCAAAAGGAAAATAGCAAAAAGGATAATTAACACGAAACATGTGAAACATATTCTTTAGCAAGCTCCGACTAGCATAACGTTTAAAACATGCATGACTAGTGGTTATAATTAATTTACATGATAGAGCAAGCATTTGGGTTCTCGTCGCTAAACACGGTGGTGTAGTGTTCATCGGCGGTGGTCTCAGAAGTGTTGGCGGCGGGCGGAATGGCTCTGACATGGTTAGGAGGGGCTTTCTTGTCGTAAGCCTGAGAAGCATAGGGACGCGCCACCAAAGTGTAGGGCACGTATGGCCACATCTCTACCTTTTTCTTAGTCGACTGAGCTGCCTTCAACACTTCCTCTGGCTCTACATACCCACTCACAGTCACCTTTTGTTGCTTCAAATCCACGTCCACAGATTTAGCCCCTGAAAAGAGAAGCCAAAAATTTACATAGGAAACGTGCTTATATTGCATTGCTATTAAATATGATAATTGAGCGTGGAGATGTACCATTTAATACCTTTAACTCCGGACAGAACGTTCTTGACCTTACGTCCACAGCCCTCGCAGTCCATCCTGACTTTGAGTGCTACCGTTTGCATTTGCTTCTTTTTCTTGCCTTTCCTAACGCTGCTCAACAAAGTAGAGAAGCACTCCACTGTGCCTTGAATTCCCATTTTTTGAGTATATTTTGTGCGCTGACTGCTCTCTCAATATTGTATATACCCAGGATGTTCACTGCTGAAATGGTATCGTAGAGAAGTTTTTATAAGGACGGAACTTGGCTATAGCTTCAAATGGCTGGTAAAGAGATGCAATCGATTTGTAGAAGGTCGGTGAGTCGCAAGAGAGCTGGGCTTTTATAGACTCGTGTAGTAAGCAGATTCAATAAAGAATATTGGGAAGAAAAGGAAACATAATCTAAGCTGAATCTAAAACACCAAAAAAAAAAAAAAAACAATAATAGGCCACAAGCTTTCCCAGCTAATCAAAACCAATGTGGATACCCTTGTTAATTTCCGAAGATAGATAGCAACTTAATTACCAGAACGTCTTCTACTCAAACAACCAGAATATATAGAGCATCTATGTACGTGGGTTGAAAGGGCTTTGAGCAATCAGGGTTGTTTACGTATCCTGTGCTTCGGGCGCACGAAAACCATCATAAAGTTATAAAGAAATGTAAAGTTCCAGGCGTAATTCTCGTAGAAGAGGATTTCTTAAGAGTAGAAAAATCCAAAATGAACTTGTTAAACGCCTCAATTGATAGCTGAGGGGCCGCATAGAGAAAATGCATGGCTAGATCAGATGCCAAGTTTAGGGTGGTGATAGTGACATGTGATTCGAAATTATAATCCAACGGATTAAAACGTTTCCTCGTGGAGAAGTAAAAAATAAATTTAAGTTTGGGTTGCTCGTTGGTGGCCATATTTGGCTAGTGGCGCCATTAGTCATGGATTGATTGGGGAGGGGGTATCTGTAGATTGAGCGGTGCAACTGTAGAAATGGAAAGGAAGACATAAAGAACAAAGCCACAAAAGGTTGGGTTCGCCGCCCCAAAAACAAAAAGAGTAGACTATAAAAATGGTATCTTTTATGAATTCATATTTGGAGTTTTCTCCCACTCCCCCAAATGACTATTCTACCACGAAAATGAAGTTTTCTCCTTTTTGGCCCTTTTAGTTGCCCCATCTTTTCTACGAATTGATATCAATATAATTCAATTAATCTGCTTTCATTAAGAAGAAGAGAATATCGTCCTAGTCCCGCACGCATGCATTGCCTCTTTCGTTTTAGTTCATAATGTCCAAACTCTAAACCATTCATTTAGAGACATTATAAATAATCATACTTATTAATTAATTCATCAGAAGCTTACCAAAAAAAAAAAAAAAAAAAAAAAAGAAAGAAATCGTTGGATCTCCAAAATTTCCTATAATCGGCCAATTTTCAAGGATTCCTTTTTACTTACAATAGAAAAAGGGAGGGGGGAACTGTTACAATTCTAAAATCCATTTTAAGTGCCATAGACGAGGTATCAATGAAGAAGGGTACAGTTAATTGTTTGGCCAAGATATTAGTCTGGACAAAGAGAAGCACCGGGAGAGAGCCTCCCTTCCACGATTAAAACAGAAGCAACCCAACCCATAAATGCAGAGACAAAGCAGGCGTGTGATGTTCAAGCATGAACTTGTCTGGAGGTCACTCCGGAGTCCGGACAAATCATGAAGCTACCACGATCAACACAAAAATTTTCACAAAGATAAAGCACGTATGGCCACCGCCTATAGTTGGTCTATTGCCAAGAGCATGGGGGCTGCAAGCTGAAATTCTAGAAAAGTTCGAATGAAAGTGTGATAATTGAATGACCAGTAAGTTTTTAATTAAGCTGTTTGCCTTCACTGCAGCTGTCGTATTTGTTAAAAAAGGGAATTGCAGTGGAGGAACACGGGCGTAACGTTGCCTTCGAAGTAGCTTTCGTTGCGTTGATCGGACCACAACTCCCTTTCCAATCAAACACATGCCAGCCAGTAGCTTAATAATCTACGAAAAAACGCACACAAAAAAAAAAAAAAAAGTTAAAAAAGTCAATTTCTCACAATCTAGGGTATATAAAAAAAGTAATGCTAAATTTTTATAAAATTTTATAATTAAAATTTTAATATTTTTTATATTTTTATTTAATTTTTATATCTTTTAAATTTATTTTAAATTAATATTTTTTAAATGAAAATAAACAGATTGTTAATAGTGTTTATTTAATCAATATAAGATTTTTAATATTTTGATTATTATTTTAAAAAAAATAATTAAAAATATAAAATTTAAATAAAAACATAAAAAATTATAGAATTTAATAACAATAATATATTTCTTTTATATCCCACAATCCACATGCACCCAAGCAACGATCCGAGCCGTGAGAAATGAATATCCAAAAAGACGAAGAGACACCGCCTACCAAATCATTTAGGCGAACAGTTTCTCACCCAAGCTGTCAGTGCATGTCGGTTTCACTGAACCATTGCGGGTATGATATAATTAATGCACCAGACGCTTGCGCCCGCAGAGAAAGCTGCCCTTGGCTGGCAGAAAATGCAGACTTACCTACCCAACTGATCGGTAGCCTAAAATGCTGTTCATAACTTTAAGATTTTAATATGCTAAATACGAAGAGTAACTTATTAGAACTTCGACATGGGTTGATCTCATTTGCTCTTCACATCTTATATTTCCTAGAACTGGTTGTAGGGTACAATTACAAAACTTGGTGCCATTGTTCACCTTAACAGATTTTTATTATGACTTAATTAAAATCATTCAGCTGTATTGATTTTATACGTGACACGGGCGCCCCAAATGCTGGTGTCGAACCCATGCCCTCATCAGCAGGTCACAGATTCTCCTAGGACATACCATGTTTCAGAATATAGACACTAAACATTGTATGGCCTAAATATTTTTGCATTAAGTAGATAAATTAGATCTATGGCTGGAGCACCCACCACTAATTTCAATACGAGTATTCAACTGATTCTAATTAACAACAAAAGATAGCACTAAGCCGAACGAGGGAAAGCTGGAAATCGACAAGGGAAATTTACATGAGAACAGTTGGGGATGGGGGGGGATGGGGGCTGAATTAGGTAGTCAAGACAAAGGGACAGACAAGCAGTAGCAGCGACAATGAATGTGTTAGATGGAGCGCAGGGAATAAGCTGGTTTGATGAAGTGCGGAGGATTTTGAAGTTGTCCTCCCAGCAACGGCGGGTGGAACTGCAGGTGTTTTTGGCATGCTCTGATGGTCATTGGATGGCAACCCTGTTGAAGAGTTACCACTTGGAGGTGGCCCAAGGTTTATCTCCGAGCTGTCACTTGTACCTTGACCTGCAGAGAACATACACACAGTTTGTTGGCCATAGGCAGTCCTGACTTTCCTAGATTCATCACTACACCCTTGGCACATAAAAGAAACAACGTACAGAATGGTTCAACTCCATGCATCCATGCATTTGAGACTAAAAACATTCAGGTTTTGAAATGATTTTACAGCAGGGGTCGAAAGCACGAGAGTTGCCGGTTAATGTTGCCAACAGCACATTGTTGTACGACCAAACAAAAGTTAATAACAATTTGGGTAGAAAAAATCAGTAAGACAATGACTTCACCCAATACTTTAATCCCCATAGGCGAAGTTCTCTAACTGTCACAGTTTCACCTGCATTTGGGGAAAGAAACGTGGAGGCCACCCTACAAGAAATCCCATAATTTCAAATCCACATGCAGTCGGTACAGCCATTTCTATACAGACCTCTCACCACTCCATGTTAGAGAAAGATAACAGAGTCTTGAAATAAGTTCTAATGTCCAGTCCCATTGTCCATGTAAAAAATGCACATAGGCTTGTTTCGTCAAGCCCATGAGATCATATGAATAGCTGAATGTCCCGTTGATCTCCTAGGGTAACTTACCCCTGCTGTCTCTATCAGCCCTTGAACCCTTGACTTAAAGGAATAATGGGTTTAAACCAACAGGCAACAAAGGAGAGCCCGTAAGGCTACAATGACACTATATTAATCATTGGTGAACAGCCCAACATGAGCCTCCGCGCTGCATCAAATAGCAGAGGTTTGAAATGGCTCCCAATTCTCACAGTTATGACAAATGGAAACATACACACTATCTCTATGAGGAAAAGTATCTAAGAGCCACATGCAAGCTCCTTATCATCATACAAGTCTATTAGAATATTGTATGATTCTTTCAAAATGAGATTTTAATCAGGTAAGAAATTCAAAGAATCACCTGCTCAGCCTACTAAGAGAATTAGTCTTTAACACAGGTAAAACACATGTAAACCTTTTTCAGAGGAAATGCAACACCAACTTTGGTACTTACAATTGAAATTAGACCAGCTCAATTTAAATTTCTCCATGTCAAAAACCATATGATGACCGGTCATGAAGTTCTCTGCAAGTAAAACATAAATCCAGTATCACAACAATGAACACAGATGATGAAGCGTGCAAAGTAGAAAGGAAAAATATGTATACTTACGCCCAATGATGCCATAATTATCATCTGTAGGCATTAGTGGCAAACAAAATGTAGCAAAATCCTGCACCAAAGTCTATATGATTAATATTTCATCAATTCAGATTCAGAATCCATTATCTTGTGTAGCCTTTTTTTTGCATCAAATCACAATTGAATTACTTAGAGATCACTTCCACATTGATGACCTCAAGATATAGTGAGCTAAGAACCATACATGAAGTTGACCGGATGCCTTAAATACTGAACAGCAGGTAGGAAAGAAACACCACAAATGAGATATTAGAGATTGCCAATGGGGACACAAGATATTCTGTAGATGCGACAAGACAGTGCTCTTGCTCTTAAATGCTCACCACAAATGAGATATTAGAGATTGCCAATGGGGACACAAGATATTCTGTAGATGCGACAAGACAGTGCTCTTGCTCTTAAATGCTTTTCCTTTTCTCTTTTTTTGCTGGCTTTTCTTCTCTGGGGCTGACACTCTTGGCACAAATAGTATTATAGGTTCATGTTTTAGGAACAGCTCACGTACCTGATTTTGAATGACGAAATATGTTGGATTATGGACTGAAAAGCTTTGGTTATCAGGGAACCGAAATTGCAATGCAGGAATGTTCTGGGACTTCTGTGAGCTGTTCATCATAATAATCCCTGACCATCAGCTATTGAAGTAACAGGAGAATGGCTTGCAAACCTACCCAATCTCACAATTCAACCTGGTATTGTAGCAGTAGTCCCACAGACCTAGTTGGTAGCTGATTCTCTTGGCATTCACTTGTTTGTTAAACTGTAAAAGAGAAACAACTATTTAACAGACCAAGTAATAAAAATCCTTGCATCAATAGCATCAATTAAACTCTCCGCACCTCCAACACAACAGCATCATAAATGTCCGTTGGAAGAAATGTGAAGGATGAACCACTGTCAACCAATGCCTTGAATCCAGAATGCTCAAGGCAAAGATTACCAATGCAACAAGACTCCACACGAACAAAGAAACCATCACTGTAATGGTAAAAATTCTTATTTCAGCCCAATAATAAATATCAACAGGAAGTAAAACCGACTATGTAAAATGCTTCGACTCATAAAGCCAGGAGCATACTATTCTCCTTCTTCAGGTAGGAACGGAGTTGAATGATCAGAGGTGTGCCCTTGGTCACCAAACATAATTCTCCCAGAACCATTGTCGTCAAAACAAAGAGAGAAAGAATTCTTTATTAATCCTGCTTTTGTAAGCAAACTTGGAACAGAAATGCTTCCAGGTCCCAGACCCATCACACCATCAGGAGCAGCTCCATCTAAATAGCTGCCAGTTTGCTTCCTGCCACAGCTGCATTCATGAACCCAAAAGAGAGGGGGGAAGAAGAGATATCATAAGTCTTGAGCATTAACATGAAACAGCCTATGGTCAACAACAATGCTAGATGTACCTGGACTAAACCAGGGGAAAAAAAGGAAAATTGAAGGACAAAAGAAAATACAATTACCCAATAATGACTGGAGCTTGCACCTTTCTCCGGCTTGCATCATTAACTGAGACCAAATGTAGTTTGTCTTCGATCAAATATCCAGCACTTGATGTATTTTCTACATCGTTATAGTTAGCGATGTAAGGGCAAGGATCCTTCAGATTTTCGCATTTTGAACCCAAGTCACACAACTGATGGCTGCAAGACAGTTGTTTGCTTGTGCTGGATGAAGAAGGACTATACTCACCTAGATCTCTATCCTGCATAATAGATGCCCCAAATAGGCGGGAGCACCTGCCGATCAATCATTGGAATTAAAGGCTAAACCTGTTACCCATTTATGGTCCAACTACTTCAAATATCAGGTAAGACAACTACATATGAATCCTGTTCACAGTATTCAAGTATTTATGGACTGGGTTTGATAGGTAAAAATTCTAGTGCATGAAGACTTCTATTATCTAGAACTTTGAAAGAGAAGACACCACAATACAGCAGGGAAAAATAGGACTCCTACAAATTTATGCAGAATAGAGTAAAAGCTGCTAAGCTCAATGGTATACTCTAATGTTGCAACTTGCAGCAAAAACACCACCACCACTAACAACAATAATAAAATTCATAAAAAACTGATTCCAAGTCAAACTAAAAAGAAATTTCAATAACCATCACTCATCATCAGCTTATGTCTCAAGGGATAACTGATTTCGAATTGAACTAAATAGTAGTCAATAGCACAATCCACATAAAATACAGCTTTCCCTCCCAGTATGACCTCCAACTCCACCCCTATCAAACAAAATGGGAAATTAAGCATTGACTCTCAAACAAAACCATCGATACCACAGAATATCCAAGCTGAACCGATTCACGCTTTATCCACACACCACCAAAAAAAAAAGCGGAAAATAAAACAAATAATTAAAAAAAAGGAGTAATTCAACAATGTCCGTACCAAGGAATTATAGTAACCGGAAGACAAAGGAGCACAGTCTATGCAATCACACGGGACCCAAAACATTTCACTACCAGCATCCAACGCAACCAGAAAAGATACATTCGGTGTCCCAATATCCACCCATGTGTAATGTAACCTGTAGAAAAGCAAAAATAAATAAATAATATAAATTCAAAATTTGAAAATCCAGATCCCAGAACCTTACATATTAGAACATACTCACATATTCTCGAGGGAAAAAAACCAAAAAAAAAAAAAAGGCAGCCAAAAAATTGAGGCGCTCTCTCTCATCTCAACCGTCGGATGCGGCGACTTTCAATTTCTGATTCATCCAAAAACATTAGAAAGAATTTGACTGACCAGGCAAGATCATTGCCAAAGAAGAAAGTCTGGCTTCCCTGGGCCGGAAACAGCAGCTGATTCTGCGAAGATAGCTTCATCCTCCGGCGCTTTAAGTCGTTACGGAGCAATGCCTGCATAAACTCAAAGCTGTTGCGTTTCGGCCACAAATCGCCGCTCACATTGCCGCCACTCCGCCGAATCCAGACCGATTTCGCCTCGTCGGAGAAACGATGTATGAGCTTCGACGAGAACGTGGCCGCTCCAATCGATCCGTCGAAGAACACTCCGATGCACAGCACCAGAAGCACCGCACGGCCACACATGGCGTACAGCGAAGATTCGAGAGACTTCTCTAATCTTCAAGAACGAAATGCGCTCTGCTGCCGAGAAAACAAGAAGGGCTATAAAAAGGTGAGCGTTAAAGTTGGGGGAGGGCGGACTGCTAACGTGCGCGGGTGGGGCGTACGGTGCTACTGCAGGAGCGCAATAATGTTCCCGGCTAGAGAGAGACTAGAGAGTGGGCTGGACCAGTGCAAGTCAAAAAAGAGAATCGAAAAGTTGTGCAGGTCGGTGAGGAGAAGAGATAGAGCGACACGTGTGAGATGATGTGTCGCGAGATGAAGGGGATGGGGTTCGTTTCGTGCCGTTTTTGTGCACACGTGGGAATGGGATCCTATGTCTCCCCTCCTTCGTTGCCTTTTTGTTTTGTTTTTGTTTTTTTGTTTTTTTCTTCCTTTTCTTTTGAATGAAATTGCCCAGTGTACGCTCCTCCCTCGTCGGCCACTGCCAGCAGCTGCGGCTGACCCTCTTGAAAGGCGATGGTAATGCCACGAAATGCTTATCATTACCTTATTTTACAGCCACAAACAACCCTCCTCCCATCACAACTGCTTAAGCTGTTGTCAAAATTAAAATTCAAGCAATCGATCAATATTTATTTTATATACGAATTTTGTGTCTTTTTAGTTTTGTTATCAAAATTATTAACTTAAAAAAATTATATGAATTATAAATTTTATACATAGAATTTGATCTTTTATTTAAAAAAAAAATGAAAAAAGAAAAATATTGAAGGAAAAATCTCCGACTCTTTCGAGCCTCCCAAAGTCCATCTCATTTTTACTATTTGACCATTTCTTAAGGTTTAAGAACAGAAAACGTTTTAACGGGAGGATTATTGGCAGTACAAGCGTTAACAATTCGTTGTATGCTGTTGTTTATTAGTATTATTATTATTGTTATTATTATCTGTCTTTTTTATTATTAACAATTATTTGTTATTTTTACGAAAAAAATATAAAAATTCAAAAAAAAAAAGCCGCAACAATTTAACTGAAGTAATATAACACAAAATGAAATTTCACAATATTAAATTTAAAACTTAAATAAACTGATAAATATTATAATATAGTTAAGTAATTTTTAAATTTTTAAAGAAAAATATCAATAGTAAAATTGGAAAGAAATGAAATTTGATTGGAGGAGCAATAAAATTAATATAAAAAAACATAAAATTAAGTACGAATAATTCTAGAATTAACAAAAAAGAATGAATTCAGAGTTAGAAATTTAGAAAATAAAAAATACAAGGTTAAAGTAGAATAATTTCAAGAAAAAGAATTAAAAAAGAAAATTGATTTTATAAAATAAGAAAAGAAATAGATGAAGAAAAAAGATAAGAGAGAAGAGCAGAGAGGGAGTGAGTGTAAAAAAGAAAAAAGAGAGAGTTATATTATCGCTAATTTGAAGATCAAACCTAATTTCAAAGAATCAAACGAGGCATATGTGAACAGTTTTTTTTTTTTTTCCTTAACAAGGTTATTCGTAAAGCTTGTTTGAGAAATGGGTTGTTACAATATATATATATATATATTCAATTGATAACGTCCAAATATCCATAATGACAGCCTAAAATAGTTAAATTAGGTTAGCCAAGGATTTACTTGGTGAGACCTTATCTGTTGAGGTCCTAATCCCTTAAACTCTGCCTAAATATAAGCAACAATTAGTACACTCTCGTTAGGAACTACAAGCGAAAATTCAAATTTGCAATGCTACCAAAAACTAATTAATTTCATCTGTCAAGTGCCAGGAATAGAAGGCAAAAAAGAGATTTTCTTTTAATTTTAGAAAAAAGGCAGATAAAAAGATCCGAGATGAGAATAAAATCTGGAAAAAGCGTGTGTGTTAATACATTTGCATATGCCTGTCTGTACTGCGCTGTCTATCCTTATAAATCAAGATCCTTCCTATTGTGAGTTGTCCTCTTTGGTTGTATTCTCTCAGGTTTTGCATAATTGCCTTTGCCAGGAGATGCCCCACTATGACCTATCCCCTCGTCATCCTCTTCCTCTTCTCCTCAAATCCTCTTCTTTATCTTTTATCCCTTCTCTTCTACGCAATAATATGTAAGTTTTTCCAATCCCCATTTAACATTACATCTATTGAATGCTTATATCTACGTCGTTATTGATGAACGCACGGACTGTTGTTGATGATGATTATGTTTGATCATTTGTGTCGTCGTTTTTGACTGGGATCTTACGTGGGAATGTAACGTTTTAGTCTTCAATCCCCTCGCTCCCCACCTCTCTTTGTTTGTTTTATCAATGCGGTTTGTGGTCAGTTAGCTTTATTTTATTATAATTGACAAGCTTTTTGGTTCGTGTGTTTATAGACTTCAAAGATTTGTACTTCTCGCGTCTGGGTTTTAGAAGTTCTTTGCATTGATGTTAATCGCAAGCACTTCATATGACATATCTATGTGTTTTTTTTTTTTTTTTTGGTAGAAGGGGTGTCTGCTTTAGAATTGTGAATTACGAAGGACAGTCAAAAACCCTAGTTTTGGAGTAGTTCTTAGCCCCGGGCATCGCTATAGGTTCATCAACGCGAGAAATTTGAGCACAAAAAGTGAACACAAGTTCTCATGTGTGAAGTTATACAGTGGGGTTGCGTGGCATATTAAATTGCATTTGCATGTCCATTTTTTAGTACTATTATACTAACGGCACCTCGTTTCTTTTTCAATGTTGTGCATCGTTTTTGTCACCCATATTAAATGTCGATAGTTTTAGTGGGAAACTGGGAATTTTTCTAGAAAATGATTGATTGGTTTGGTCTCCCAGAAACAGATAGAAAGACTAAATAAATCTACATTCAGTCTCTCTCTCTCTCATCAAGCTTCTTTGTTTTTTCTTTGATTTTTTTTTTGGACACAATTGTAAGGCATTAAAGAGAAAGGATAGCGGATCAAAAAATACTCTAAAGATGCAAAATAGCCAAGGGGGCAAGCCCCCCTATATCCTATATTTGTGGGTTTTTTCTTTGATTAACTCATAGTTTATGGATAACATTTTTTTTGGGGGGGGTGAAAATGGTTATTTAAGCTGTATCTTCCAAACATTACCCTTTGTCTCCCGTAGCATGTATGTGTGCGTACTTACGTACGGATGCTCCCTAATGACACTATTCCATGAACTGTGGCACATACGGGGCATGGCAATTGGCACCAAATGCTACTTTAAGTATGAACACTGTTCAAGAAATTTATAATACATATGCTAAAACTACTATGTTTGCACTTCACTTCTGTGTAAGTGAAAATGAGCTCATTTAGAGCTTTGGACATTCTCTCATATGATTCTAACGGTCCGTGACAATTGTTTTCCTTTTTACTTGCTTTAGATCCATGGATAGCATCCCCAAATCTTGAGGTCACAGGTATTAGCTGTCTTTATCCTTGATGCTATCTTTCACTTTGTTGAATACTGTTCTTTCCCTCATTCACTGAAATTTGCTGGCATTTATTGACCAGGACAAGCACAGCCAGGCTGCCACACTCCATTGTTTCGACGCACATCTTCCAGATATTCAAAAGGCAAAGGCAAAGCCAATGCAGACCCTTTAACTGCCTAATGGTGCAATCTCCGGAGCAGGAGAACGAGAAGCCTCAGAATCCCATTACTAGTTGTGTTAGCATGAGTTCTAGTACAAGCGTTTTCGATTCTAATTATGGCATTGCATCTCCCCCATCTTCTAGTTTCATTGGCGATTATATTGGTGCGGAAAGCTGTTTTGATCTCAAAAGGAGTGAGGATATTTCATTGCTAATATCAGAGAAAGAGGAGAGCGGTGGCCATCAAAGTTATGTTCAACGTCGTACTCAGCGAGATCAACGGTGGGCAAAGAAGCGGGAGATTCCACCACCATTACCGTTTCTCGCACGCACAGGGAATCTGCCTTCTTCCCGGATGCCTTTTGTTTTGAAGAGGTTTTACACCGGTGATGGAAGGCTGATTCTTACGGAAGACAGGGTTAGACGTCACGAGTATTTCCAGGCCCACAGATCCAACGGTCGCCTCACTTTGCAACTGGTTCCCATGGACGACGACGTCGTCTCGTCCCCTCAACCTGTCCCTGATGATGAGAGAGATAACGACAATGAGAATCAGAATGGCGAGATTGAGGAGCAGTGTCACAATGCAGATGAAGTTGATGAGCCCAAAGTGGAAAGTAAAGAAACACTAGATTTTAACAGTGTTGGGGTTCAGAGTTATTGTTCTGATACTGGTGATGATGATGATCATCATCATGATGTTCATGTTCATGGTAATCACAACGACGTGGCTCAGGAGGAAGTACTTCTGCATGAGGATCACAAAGTGCCAACAATCGAGATTGGAGGAAATGGGAGTGCAGGAAAATGCTTGAACTACATCAGAACAAGCCCCGGCTGTATATTTGGGGTGCCAGTACCAGCTCTGAGTCCAGTTTCATAGTTGGTCTCAAAATCAAATAATTAGGGAGACAAATTAAGATTTTAATAAAAAGGGAAGAAAAATGGATGAACTCCAATTATGCATTGAGGTTTGTCACTGTTTTGTGGGTGTTTAGGGTTGAACTTTAATTAGGTTGGTTATCATGAATTATTTATATTGGTTTATTTCCTTTTGATATTGCTCTTTTTGGAGGCTGTAGCACAAAACAAGAAACGAGAGAGTTTAGGCATTAAAAATATTAGAGCGACTGCAGAAAAGGGTCTGAATAATCAACTGTCTGTAGCATTTCTCTTTTTGTTTTCTTTTTTTTTTGTTTGTTTTTTTAAATGAAAGCTGATCATCATGAGATTTTTCTCTACATTTTCCTCGAGAAAATTTATATAGGTTGAGGATAGGATAGATATAGCTGTGATGAAGTCATAGAGAATTTTGAAAAAAAGTTGCGAAATTTCAGATTTTTCAGTTTTTGGTAGCGCCGGCCGCAGGGAGTGACCGATCGGCCTTTGCCATTCAAAAGGCCGGTAACTTTTCTCAGGGCTTCAGGCCATCAACGATGCGTCACTGGCTGGGTCATTTCCTTGGTTTTTTTTTTTTTTTCTTTTCTCCCAAATTTGTTGGGATGACTCCCGGCCAGAGGAACAGCCGGTACTCTTAATTAAGAAGTTTGAGTTATTTGAATTAAGAAGTTTTTAAAAATTTTAGTTTAAGCACCTGAAACTGGATTCTGGAGGGAAACCGAACACAACAAGGTCGTCTCTTCTGGGAAAAGGTCAATTTACAAACAAAAACAAAAAAAAAAGAAAAATAATTTAAGGGTTATTTTGGAAAACTGGCTTTTTCTTCAGAAAATCATAAATCTTGCATATTCAAATTAGAATAGACCAAAAAAAATAAAAAGCAAAGTTAGAGAATTACAACTAAATCCAATAAATTATTGTTGGAGAAATCTCATGCAAATAAATTTAAAGATTAGATGGCTATACTCAAATGGTCCAAAATTCAAAAAGCCTATGTTTAAGGTTTATTATCATTATTATTATCATCATCAGTGAGAAAATTGTTCGGCAGCAATTAATAATATTCTTATGACGGAGTGCAGCTTGAAGAAGGACCAGACAAGGGTCGGGCTGTAAAGTACAAACGGTGGTGTACTGGATCGTATCATATGGATTTAAGCCACCCACACCGGCCTAACGCAGGAATCTCCCCCACGCCTCTCAAAAAATTCTGCAAGCCTCCAAGGGAGAGATTGAACACTTGCGCTTGCTGCCCACCCCCCTTTCCCTGGTACACTGGCAATTGCAGTGGCTGCATCCCATACAGCAGAGGGACCAATTTCCGAGATGAACCCACAATTCATTTGTTGCTGGGGATTGAAGATCAAATTGAGTATCATCTAGCAAGCCGAGAATTCGGACTTCGTAATCATGATACTCAAGAAAGTGTAGTACAGCTACCTCACAATGTCTCTTCTGGGGGCACTCCTGTCAGTGTTCATGATTGGCCTGGGCTCTTTTGGCTCTCTGTCCTTTGCACCCCTGCGCACATATTTAAAGGATTCAAATTAAATAATAAATGATTAATTCTGGCAAGCCTGCGCTGCTTCTGGCCTGATTCGAGCCGTGTGCTTTTGCTTCTTTGAGTTCCTTTCATTAATCTTCCGTGTCAACTCGCTTGGCCCTCGCAACCTTTTTCTGGGTGTGGTCCATGATCCAAGCAAGCGTCACTCTCAGTTTGTATTACAGCTTGCACTTCTGGTGATTCAAATTTTGTTCAATTTACTTTCGGAGCAGCTACTAGCCCTTTACATGCAAATAAATTTTCCAATCGGGTCTTACAAACATATGTGAAACTTTAATATTTTCTTGGTCTAAAAAAAATAAGTACTCCAAATATATTTGATATTCAATGATTTGATTAATTATATGTTTTTATTTTCTTTAGTCATAGGAAGATTATTTAAAATATTAATTAAATTTTTTTATTTTGCTTATAATAATATTATATGTGAATTGGGTCGTAATCTATAAACGTAGACACAGGGTGGAAATCAAAGAAAATGGTTACTGATGAATCGTTGGCCTCACTAGTCATGCTAAAATGCTATCCTTGTTAAGCATAAACATGGAGAATATAGATACTCGGCGATACTGATTCTTTTTTTTTTTTTTTTCAATCAATCTCAGTCAATAGATTTGAACTTGAAACTTTCTTTAATAAACTTTCTTTAATTTCTTAAGTCTTAACAACAAAAGTGCTTCATGGGAGACACCAACTCTCTTCTTTCATCACGCCTAAGGGGCCTGAGCTTTATCCTGATAGACGTCTCGCTAAGATATCAAAGATATGCGTCTCATCGTTCACTTATCTTAAACAAGGAAAATTAAATCCACGTACAAGACCTTGTAAAATAAATTTCTCTCTCTTTTCCACACCACGTTTACCATTCCTAGCTAATGTTATTAACTCTGGCTCTGTGTGCACTGTTGTGGTAAACCATTTAATTAATGACTTTCACATGCAAACTACTGGACAGCTCAATATGATAACACATAAAGTTCCAAATGATCTGTAATTTACTCACTTTCTTTTTTAGTATAACATATACCTAATTTTAAGTTTTACAAAATCAGGTCCGTCTTAAATTTTTTTTGACCGAGTCCCACTTTTCTTTTTTTTCCTTTAATTTTGATATTGAGTTGAGTTTACTTGTAAAAATCTCCTTTTAAAATACATGAATGTAGACACTCTTCCACGACTCAAAGGGAGAAAGCAATACGTGTCTACAAAGGCTGTCAGTGGAGGCGCGAGAAGCAGACCTGGCATGAAACGTGGATGCCAGAGAGAGAGAGAACCAAACAAGCGTAGTTGATAGATGCTTCTATGGGTGCTTAGCTTGTTCCAAGCATCTTTGCGCCCTTTACAACTGTTCTCCGGGCAATAAATCCTTCCTCCCCGAAACGCACGCCTTCTAACATAAGCAGATTACATGGCTTTATTGGGGTTTTATGTTCCCATGTGCAGCAATGGAGGGCGGTTTCAATGAACTAAAGGGTTTGTTGGTTGCAGATGATCCAAAGCTTCCCCTCTGCCAGCTGTTTCACTTTTAGAGTTAAAAGATACTGCCAGTATCACTTTATCTTGAGGGTACGCCTTCTAACATAAGCAGATTGCATGCCAGCCGTTTCTTTTCTTTTTTTTTTTTAATTTTGAATTATCAGCATAATAATTTATGAGGTCAGTAAGTGGCTTCAAGTTTACTTTATATAATCCCGAATGATGCAAGCACTTCTTTGTCTATATAAATGAGTATCCATTTTGGTAGATAATTTTATGTGAGGTTTGCTCTTGTACATAGAAGAGCTTAGACAGTCTCCCCTTCCATAGCTATAATCTCTCCTTAAATCTTCCCAATCCAGAGAAATGGGGAGCACCTTTCTAGCAAAAAAGGGAGAAAGCGTACTAACATGAGCCATATACCAATAGGTCAAGACACAATTCTTCTCTCATTTGCATCTCGATCTTTCACATTGTTGACTTTCTTTTATTGTCTCATCAATTGGGACGTAGTGTATATATCTGTAACAATATAGCAATGTTTTGTATTGGCTGACGGATGCCTGTTTCTCCTTCAAATTTGTAGCAACAATATACGTGATGTTATTTCATTTCTTTTTCATCACATTGCCTTTGTGTTGGTTTGGTTTATTGTATACATTCGATACAAACAATGGTGTTTTGATTTGAAAAGATGAGGTTTTTTTTCCTTGTTCTGCATGATCGGCTACAATTCAAACCTAGTAAAAGGTGTTTGATCATTGTTCAATGAAATGAGTACAGCTATTTCTCCATAAGCACAGTAATTTATCACTGGCCAAGTGTCCCTTGCGGTCTCCTAGAGTGGCAGCTTTCCACCTTTTAGTTGGTTTTGGTTTTCGTTTTTGATTGGAAAAAAGTTGGTTGATTGGGGGTTGACAGGGTGAGCTGATGGATGAGGCTTGGCTCTTTTTGTTTGTTTTTAAAAAAATATAATGTACATATAATTAAGTAAAATATACATGCTATTAACAACTATAGCTATATATATATCAATAAAATTATACTGTTTCAATATTATTGTTATTTATATACACGTCATTTATCCATATATACATTTATTTTATATACTTACATCACAAATATTTTTAAAAAGTGGGTAAAACTGCACGAGGCCCCTCCATTTTCCCCTCTCTTTCTGTCTCGATCCGTTTACAGGGAGGGCACTATTCCTGTGATGGATCCTTTCTGATTTTGGTGCCTATGGTGTTAATATGACCGCACCACGTTGCGTATTCTACAATAGACAGGACCAGATTTTCATTTTTCAATTTAATTAATAAAAATTTCGAGATGTGAAAAAAAAAATCCTATAATTATTTTTCCGATAAGTGAAAACCTATAATCATAGTTATCTCACGCAAGATCGAATACAACTAACCGCATATGGTTTGTAATCTTTTTTCGTTTTTCTTCCACTCTTGCAGGTTGTTCAAATTTAATTTACTAACCGTATAGAACTGGGCAGGCCATAGCAATTCCTTATAGGATTGAAAAGATGAATTTCTCCAATGACGACAGGCCATTTAGCAAGGTTATTCGATTCTTAGTTTCATCTCTTCATCGAACCAGATGGTGGTGGAAAGCCAATTCTCCATCTGCCATGCAAACACCAAAAGATCGGCCGACCAGTGGTGCATGTGGTGCAGGTCTGAAAATCCTAGTGGCCCTCCGTCAAGACCCATCTGATCATCATCCAAGCCTGGTTGTCCATTTCTGGACAATAAAATCACCATCATCATCACCGTGGCTTTCGGGTGTGTATCGATCACTGTCTCAATCATCAACCTATTCTTCTCAGTCTGTTGATGTGGTTGGGGACTTGATTGGAACCGAGAGTGGTGTTCACATGGGGATGGAGTCCAGTGAGAGGCCTCCAAGATTACATTGTTTTGATGATCAAGAGGCTAGCCGAAACCAACAGCTTGCAGTAAAAAAGGAATACCCACCACCCATACCCTTACTAACCCAAGCAGCTGGAAGCCGTATGCCTTGGACTTTAAGAAGATATTACGTTGATGGGAGGCTGATCCTTAGAGAAGAGAGAGTGAGGCAGCGTGACTACTTCGAGGCTCACAGGGAAAATGGCCGTCTCATCTTGAAACTTCTGCCCTTGAACGACAACAGTGTTTCTGACGAGGAAGACGAGCTGCAAAACCTTGAGTTCATTAATGGAGAAGAAGAAGAAATGGAACCATATTCAAATGTTGGATTTGAAGGCCATAATATTGGTGATCAAGTTTATCATTGGGAGGACAAGAAAATAATGGTTGGAAAATTAGGAGCGAAGGCAACGTTGCCTTCTTCTGTGCCTAAATCCTGCTCGGCCCATTACGGCGAAAGATGTGAAGATCTACGCAAGTGCGTCACGTTTTCTGGCAAAACCACTTCAGATTTCAATGTTCTGCCTTGCAACGCCAATGCCCATAGAAATGCCAGTACTGCGTTCATGGATCAAGCTCCAGGTTCTGCTCCTTTGTCTTTCTCTGTCCGCCGAATGACTGCAGTTGTGTAGAACCCAGACTGATTAAAATTAGCCAGTAAATTTTCCATTTAATTTTCCAGCGAGAGAGGCCGTCCGATTATGTGCGAGAATAGGATGCTATATTTTGTTTCTTCTCCGTTATTGCACAAATACAACTGTCAGGCAGTCTTACAGTCCATGTCTAGCTGGCAATGCATATATTATTCAAAATAAAAAAAATTAAAAATACACCCCCCCCAAAAAAAAAATCTTCAAAATAACTGCATGTACCAAAGGAAGAGCTAGCAACCCACGCGCCTATTTTGTATCTAAAATTTTGGGTCTCTCCAATCAAATCAAGCTCTATTTTTTATTATGCTCATTCGGACGACCAAAAGAGATGAAAGTCAACTAAGCCCACGTATCAGGAGACCTCGGTTCGGTTCTCATCCGATGGCTGCGGTGCGACAGGACCAGGCAACGTTGCCGTCGCGTGTTGCCATTAATAGCCGGGCCTCATGATAGAACCTCTCCGCGATTCCTTACAGCTCATTCTCGCTTTACTGGGACAATAACGACGAAGCCTACCAAACGGATCGCAATCAGAAGCAATACCCGCGCCCCCCCCCCCCCCCCAAAAAAAAATGCACACACACGCACGCACACGCAAAGAGACAAAAGATAAAATTTGCTATTAATTTCAAAGTTTAGTGATGGAATCATCTGAACTGAACGATGACATTATTTGAACGGTCACGGTGTTGAATTGTAAAATTGGGCCACTAGATTGAAAATGAAACTAATGTCACATGAACACTTACGGGATCTAACTCCGTGACACCAAACTCTCTTAACCCAAGATTGGTTTCTCTCTTCTCGGGAGGATTACAGTGTGCTTATTCTTCTTTTCTTTACAGGTTGTTCTTTGCTTGAAATTTAAGTATTTGTTGGAAAAAAAAAAAAAAAAACTGCCTTGTTGTGGAACGTAACTAGTAATTCGGTATCCTACGCTTCTCTTTGTAGCAGTAGAAATTTAAAATATTTGTTATATTTATTTATTTTTTAAAATATAACAATTTTATTGTCATTAATTACATATTTTTTATTTTAATTAAATTTAAATTTAAAAATTATATATATATATATATATAGGAAAAAAATCGATCTAAAAATCTCTATGTCTCTCATCTCATTACACGTGGAAGTAGACATCACTATCATCCGCGCGTCATTACCAGCTGCATCTCCAATGTTTGGAGACTTCGTCGAACTGAGAATTAAACATCAACCAGACGAGGATTTGAATTAAGACCATGGTTAATGTGCGGGTGGGACTGGCACTTATGGTGTACCTAACGCAAAATAAAAATAAAATAGTTAAATCATCCGAGTACCGAGTACAGTGTGTGTGTATCGATATATTTACATGGTAGAGAAGATATACATTCCTACAGCCGTCTTTTGGTCTTCGGCTTCCACCAGGTACAATCCTTAATGTTTCTCAAGCGATTTCTTTCTTTCTTTCTTTCTTTCTTTCTTTATTAAATTAATATCAGGTTAATGTAAACGTGAGATGTTGAGTTTGTGAATTTTGCTAAAATACGAGGTCAAGCTTTAGACTTGGTGGAATTCTTGTACTGGGGTTCCTTTAGACGTCCCTGTGTTTATTGAATTTTGCTGCTTTATCCTTTGTGATTGTAAAAATACGTGAATTGTTGTTGTTGTTGTTGTCGTCGTTTTATTTTTATTTTTTAATTTTCGGATTCTGAGAGCGAGTTGCGGTTTAATATGTTCTTGGGGACCGTTCGTGTGATCTTGTAAGGATTGGAGTGAACACTACAATTCTTGTTGATCGCCACGGATATTTGTTACTGGTGTTGCGTATTCGCCTGGATTTTGTACTTTTTATGCATGAAAACAGTAAGCTGGTGTGTTTTGTGGGTCGATTTTTAACAATTAGAGAGACCATTGGACTTGGCGGGTTGGTTGTTGGTCGGGTCTATGTTCTTGTCTTTGGAGGATCATAAACCCTGTACTAAAATGTTGTTACCTTTCTTTGCAAGTTCGTTTCGGGTTCTTCTCGAGGTGTTTCCAGCCGCTGTCTATTGCTCTATGAACTAGCATCATAACCTGGTGTGTTTTGTGGTGTTCGTGAAGGTTGTGCATTTTCACTGCTCTGTCGTACCTGTTCTATATGGCTTTTGATTTAGCAATCTGAAAAAAGGATGCTGATTTGTGCAGCATTGACCAATTTCAAACCGATATTCCTAGTCTCTGGGTTTCTTGATGGGGGCAATTTTAAGTTTGGCTGGTTCCAGGTGTAGGACAAGTGAACAACATCAGTTCCTACATAATTCCAGTGGCAAGAGGCAAAAGGCTTCCCGTGGCTTTTATGAGGAGAGCCCAAGGTTGATTCCATGTCTTCCTGACGAGTTGTCGGTTCAAATTCTTGCTAGACTACCGAGAATTTACTACTTTAGTCTGAGGTTGGTTTCAAGGAAATGGAAGGAAACCTTAATGAGCCCAGAGCTGTCTAAATTGAGGAAGGAACTTGGATTAACAGAGGAATGGCTATATGTTTTGACTAAATTGGAAGAGGATAAACTCATATGGCATGCTTTGGACCCTGTATCAAGAAAATGGCTGAGATTGCCTCCAATTCCAAGTGCTATTTATGCAGAAGAATCTATGAAAGTTTCTTCTGGGCTTTGGTTGTGGAACAAGGTGGGGCCAAGCAATAGGATTGCTGAAGTTATAAGGAGTTGGCTTGGGCAAAAAGACACGTCGGATCACAGGTCTCTTGGTGGCTGTGCCATTGGTGCTGTTGATGGGTGCCTCTATGTGCTTGGTGGATTTTCTGGAGGTTTGGCAATGAAATGTGTATGGCGATTTGATCCGGTCCTAAATAAATGGAGTGAAATGACTTCCATGACTACAGGTAGGGCTTATTGTAAGACAGGCATTTTAAATAACAAGCTGTATGTTGTCGGAGGGGTTTGTTGGGATCAAGGGGGATTCGCTCCTCTTCAGTCTGCTGAAGTTTTTGACCCCTGCACGGGTGCATGGTCTGAAGTTCCAAGCATGCCATTCTCTGGCACTCAAGTTCCTCTTGGTGCCTTCTGGTCTGACATGCTGAAGCCTATTGCTACGGGGATGACTTCATACATGGGAAGGTTATGTGTTCCTCAGAGCTTATACTTGTGGCCCTTCTTCGTTGATGCTGGGGGTGAAATTTATGATCCTGAAACAAATTCGTGGGCAGAAATGCCAACGGGCATGGGACAAGGTTGGCCTGCACGACAAGCGAGCTCAAAGTTAAGCGTTGTGGTGGATGGAGAACTGTATGCCGTCGATTCTTCTAGTCCTCTGGACAGTGGCGTGATAAAAGTATATGATCAGGAGGAAGATGCTTGGAAAGTTGTCATAGGAAAACTCCCCATTCATGACTTCTCAGATGCTGATTCTTCATATTTACTTGCTGGTTTTCACGGAAAGATACATGTCATCGCAAAAGATGCCAATCGCAAAATTACGGTGATGCAGGCTGATCCACGCGACAATGTGGGTGAAGAACCTTTGAGCCCGACTGCTCCTCCTACTGGTCCCTTGGTCGAAAATTGTGCCTCGCCAGCTGACTCGGAAAGAGTCGTTTGGAGGGTCATTGGCAATAGAGATTTTGGGCCTGCTGAGCTCGTCAGTTGCCAAGTCATCGATCTATAGCTTGACGTTGATCAATGTGCCTGGTTACTCACCAAAGTCATTCAGCCGAAAAAAGTGGCTGCAGACGGAATGTCCGCCTATACTTACAAATCCTCAATAAATTCAGTCGTACTTGTGTTCTGTGCTCGGAAGCCAATGATCAGCCTAAAAATCTGCAGATTAAAGGGAACAAACGAAGAAAACAATCAGCAAGTTGGTCCTGTGCGCAGCTTATGTGTAATGTCACGTTGGAAGCATCTTGGGTTGTTGTTTTCATATTTGAGGTAGCTCATGCTACTAAATAGACCTGGTAAGTTGGAAACATTTACATTGTTGTATCCTTGTTAGGGTAATATTCTGGCTTCATCATCAGTGGTAATAAATCTATGTACCGGTCATTTATTGGAATAAATGAAAAAATTAATCTTAAATTTTTATAAACTTTTGCTTCTTTTTTTTTTTTTTTTTGTTTTGAGTTTTAAATTTAGTTTTAAACTTTTTATTTTTATTTTTTCCTAATCTTTTTTTTTTTTCATTCGCACAAAATTTATTCAATTTGTTTAAAAGAAAAGTATTTAACTAAATAGAATATGTTCTTATGAATCCAAATTTCATAAAAATGGATTCAAACGAAACGAAATTATGAAACTGGTATTTTAAAAATTTATAAAAATTTAGGATTATCTTTAGGCTTATCCAATCATCTATTCACGAAACCAAGGGCAATTCGAGTGCCATATTGTGCAAATTTGGGACATCGACAGTGTTTGTCACCGTGGTGAAGTTGTCCACTCGCCCGCCTTCCCCCCACACCACCCCCACCTCCCCGGAGACACACACAAAAACCACTTCCCGGTATATATGCGGATTTGAGTTAGGCTGTTGTCAAACTGGACCTGAGGTAGGAGACGAAGGTTATTAATAACTTTACGGGGGAAAGAAACCGATTTTACTGCGTCTTTTTTTAATCCGACGGTACAAAGATTTGATTATTGGTCGGTGAAATCAAGAGTTCAAACAGTTTTATCAATTGGCGATGCAATTAATGGCTTCAACCGACTTCTTTAAGTCTGATAAAAGAAAATCAACAACATCCAAAGATCAAAAAAACAGAAGAAAGAAAGTCAACAATGTTTCGTTTGATATTGTGATTTATTTAAAGACAAAATTGATAGGAGGAGGACTTCATAACTAACGTTAAGAACCTGGGGACGAAGGAGCCTATTGAATTTAAAGTCGCTGTTATAAAAAAAAAAAAAAAGATCATATTAATGGGGCAAATGAAATTGGTTCCCTTGAAACCACAAATAAAGTGGTGCTACTAAGAAAGATCGTTTGTTTGTCGTTGAAACAATTTGTAATTTAATTGGACTTTAAACATTATGGTAGTCAAAAGTTAAGTAGTTACGAGATTATTTCTATTTTAATTACTCTTTGATTAATATTGCATATATTTCAATTTTCCAAAAAAAAAATTTAGTACGTCTAAGAAAATTGAGATCGAGAATTATTTCAGCGAGTTGCTTTAATTTCAACACGGATGCATTGACTGACAGCTCCTGGGGTTTAGCCAGAATGAGAGGGATGCTGAGGGAATACGGTGAGAGAGTAATTTGCATGTTTTCTAAGTCTATTATCCTTAAATTTATAAATGAAATCAAAACAGTTATCAATCTGAGAAATAAATAGTGAATCTATGGACACAATAACACGGTGCAGTGAGGACAAATTTGATCGTAAAAAATAACTCTCCTACGTCAATCTCTTGAATCAATGGTAGTGGTCTTCTACCATAATTCTTATCTTTTAGTGTTTCGTCGTATTGCTAGGTTGAACAAAGGAAATACTTTCTTTGCATTTCAACTTAGATAATTTAACATTTTTGTAAACGTTTTGGCCAAGTTAACAACGGATAAAACGGAATTTTTCCTACTCGGGTTGTCAACCAGACGACTGAACGTGCATGTGTAGTGTAACGGACTAGTAATTTGCTTAACTTAAATACTAGTTAAATCTGTTGTAATAACTACAATGCTATTAGTAAAAATAAAAATATATATATAAAATAAATAAAAAATATAAAAATTTTAAAAAATATTATATTATTTAAAAAAATAAATATATTATTATTTAAATTTTTTATAAATAAATTTTTTAAAATTATATATAATTATCTTCTCTTAATAGATCTCTTAATAAATAATTAAAATTTATTTAATTTAATAATAATAATTATTTTTTAAAAAATATATTTTATTTAATTTTATGTTTTTTAAGAAAATAATAGTATTATCTAATTTTAAATTTTTTAAGAAGATAAAAGAGTTATTTATAAAATTTTAATAATTTTTACTTAATTTTGAAATTATGAAATATTATCGAGTTAATTACTGAAATAAACCCTTTAATGATTCAATTTTGCGCAGAATCAATTGGCGTGCGTGAGAGTAGTCAAACAGAATGTTTTCAAGGTGTACAGTGATCTCTTTTTTTTTTGGGGGTGGACTTTTGGTTAGACACTATGAAAAGTTTTCAGAATAACAGTGCAGTTGTACAATATATTTTGAGTGGATTGATAAGTCGTATTTTTGAGGACCATAACTTTTAAAACAGTCATGAATAAAATTCTCTGTAATCGAAAAAAAAAAACAAAAAAGGTGGTTCTATCAAAATGTTTGCCATACTGGCCCTCTCCTCGTTAGCTAACTATAATTATTATTCCATAAAGCTTCTTAGTTGCAACTGGTGTCCAGCAGGAAAATGGCGTTTCTGTTGGCTGCCAGTCCCTTAAGCTAAACTTGTGAAAAGTTCCAACGAAGACCCATGATTGAAGAAGTCATTATATGCCTGCATTGTCCAAATTATATTTCAATCTTTCTCCACGGCCTTTATTTACGTATAGGCTGTTTTCCTTCACATATCATTCTGATTCTGATTCGGCGGAAGGCCAAAAAATCACCAATATTCCTATAGTTTCATTTAACATTCGCACAAAATCTGATGTTTATCTAAATTGAAATTGTTCTCCTGCTACAACTCTGCAACCACCCTTTATCAATCAAGCTGGTTTTTGGTGCGAAGAAAACAGCGACCATCAATTCCTGAGTCGATCAAGCCGGACGCCCTTCCTCACTTGGATTTGCCTGGTGTTGCTGTCCTTTCCAATGTCCGAGGGGGGGGGGTGCTTCTATTTCCTATGTTTTACGGCCAAACCCTGTTCGCAACTACTCGTACCCGAAAAGAAATGGGAACATTCACCTAGGAAATGGCTTGCGGGCATGGGCGAGAGAATGGATACCATATGCTTGTGTCTCTTGTGGAGGTGTCAAACAAAAGTGCTTTGTCAATTAAAGAATTTCATTAACTGTACAGTGTAAGGACATACAGCACTGAGACCCATAAAAAGGTCACAATGTCACTGGAATTTATAACTTACGAAGCTAACAACTACTGACAACCAGTAAATATGGCTTTTTATACACACACAGCTGCTTTTAAAGTTTTTGGCCTGTGTCTTGCTCGACATAAATGTAACTTGCAGGATCAGAGAACCAACGAATGGTCAGAGGCAATCTGCATAACTTATGTGATAACAGAAGGTGGAGTCATTAGATTCTTAACTCCACCTAGGGAAGACTGCAAACAAGACGTGAGAAGGGGGTGTAACAGTGACTATGAAGAATGGTCGGAAAACGATGGGGAGTGATTTAACTGTGAGGCCTTCTTGGATGCCCGGACGTTCTTGAGAGTCATCATGAGTTTCTGTCTATCGCCTTCAACCTCGGCAAATTGAAGGCTTAGTTGTGAGTAGCGGTCATGCATTTCTCTGAGTTCAGCCTCGACAGCTCCATACCTTCCCTTTATTTCCAGCATGTCCTTAATCAGCTCATTTATGTCTCTAAAGCTCTTGAACACTGCCTCCTCGTCACTGTGTTGTTTCAAAAATGAACTGCAGAAGGAGAATCTCATATTAGGATTGATTACATGACCACCAAAAATGTCCTGTGATCATGCACAGGTCCATGCACGATGACTCCATGCATAATAAAAAGGGCAAATATCTGGGCATGAAATATGCACCTCATAGGCTGCAGCTTAGCATTCAAAGGAGAGTAAAGCAGGAAAATTTGTAGAAGGAAATCATTATATGCTGGTTGTCATCAACCCCAAAGGTAAGTACTCACAACTAAGCTAAGCGATCTCACTCTCAAAGTAAGAAAAGTAGCAGTGCCGATAAGGACATAGAAGTAAGGGTACAGTATAAAATGGCTACATGGCTGCGTACCTCTGAACATGTATAATGAATGATCAACAGAAAGGCAGACCACCAATGCAAACAGGATACAAATGTGCCAGGGGTTTTCATAGTTGAAGTCAATGGCATACCTCTGGAAATGGATGCTTGATTTCTTTTGTGCCTGCAGTGCTTCAGCAAGCTTAATTTCTAACGCAAGGACCCTTTCTAATGCACTTCCACTCCCTGAAAATTCACTATACAGGGGGAACATGCTTCCCAGCTCTTCATTTGCCTGAGCAAAGAGCAGAGAATTGAGTATCTGGAACAAGGCAACTACTTCAGTATAAGAAGAAAGAGTTCAAAATTTACCCTTGCTAATTGCATTAGCTCTCTTTGCAATCCTGGAAATTTTTGGTCGAAATTACAATCAGTTCGCCCAAGGAGTGAGTTCTCATTTTTCATTCTTTCCAGCTGCATGCAAAAGGAAAAGCAAAATCAGACTGCAGCCAAATATAATTCTCCTTGCATATTTTACATCTAGACCTAAAGGCTTTAATGCTATCTGTAATCCTTTACCATGCCAAATGATATGGGGCCAATGAGTGGTATAAACAGATTCCCACTGACCTGATATTAAAAGATGTACATACCTCATTACTTAAGTGGTCCATGCTAGATTTTAAGCTTTTGGCTCTGAACTGATCATTGATTAGTAATAAATGCTTCATTTCACCATGCAGCAACTTCTCTTGATTTACGGCAGAGCTTGTGGGTCCATTTCCACCAGTTGACACAATAGCATCCTGATAAGATAATGTTACACACAAAAAGAGAGCAGCTTCTTCAATGTGTAATCCACAAGAAAGGGGAGATGAAAGGCAAGAAAGTGGAATGGCATATCATAGATTTATTCCACAACTAAATACAAAGATAGGATTAGGGTCCCATTTCTATCTGATTGATGTGTTCAACCATTACTAAGATATTTCAACTATTTTCTAAATTCACCTCATACAGAAAATAAAAATCATAAAAACATGGCAAATTTCATAATTTCAAGGGTAGGAATGAAGGCCTGTTTTGCCTAATAAGATCATTGGACGTTCAGAACAGGAAAAATACACATTGTTTGCTTATTAGATTCCTTACATTTGATGCACAACTAAATTTGCACAAGCAGTATTGAAAAAAAGAAAAAAAAAAATCTTGAAAGGATATATTGGAAAAATTGTCAATGATTACCAGCTCAGGTTGCGCACTGATCAGCCTGCTAGAATGGCTAACTTCAGCAATAGCTGGCCTTGCACATTCAGCTTCCTTGAAATTCTGTCCACCGTCTTGAACCAAATACAAGATAGTTGGGTCTCCCGTTGAACCATTCCAAGGGCCTACAGAGATCTTCTCATGGTCATTTATGATAACTGGCTCATCAGAAACAGAATTTACTTTACAGGATCCATCATTTATACCCTCCTGATTCTCTGTCTGTTCTTTCATCAGTGCAAGCTCCATTGCAAGCTTCAACTTTTCCTCCTTGCATTCTTCCAGAGAATTTTCAAGTTTTTGCTTTTCTTCCTTGCAGCATTCGAGGCTTATCAATGAGCATTCCATTTCAGCCTTCATCAGGTCATATGCCTTCCTTTTTTCACGCTTATCAGAAATGACTGACTGCAACCCAGATTCCAACTCAGTGATCTTCTTTCCCAGCTCTTCATTTTTCTTTAGGTGAGAAGCTTCAGATTTCTTTCTGTTCTCTAGCTCATCAACTGCATCTTGTAACTTCCACAGCATTTCCTCACTATGCTTCTTGGATACAGACAGCTGATGTTTCAGTTCTTGCACTCTAGCTTCATACTGCTCTTTGATAAATGCAATTCTCAAAGACTCGTGCACAGCGACTGGCGGAGCTTCATGCTGTCTCTTTTCGTGAGCCTGGTTACATTCCACATCAGCCTTGTCTTTAAGCTCCTTCAAATGAACAGACAGATGTCTGAACTCTTCTGTCTTCAAAATCTGTTCAGAAAGCTTCTGCATAAGTTCATTGCACTGTTTCCTCAGCATCACTGTTTCGTCATAACATCCTTCAAGTGAGATGATCTGATTTTGTTGTTCAACCAATTTTGCTTTCAGTAGCATAACTATGACTTCCATTTCTTCCTTGGAGATCAACAGATTATCAATCTCTTCTTCTAAGCTCAACAGCCTGCCCTTCAGCATTTCAATATCAAGAGAATACTGACTTTTATCCTCACAATGACCAGGTTCAGCATTTTGAGCTCCATTCATGTATCCCTCAAGCTCTGCTCTTATAGCTCTGTTCGTCTCAAAAAGTAATCTGTTTTCAGCACTAGAAGCCTCTAAGTCATGCCTAACAGAGTTAAGGCTAGTCAACAACCTTGCATTTTGTTCCGTGTACTCAGCTTCACTACAGAGACACCTACTAAGGGAAGCATTCACATGAATATGCTTCTCCTGAAGTTCAGAAAAGCGCCCATCTAACAAGTGGAGTGCCTGAATAAGTTCTTCTACTCTTCCTTCCTGCTGATTTTTTGTGAAAGTGAGTTTCACATCTGCAGCTATGAACAGTTCGTGCATTTCCAGCAACTGAGCTTCAATATTGGAATTCAAGGTCTTGAGATAGGCTAACTCAGATTCATACTGAACAGATTGGAGTAACTGGCACTGCTTATCTTTTAATTGAGAAGATAGATCTGTAATAATACTCCTTAATCTATCTGTCAAGGTTCTCTCATCATGGAGCTGTTCATGAAGAGTTTGCAATTTTTCTTTCAATAGATTGGACTCTGATACCTGTCGGGAGCATTCCTCAGTTGCATCCTGCGACAATCTCATCAAAGCTTGGTTTTCACCAGCTACAGATTCAAAAGACTCTCTTAAACAGTTTAGCTGTGATGCAAGCTCTGCAGATTCCTGAGATTTATCCTGCAAACATGCCATCAAAGTTTGTTTTTCCTCTTGCAGGGACCGAAAACACTCTTTCAGACAGCTCAGCTCTGAGGGAAGTTCAGCATGTTCTCTGATTCTATCCTGTGAAGAAACCGTCCATGTTTGTTTTTCATCATGCCAAAATTGCAAACTTTCTTTCAAAGCGTTCAACTCTGATGCAAGCTTAGCAGACTCCTCTGTTTTATCCTGTGAAGATGCCCTCAATGCTTGGTTTTCCTCATGCAGAAACTGCAAGCTTTCTTTCAAACTGTTCAGCTCCAAGTCAAGCTTGGCACATTCCTCAGTTGTGCACTGTGTAGATGTCCTCAGTACCTGGTTTTCATCATGTAGAAGTTGCAAATTTTCTTTCAGAACATTCAAATCTGTTGCAAGCTTGTCAGCTTCCTCAGTCTTAACCTGTAAAGATATTGTCAAAGCTTTGTTGCCTTCTCGCAGAGATAAAAGGCTATCTTTCAAGCTGTCTAACTCAGAAGCAAGCCGAGCAGAGACATCCATTTTAATTGTTATAGATGCCATCAAAGCTTGGTTTTCAACCTGCAGAGATTGCAGGCTTTCTTTTAAAATCTTCAATTCTGATGCAAGCATGGTGGATTCTGCATTTTTGTCCTGTAAAGACACAATCAAATCCTGGTTTTCCTTTCCAATTTCTGATGCAGTCACCTTACTCCTTCCAAGTTCTTCATTCACAGTCTCTAAAGCCAGGATCTCCTCAGCAAGGTCCCCATTCTTGGAAATAAGTTCTTGCAGCTTGGCTTCCAAATGATCAAGGTTAGCAAACAGCTCTTCATGCTGCTGTGCATATTTTTCTTCAGCCTCAGAGCTAGCCTTGAATCTGGTAGCAATAGCTTCAATGTCTAACTGAAGTTTCTGGACCAAAGAATTTGACTCATTTAATTTATTAGCCGTATTCCACACATCACATTCAAATTTGTTTTTCATCTGCAAAATCTCTGATTTAGCCTCGGTAATTGTCATCTGGGCAATATCCCTCTCATGCAGCAAATGTTTCTTCTCTTCCATGAGTTCGTGAATCCCTTCACATGCACTATGCTGAAGCTCTTCCAATTGCACCAGAACCCCTTTTAAGTCACTGCAATTCAAATCCTGATTACTAGATGCACTCAGGGCAGGCAGTCCATTGATAATTTTGTCATCAGATGAAAACAAGATACACAATTTATTTTTCAGAAACTTGACAACTTGCTGCAGACTTTCTTTTCCAGAAGCAAGTTCGTACAATTGACTCCTGACAACTTTCAACTCTTCCTGCAAAGAAGAATTTTCACTTAGGAGATCACCATGTTCTATGATTTTCTTGTCTAATAGATAGGCTAACTCTGTTTTCTCTTCAGCACAAGCATTAAATTTCCTCTCATAGCTTGTATAAAGAGATTCCCATTCAGCAATATTCTGCATAAGAAGGTGATTCTCATGTAACACATTTTGCAGATCACCTTCCAAACTTTGGTTTTGCAGAGCCAAATCATTACACTTTGCAAGGTAGGTAGCCTTGCATTCATTCAGTGAGTGAACTTCATCCATCGACCTATGCAGCTTTTGTGTCATCTTTTCATTGGACTCATTTGATTGATCTAGCTGCTGCATAAGTACATTTAATTTCTCTTTCACACATTTGACATCATCATTTGCTTCAAGCAAAGTTTCCTGTAAAGTCTTTGAGAGCACATCCAAATATATATTTACACAATGCATTTCACAAACTTCTTCTTCAACCTTCCGGTAAAGCCCCTCCTGCAAGTGGAGGGACCTTTTCAAATCATCCAAAAGGATGTCTCCACCTAGCTGCTGTTTCTTCACCCCAACATATTGATTCTGAGTCTGCAAGAGTTTTAAGGCATGAAATTCCCCAGAATTAGGCGTCTGACTCTGTGCTGGTTGGGAAGAATCTAGAAAAGCTTGCCTGATGAGGTTCTCATTGGTCTCATACATGGAGAAAACCTGGAAAGAAAGCAGTTCAAGGTCCTTTTGTAATTGGTCCACAGCAATAGAATAATTTAAGCGTGCTCTTTTGAGAGCAGCTTCTGCAGCAACAGCCCTTCCTTCAAGCTCCTTGTTAAGGGAACCCAGATCACAATTCTCTTTTGAAAATCTCAGTATCTGGTCATTCAGGTCCTGTTGCATGGTCTCCATCTCAGCCTTGGTAGATGAAATTGTATACAAGTAACTGGATTGCTCATTTCTAAGATTCTGCAACTCTCCCACCATCTGTCTTTGATTTTCCTCCAATTCCTGAACAAGAGCTTCATAGTAACACTCCATCTGGTCTATTTTCTTTGCAAGGATTTCCCTCTCAGCCTTTGATTCATCTAACTCTCTCAGAAGTTCAAAAATTTTTCCTTTCATTGCATCAGTAGACTGCACAGAATTAGGTTCACGAGACACCAGGTCAGGTAAGCCAAGACAATGCAGCATGCCTAGTTCTGACTGAAGCAAGGGCCCATCAAACCCAGTTCCTGTTAAAAGCTGTCCATTCTCACATAAATTCAGTTCTCCAATCTTCTTCAAGCATGCACCTTCAGAAGGTACAAAATTAGGACTGGAAATTGCTAGTCCAGTTCCTTGTTTGAGATCCTGGAGACAGTTGAGCATTGCCTCTAAGTCTGACTGAAGAAATCTGAAGTCATTTTCATGGCACCCAAAGCATGCCTTATTCTGAAGCTCTCTTATCTTATCTTCCATAGCTAATAGCCCATTTAGCCATCTCAGCTGTAGATCTTGAATTATATGTTCCTGTTTTGACACCATATCTTCTTTGCCAGTAAAAGGGAGGCATGACTTAGAATCCTTGAGCTGCTCAAGATCATCTTTCAACTTCAAACTCTCTGATTTCAGTGCAGATACCTCTTTTGCTAGCTCCACTCCAGAAGTAATCTCATCAGCAAGTTCCCTAGAAATTATTCTGGCTTCATGACCTATTTTATCTGCATGACTCTGTAGGGAGCTTAACTCCATTTTCAGCCCCAAAAAAGATGACTCAGCCACTTCCAAGCTTCCTCTTAATCTTGTATTCTCTTCGTAAGAATTTGCCAAGTCATTGTCGGCAGAATAGTCTGAACTCCAGCCATGACCCCAATCACTGTTAGCCTGAGCTAGAAATCGCTGATCAGATGGATCCCCTTTCTCCAGCTGAGGATTTTGAGTAAGGCAAAGTCCAGCTAAATCCCCAGAGACAGTACTTTTAAGGCTGTCAATTTCAGGAGTGCTGGATGTATCATGCTTCTCAGTGTATAGACTTTCTGAAGTATTAGAAGATCCATCACAGCCAACAGCTGAACCTGCATACTCCTCATTTGGTAGCACCTCTTCCTCAAGTGAAGCAAGATTTTCATATTTTCCTTTGAATTTAACCCTGGCGTGTACCTATAATCAGGAGTAATAGACAAAAATTCAAATCAATTGATTGCGCTGAAAACTAGGAGCACATTTTTTATCATTAAGAAAAGCCCATTGGCAACAAAAGACTTAGAATATAACTTTATCCTGCTTGATATCCCCTTTTTTATGGAATTCAAAAGTTACCAAAAATACTACTTGTAAAGTTCCTCAAAATTAGACTGTTGGTCCAATTTATCATAGAAGAGAAGTTAAAAAAAAAAATCCTCCTTGATCCACTTGGCTACATTCCCCTAATACTCTATTTACAAATTACAAAGATTTGTAATTTCTAGAATCTAATATTCCATTTTTTACTTTCTTATAACATAAGAAATGCAAACAAAAAATGAAATACAAAGCTTTATCCTTTACCCCCGTTGTTAGATCTTTGATGGTCTCTGGTCATGTAATATAGTAATTGGTTGTGGGCTCATGGTTCTGTTTTATATGTGCTTGTCTGTGTCATCCCTTTACAACTGCAAATTTGAATTTCACTGATAATGGCCTGCCTTATGCTGATACCGCTACTCACAACTAGGGATTTTGAACACCAAGATATGCACCTCTTCCAATGGCTTGATCCTTTATATGACAACAGGCAATCTAGGCTGTATTTCATACTGTCCGTGGCAAACATGTAACTAACTTGAAACAGTTCACCTCAATTATAGAGCAATTCTTTCCTTGTGAAGAAAATATTGTTATCTGCTACAACCAGGTCCTTTCAGCATCTGAAATTAGTTTTTAACCATTTTAATGGTCCTTTTCCATTCGTTCCTAGTTATAGATGAATTGCCGGGATATATTCAGGATAATATCCCATGGTATGCCATTTGCAGAAGATATCTTAGGGAGGATTAGACTGTAAATTAGACTTATTGAAGAATACTCTAGAATCCAAGGGTTTTATATGGAGTCGCACAATATGCATTCTAATTTAGCAATGCATACCATGGGATATCCCAGGGAGGGATTAGTACACATGAACCTGACTTATCTGCCTCTTTAAGTTTCAAATTTTTTTTTCTTTTTCTCTTTACTTTCCTTCTGAGAATTGGTTAGGCTCTTAGCTCATTACCATTGAAAGTTCACAAACATGTGTATCTATTTCTAACAAACTTGTGTCTACAAACAAGTTAGATTCAATGACAATAAAGACTTAAACAGTTATTGCATGCCATAAATGTATTCGTACAAAACAAGAAGCCAAACCTTATCCATCTGATCATTTATGACATCTTCTGTGGATGATAACCTTTCAACAGAAGATTCACTGGGACTGTTTTGGTCTGTCAGCAAAACTCTCTCTCTTAGCTCCCTCTGATGCTCGAATTCTCTGAATGCATTGAGAACGAAAATAAGAGATTGTAATAGATGAAACATGAGCATATGCATTGTCATGGGGTACCTGAAACCGGTCTTAGATGTGAGCAGCTGTACTGTGACCTGCAATAAGAAACCAGACATTAAGCAACATTATAATAAGCATCAAGGATCTGGAACTGGAAAAACCATGTTAAAGCAAGCATAAGCAGGATATGCTGAAACTAAAAGCTACAAGTATGCCTACCATATTATCCACCTAGCAGTGTAGTAGTAAACTAAGTTCGTAAAAATGGCATCATGCCTGTAAAAATATGAAATTAAGAAATTCTTACATGCAAAATAGTTCCAAAATCACATCCATGGAGAGGCAGAGCAACAACAAGGGGTTTTGATGCATCAGCATAATCAGCAAGGTTGATTGTAGCCTCACCAAGGACACTAGACCTTGAGGAACCCTGATTTTAATCAGATGGAGGACAAAGACAGTGTAAGCAAGAATTAGACTATGCCAAAAAAATCTATGTAAGAAAAAGAAAATTGACAACAACCCAAAGAAAAACTGCTCACAGAGCAGGGGACTTCAAACATTACCATTGCCATAAGAAGCTTATAGACCTTTTCATCGTATTTCTTGGTTCTAATGTCTTGCAGAAGTCTTGTGGTCTCATAGATAGGATCTGCCCATTTGCAGGTCCCATTTCTCACATTGGCTTTTGTTGTCTTTGCTGTTGGTTTTCCAGAATCAGCAGGGATGAAGGATATAAAAAGCTTATCCCATCCTGACTGTGGAATCTAATTATCACAGAAGAAACTTGGAAATAAGTCAATGTGAAGTTCACATACACTGGCAAAGACAAGATCTGGTTTCAAATCAAGCAGGGATATGCATTCAAACACACTTTCACAACAAGCTCAAGTCCAAAATTTTGACAATTGTGTGAGCTGCAGTTCTTAACATATCTGCAAAATATCTAAGATCTCCATTGCTGGTCCTAATTTTGCTTAAGCAATTAGCTTTAGTTACTGCTGAAATTGCTGTAAAAACCATATGGATGTTCTACTCAAACTTTTTGAGTTCACTTTACATATCATTTACCCAGAAAGGGAAACAACACGAGAGAGGACTCTTGTTTACTGACTTACATCATGGTGCATTCGTATTGGGTTTTTGACACATTTAACTGAATGTAGATTGAGCTTCACGCGTAACAAAGCTTATTTTGAGCATTTACAATCACAGAGCTTTTAACTTCACTTTGTCAGCTACATTATTAATTTTGTAGGCAAGCATCCATATAATTGGTAGAAAGTAGACAAAGATACAACATCAATGAGGGAATCTAATGAAGTTCTAAGAGAAAGTTCCACAAACCAACAATTTAAAAAATATATAAATATATCAAGCAACTGAACATTGTCAAGAGCAAACTTACATGCGTAGCATGAAATTGAAGTCGGAAGACCACCTTTACTTTTGTTTTCTCAAGCTTCCACTTGGTGATTCTTGACATTATGGAAAAATCAACCAGTCATTGGCTGCATAAGCATTTTGAGCCATAAGATCCTTCATCACTGAGGGATTGTAATGACTTTCAAAGATTTGAACAAGCAAGTTACTCAAGAGAAAATGGGAAAAAAAAAAAAAAAAAGAGGAGTATGGGAAAAAAGAAAAGAACTTAAGGTGAACACAGCCAAATCAAGATTAAGTCTGGATGCACTCGAAAGTTTGATGACACGTACATGCAAAAGAAACCTCCGAAAGTTCAGTTGGAGAATTATAGCACAACAACCACAATGCGCTGCGCTAGTACTCCTGAGAACCTACAAGTTCCCTGAACTAACAATCAAAACATAAAATAGGAATGAATGTCGCACCAAACAAGTGAAAAAAAGAATGAAAACGTAAGATGCAAACAGCATATAACGCAGATCCTACAGATAGGAAACATTAACAGCTCCAAGTCGAAAATATCAAGCAAGTTCAGTTTGACTTAACCCTACTCTAATCCACAAAGCAGCACAAGATCCAACAGATAATTCCCATAGTGAACTTCCATTTTCTAATCAATCCAACAGAGAATAAGACAATGCAATTCGAAATTTAAGCAAGAATTCTATCTCATACCCGCATCAGTGAGGCGAAAACTTTACCAAAAACGATTTGCAAATTCCCCAGGAAAAAAAAAAAAAGAAAAGAAAAGCAACACTACCAGATCGAAACCAACAAAAAATCAGCGACCATCAAAATGGAACCCCGTAAAAGGCCGAAGGAGAAAAACAATGCGCGCACTCGGCTACTTCGGAGTAAAGCCTCAAAGCCGTGAGAAAGACTGACGCAGAGAGAATCAAGGAGCGGAAGAGAGTCCCCCTTCAAAAAAAAAAAAAAAAAAAAGAAAGAAAAAAAGAACCAAATTGCCTTAGTAATATGGGGGAAAAAAATGCAAAAAGCTTTAAAAAAAAAAAAAGAATCCCCCGATTGTTTTTCCTCCAAGAAAACGCCAAAGAAAATATAAAGAAAAGGAGGGTCCGAAGTTCACAAGATTAGAAGATTTGAGAAACGCCAAGAGATGCTCACAGAACGCAAAATGCAGATAGACAAATCCAACAGACTAACCCCGTAGCAAAGCAAAATGTTAAATATGCAGATCCTGTAATTTTTTTCCCTTGGAGAGAAAAAAAAAAAAAGGAAAAGAAGAAAAACAGACATTTATTTACCAAGAAAGATTTTAGTATATTTTCTTGCAGCCTCTCACGCTGTCGTCAGGACAAAGAAAAGGTGCGGACTAATGAGTGCCTGGATCTGCAGGTGCTTAGCATGGAAGCGAGAGCAGGGGAATCTTTACGAGGAAGTCCCTCTCTCTCTCTCTCTCTCTCTCTCTCTCTCTCGCTCGCTCGCTCGCTCTCTCTCTCTACGTCTTTCTTTGGTCGGTCAGACTACGGAGTTGGGCGAGAGAGACGGGGTGCTTGGTTTGAGACGAGAAAAATTAAAATGGGGGATTGAGGAAGTGCTTCGTCGGAGCGGAGCAGAAGTAGGCAGCAATTGTAATCAATGAGACGGGCTCGATTAATTAGTTATTAATTAAGGCGAAATGGTGGTGGTCGATTTTGATTGAAATTGAAATCTCAGCCTTCGCTGAGAGAATTTCAAGAGAACACATTATTATTCTTAGATTACGTATGGATACTGTATTTTTGTGAGGTACTGCGATGGAAAGAGACATCCCGCCAAAGCTTTGCAAGCCCGCTCTTGTCCGCTTCTCGTTTTTTTTTTTTTTGTGTTAATTTATTCGGTGCTCTCTTGTCGGATTGCCCACCGGCAAAATGTTCAAATTGGCAGTAGGTTTGGGTTGTTGAAATGCCCGTTATGCCCCCCCCTCCTCCTCGGCCTCCGATTTCTCTCGGATCCCGTTTGGGGTTCTCTAGGCTCTTAGCTCATAAACGTTCTGTTTGGAAAATTCATTTGCATATAAAAAAATCTCGTAACCATACCGAATCTTAATTTTGTACGCACTGTTAATAAAATTTGTCGCCATCGTAATAATGGATCTCTTTGATTATATTTAACACGAAATACGACATCTTTTTTTTTATTGTAAAACTAAAAGAAATGAATAAATATTATAAATTTATATAAAAATTTATACATTTATTTTCAAGATTTCAAATTTTTAATTTTTAAAAATTTTAAATTATAATCAAATAAATTTTTAGTGAAAAAAGTGTAAAATCCGGTTTGGGTTTTTTTTTTTTTTTTTTTTTTGGTGAAATGTAAATCAAACTAGTGTGTGAATCTTTATTTTGAAGCGGTAAGCTCTATTCTAGACTTTAGACGTGACAATTAAGAAGACGACGACGTTAAAGCAAGCGATCTCCTATGATTGGGGACGAAAAATTTCACAAATATGGGCATGGAAAATTGGCACAAATGGGGGCCGGCAGTCTGAATGGACGCCACACCACGCGCATGGGTTTGGCCTGATCGGGGTTTGCAGTGTCCTGGTCAAGCAAGCATGACACTGTCGTCACCTGTTCGAGAGAAAGGAAGGAAAAATAAAAGAGAAGGGAGGGGAAGCTCGACACTTAATTGGACGGGTGGCGAACTGCCAAGCCGATTGCCATTTCTCACGTGATAAGCCATGACCCATCGCGTGACTGCATTTGGGTCTCGGAAGGGGAGGAGGAGGAGGCATGCGTAGTAGATGAATGGCTAAATTGGGGTTTTGCAAAATGTTACGAGGAGGCTATCACGAAGGCATCATGCGGCTTTAATTGGTGGTTATCATTTGATTTTTAGGGAATCTCGGGGACAATGAGAGCATATTTGACGATACTAATTAATTGTTATCCCGTTGTTTCACCTAATCAAAGATTTAAAATTTAAACCCCCCCCCCAAAAATATATATATATATGTAAATTATAATTTACGAATAAATATTATTATTCATATCGTCCAGAGGACAATCTAATGACTAAAAATATTTTTTATAATTAAAAATTTAAATTTTCATCATCAAAATATCAAAATTTAATTTAAAAAATATAAAAACTATAAAAATAAATAGATAAATATTTTAATAAACAAAAAAAATGTATTATTATCAATTTAGCATTTTTTTTTAAAAAAACTAGAAAAGAAAACTGTATTTTACAGTAGATTATACATACATATAAGAATGTCTTTTTTTTTTTATTTTATTGAAAACAAAGAAGGAACACAGAGGAAGGCAAAAGCCAAAAGGATAGAAAATCCTCTAAAGGCAACCACCGACTAGCGGGAATTGCTCTTTATCTTATGCAATTGCTTCTTTTAAGATACATTAACTAGCTAGCATCTAATCATCAAAATAAAAGAAAAGAAGCAAAAAAAACAAGCTAGCAGCTTTGATAAACCCCAGATTTTCATTGCCTTAAACGTGCCCTTTTGCTCGTAATCCAAGGAGGACACCTTGGTCGTAGCATGATGCTGTCCAAACCCCCCAGAAGGAGCAACCACTGCCACTAGACTGCTTGCCTTTCTCTCCATCACCACCACCTTCTGATTTCTTCTCCCTTTTTTCTTCCCTCGCGGCTTTCCTCATCGCTTCCTTGTGCAGCTTCCTCATCACATAGATTTCCACGAACCCACTCCCAATTGTTGCCATTATCAAAATATGATCAGTTTCAGTCGTGTCTATATATATATATATATATATATGAACCAGAACACCACCCACAACTGCAGGCAGAACAGGAGAAATATATGTTACCGCATGGAACGCAAATGGTTGTTCGAGGAAGATAGGTTGAATTTATAGGCATTTGCACGTGCCTGGCTTGCTGGCCAAGCCGATCTGCTTTGAATTATTATTATTATTTATTTTTTTCTATTTGGGTCTTGCTTTGATTTTTTTTTTTTTTTTTTTGGAAGGTAACCTCGCGACAAGTCCTTAGTAGGCCCATTTTGATGGGGCTATATGCGGTTCATTAATGTCTTTATCATTATTTATCTTTTACGTATTTGAATTTTTTTCTTCATTCATTAATAAAAATTAGTATCGATGATTGGATATATAAGGTAGGATATTATTTATTAAATTCTTGTCATTCAATAAAGAAAGAGAATTCCATTCTTTGTCAAAACAAACAAATTTTTTGAGAAAAAAAAAAAGAGCATGATGGTATAAACAAATTTCTTGAAAAGAATTGCATTCTTATAGTTGTATAAAAAAAAATTGTGTTCTCACACTTATAATAAATTAATTTATGTTATAAATGAATTTTTATATCTAATTAAGTGATAAAATTTTACAGAAAAGATGAGATTCAGGCTGATATATATTGGTACCACAAATGCCACTTCTTTTATTCGGAATAACTATTTAACCTAAGAAAAAGCCAAAGTAAAACACAGATCACAAGTAATGATAATGCTCTCCAATGGTAGATTTGAATGCTTTTTAATGAAAAATTGACTGTGTATCGAATAGATAGGCTTACGTAAGCAGAGACGTGGCATCTTGTTTGCAATTGCAGAGAGTGTCCTTGGACTCCCATTATTGTGCGGGCTATTTCATCAATTTAAGTCAACCCCATTTTACTCACCCAAATAAAAGAAGAAAAAATACCGGTAGGTAGAGAGAGAGAGAAAAAAAAAAAAAGACTAACCAACCGAAGAAGAAAAAAAATAAATCAGTAGAGAGTAACATTGAGTTGAGGTGTGAATTTTATAAAATAAAAATTTTAAAAATATATTTTTAATACACAAAATCTATATATCGGCTCATTTTTAATTATTTCTTTATCTCTTTTCCATAAAAGAAATGTTGACCCCAGTTTTCCGGGAAATTGAGATTTCTTAAGAAGCAAGGGAGAGGTCACAGGCGCTGGGACGGCACGCTGGCTCGGCGTGCGGTTTAAGGGTCAACTGGACATGGATTGATCAGGGAAGCACCGCTGAAATTTCTAATACAGGACACTGTTTTTTTTTTTATTTTTTATTCTAACCTCAAGCCAAGCGAGAAGAAAAAATTTGGAACAAACATGTTGCTATTAAATTATTGGATTCAAACGCGAATAGTACATTCCATTTTCAGATAATGCACTCTGTAAAAAGGCTTATGACTGCCTCGGGCCATGGGCCGAGTCCAAGATTCACCCTTAAAGTCAAGCTCGGCCGAGTGCAAGATTTGAGCCAGACTCTGTATTAAGATTCGGGTGTCGTCTGTGGATACCACGCCTAAAGAGGTAAGGAACAAATTTGATAACATGCGTTGGCAAGTGTATTAATTATTGGGGACTTAGATAAACATCTGGACTTAAATTGTGCTAAAATCTGGAATCAATATTTCCCGAGACATTCCTTCAGCCTCATTGAAGCTTCTAATATACATTCTCTGTGTCCAAATGCACTGATTCTGATATACCCTTCGCCGCCACCCGGACCAAATCCCTTGCCTGGAACCGTCACTATATGCGTTTTTCCAAGAATTTCGTCGAATAAATCCCAGGAACTCGACCATGGAAAGTGCAACCATACGTAAGGGGCATTTTTGCCACCATAAACTTCCAGTCCAATTGATGCAAGTGCATCCACAAGAATTTTGGCATTCTCCATGTAGTAGTCAATGGCATTGCTCACAGCCTGAAATAGGCAATAAAAGGACAAACCTTAACTGAAATCATCGGGATTTGCTATAACGTAATCAGAAAGTATATATTAAAGTTCAAAACAGCGTAAGAGATAAGACGTAGTATCCAATTAGGATTACCCGGTAACCATCTGCAGTGAGACAGGCTAACCCTCCAGCCTGAGCAATGCTTGATGCACCGTTGAAGCAGGTGCACACAATGCGGTCGAAATCCTTTATTACTGGATATCCATTAGAGAATACCAGCTCTTCGGGGACAACTGTCCAGCCAAGGCGGACACCGGTGAAACCAGCAAATTTGGAGAACGATGAAATTTCAATTGCAACCTACATCTCAGAAAAAGGCCAGAACCTTGTTTTTTTTTTTTTTTTTTCAATAACGGGAAAATGTTTCATCACGTGAAATGATGTAGCAGCAACTAGTGACAGACCTGTCTGGCTCCAGGAATTTCAAAGATTGTTCTTGGGCTTTCATCTGTTATATAAGCAGCATAGGCAGAGTCATAGATGATAATGGATCCATTCGCCGTGGCAAAATCCACCAATTGCTTTAACTGTGACCATGATGTGGCACTTCCAGTTGGATTGTTTGGAGAGCAAAAGAAAATGATGTCTGTTCTGGGGGTAGCTGACAAGTCAGGGAAAAAATTGTTCTCAGGCTTACACTGCATGTAAACAATGTTACCATATTTGCCGGTTTTCTCTTCGAACTTCCCAGCTTGCCCAACAATTACGCTGGAGTCCACGTAGGCCTGTTTCAAACATACAACCCATGATAAAAATGGTAACCAGCGGAGATGGAAAAGAAAAACTTCAAAGAAGGAGAATTAATGGCTAATTGGCCCCACACAGGCCATGATGTTACCGGGAAAGATGGGTCCTGCACGGCCAACGCCACATTAGAGCCCAACATCATCTGCCATTGCCCATGGTCAAAGTCTCAGAGTCCACCAAAAATAAATAATAATATGCCTTCTCACACAAAGCGAATCACTCACAACTTTTTTTTTTTTTTTAAATTTTGCTTCATTCATGTATTCCAATCAATATAACTGTTCAAGGTACACTGGCTAAATATTAATGGTATAGAATAAAATCCACAAGGTTTTGTCACCTGAAGTCTAGATATATCACATTGTGCCCCATCTGACACGAAAATCTCACGTCCTTTTACCCCCGTATCGCTGTAAAATTTTTGTGCAATTGCCATTCTCAATTCCTGTACAAAGCAACAATTAATGACGACAGTTCAAGAAGTCAATATTCCACGGGCTTAATTAATTAGAAATTGGTCCTTGGTTGCCTTCTGATTTCAATTGTCAAGTTGGCACCATTGCTATGTACTGCGTGTATCTAAAACTCCGCACGCGCATCTCTCATTCTTCGTCCCGCCCCGACAATTCTTCATCCCGCCCCGACAATAACAACCATGAAGCACCGAAAAGGGAAAATTACCATGTTGCCTTGCTCGGCTCCGTACCCTTTATAACCTTGAATTGTTGACAGAGCACTCGCATGCTGCCATGCCACAAAATAATACAAAAAGGTGAGACCGAGAGAGATCAACGCAACAGTCATAATAGAAGCAGTTGGGCTGCCGCTCCCGGCACGGCTCAGTCCTGTGTCGAAGTTCTTTTTCTCGCCTCAATTTGGTCCTCCGGGCCTCTTCTAAATCCACAATGGAAATATCTCTAGTTTAAATATTATATTTCTAATTATGACCCGTTGGGTCCAAAAATTGTTTTTTTCTTTTTTAATCTGAATTCATTGGGTGGCAAGTTAGACAGAGGAGGGTAGTTCTTTTATTTTTATAAAATTTATACTTGAATTTTTAATATTAGAATTTGAAAGTTTGAATATATAAATTTAAATTTTTAATCATCAAAAGGGGGTAACAATTCATCTTTTTAATATTATTTTAGAAAGCATAGGGGCCCCACTCGGATGTATAGCTTTAACTCGTTGACTGGGAACCCCCTGATTTTTCTTGTTTTGATTACAAGTGGAGGTATTGAGAAGGCAATTTAACGGGTAGCCAACAAGCATCCACCGACGACCCGAATCGAATAGATGGGTATTTTTACTACGATCAATTGGCAATGGATAATGAATATACCCAACACATTTAAATGGGGATGGAGCGGGACAAGGCTGTGCAAGAGGATATGCAACAATAGTGTTTTGTAGCGGAGTCCGATGATATTTGCCCCGGATTATAAAATTGTATAGGAGTCTCTAATCACGATCATCAGATGGTGCATGTTTCCTGGGCTTAAGCTTGTAAACAATGATTTATGCACAAAAAAGAAAAAAAAAAAAAAAGAAGAAAGCTTGCAAACAACGATGACTTGGATTATATTTAAACTCACACAGGATGGTTAGAGACTAATTAATTAAACTGATTAGCTAGATATCCAACCGGCAAAAATGATTATAAGGTATTATTTTTTGAGAATATCTCAGTGATTAAGAGCCTAATATTTATTTTATGGATCTTGAATTCAAATCCATAATTGAAAAGTATGAGATATAGTGAAAAAAGTAAAAGCTATCTCATGTTGTTTAGTTTATTGTTTAATGAATTTTCTAATAGACTAAAAGGGAAATGATTATCAGATGTAAGGCATGCATACATTTGAGCAAAATTCTCCTGCCGATAAGATACTCTAGATGGGCAATGGATGCTAAACATACTTCATGCTGTGGGTTATATATATATATATATATATATGTAGGTGCATACTATGGTCCGCATATTTGTAATTTAATTTCATCCAGTAGCTTAGCAAGTCCGTTACCTCAGCCATAGACGAAGCTATGATCTCTGGCAAAGGCTGTGTGGTGTCACCTACACCAAGTTTTATCAGCCTTGCTGCTGGATTCTTTCGAAGCAGCTCTGTCTCTCGCTTGGCTATCTGTTTAAGGAATGCAATAGGCCAATACCAATAAGATGATGCACAAATCAAAGAAACAGAAAAAACCCGAAAAAAAGGGGGGGGGGGGGGGGGCGCGCGTCAAGTCTCTGAACTACCGAATGCAACATTAAGTACTACATAATTAATGTCAAGTATGCCAAAAAATCCAATCCACTTGCCTCAGGAAACAGATACTGCTCACTTTGAAGATTCTCCATGTTGACACTGCGATGGACTTGCGTGCGGTAGCCTGTCGATTAACACATTGCACACATAAATAATTGCTGGTTTTGAGGATAAAAAATGAACCAAACACAAAAAAAAAAATAATAATAATATATATATATAAATATAGCAGGCAAAGTTGTGGAGGATTCCCAGACTAACCATCCCTCATCTCAATGTTGAACTTGGCACTACAAATAGCCAAGTTTAAACCTTGAGCATGGCTACGTAACCTGGTGTTATATGCTTTACGTGAAAACTGATTTGCATTAGCAACGCAAATGCACGATGGCATTAGAGAGTAATACATATTGCATAAGCTGCTGTTGCTGCTGCTGCTCCCGCTGATTCTCCGAGCTAAGAAAGTAAATTTAAGTGATGATTCAAGTGAAGACCACTGACCTTATTAACAATGTTATATATATTACTTGAATGAGTATAGCATAGGACAATTTATTTCGTGGATAAACGGAAGGTTCCAAGATATAACCCGGAAATGAGCGGTTTAAAAATCAAGCAGCCAACACAAAGTCCCTCACAATTTTTTTTTTTTTTTAAATTCCATGGCTTGGACAGATGTTATTATACACGGTAAAGTTATATAAACACTGTTTATTTGAATCATCTAATAATTGAGTTTATACATTATATGGTCATAATTATTAATTATATATTTCAATAATAACAATTATAAATATTTATATTATAGTTATAATTTATAATAGTGTAGTATAAATTTATATTTAAAAAACATTGATCGCATCCGTTTTATTGATGCTCGTTACTAATCTTTATTATGCACTACACAAGCTCTACCCCATACTAAAATTAGATGATTTAATTTATATATATATATAAAAAAAAACTATTATCATGTGCACCGATCATCCATGGTGTCGTTTACCAGTACCGCTGGTTTCACCAAATTCATATACATTTTAATCTCATTTAATTAGTTCATCGATGTCTGCCCGATTTTCCACAATGTAAGAAGACCGACGCTTCATTTTCTGCGGGGGAAAAACCCCAATTTTCTCGACTCCATCCGCAAAAAATCCGAACGTGCCCACGAGGCCAATATAAACAGATGCTTTGGTAGGTCTAGTCTTCCACGACTCTGTTTTTTAATCAATAGAATTTCCTACCAGTCTTCTTTCGAGTTTCACGAATTATTGCCACGTCACCTTTTTAGTACAGTTGCCAGGAAAGGGAAAATTGAGTCAAACTTAACAATTTCTGGTGTATACCTTGACTACTAACAGTCTCGTGGCACATTGAAGCGGTCACTTTCCAAAAATTTCTAACTTGCATGAGGGAAAGAATAACTCATTTGGAATTACTATTGACAAGGGACAATAATTCACTGGCCGCTGCTGAATTCTTCGGACACAATAGGGCTTTCATTTTCAAGAGCTCTGCTCAGAAAGAGAGGGCCGGTTTGGAATTTGGACGTTTCCTTCCATGGCTGCAACTGGAGTTAGCTTCATTAAGATGATGATTTAACAAGTACGTTGATATAAAATGAGTGTCCTCCTACTTATACCGATCATGAGGTTCAACTAATTCGAGTTTTTACATCCATTTTTGACTGTTAATCACAGACTCTCCCTCTAAATTGGCATTTTTTTCAATATTTTTTTGGCGCCACCTCTTAAACTTTCAACTGTGAAATTAAATATTTAAACTCTCTAAACATTTTTTAAAATTTTATTAGGAGAAATAACGAAATCTTACAAATTTAATATTGATTTTGCAAGGCCGCTAATGTATTTAAAGTTAAGTATGATTATATGTACCAAATCCTAAAGCATACAAATTGAATCCAGGAATTATAAGTAGATATTATGAAGTTAAAATGTAATTGGCCTCCCCCGGAAAATTCCATTGATTTGAGCATTTCTTTTAGTTTCCAAGAATGAATTTTTACCATTTCATAATAAGCGGATAAACTTGAAATAATTGACTTGTATAGGCAGTAACAAAAAAAAATAAATTATTTACTTATTTAGATTAAAAAAAGAAAAAGAAAAAATAAGGGTAGTTCCCCTGGTGTCGCTAGAGATAATTAAAAAAATATATATTTAACTTAAAAGAGTGTGATTGTAATTAATTCTTTCTTTATGCAATTCCAAAATGAAATAATTGGAGGCAATATTTCCTTGAATCCTCCCGGAAAATGTAAGATTATTGTTAGACATTTTCAACGGACCAAATTATTACTAATTACACACATTATAATATTAAGATTAATGGGTACACATTTATTTTCGGTCACTTGTCTCCGATTGAAATTGACCTCAAAATTAAGAGTCTTAATATCACTGGTCCAAAACTCATCGGCTCGAAAATAGATCGACGGGTGACTACTCCTAGGGCAACGAATGTCGCACTAGATTTCGAACCAAACAAGTCCCTTCAGCCGTGGCGGCGGAACATAGAATTCCTTCAATTTAACGCAGTTTCCGAGAGACATACACCGCAAGTCACTTGGGAAATGTTTAATTTCCAGAACTTCGACCCCACCGCCTATCACACCATATCACCAAGGAAATCCTTGCGGAAGCTAGCCAGAAAGTACATTGACGATGACCCTTGCTTAAATTTAACTTCAAATGCAACCGACCAGGAATGCCGACCACATTTGCATCTGCAATTTCGTGAACGAACCATCGAACGCCGAGGATGACGTCTAGGAGAGTTATGCAATGGCTTACGTATTAATCCTTGGACCCTTTTCGAAGATATTAAAATGGGTCCAAAAAAAAAAAAAAAAAAGGCCCAGTTCTCGTGCGAATTGGTTACAATGGATGGTGGTACGGACGCCTCTCATCTAAAATCCACTCATTCAAATTGTTTCCGGCACCTAAATATTAAGTTATCGAATACCAATTTTTCTATCTTCATTTATTTCTACCGCCTAACCCATTCCCCGGTTTATAACTTAAATTTGGGAGTGTTCTGAGTTGGAGAATGTTTAACAGAATGACCGGATGAATTTACTGTTTGTTTTTTGAAGATTGTGACTAAAGAAAGAAAGAAAAGGCCAAAAAAAAGAAAAATGTATTGGACGTAAAATGATTATGTCTGTTATTATTAATATTATCGAAATTAAAAAAAGAAAAAATTAATTGTAATTAATATTTTGAACAAAAAACGTTATTTTAAGATTGTTTTTCAATTAACTTGTACAATTTATAATGGAAATTATATAAAGTAATAGTTTATTTGTAGTTTGTTATTATTTTAATGGATTTTTGAACTAAAACCAGGTGGTAATCAGTGATTGGATAGGAATACCATCTCAGCATATTCCGGTCCTACCTAATAATTTCTCCTCTTCTTCTCTTTTCTAAAACCCTAATGTCGGCTCCACTCCCAAGCCGTCAGCCGCAATGCGATGGTTCTCGGTGAAGGCCATTTCTGGTTCGGTCCGGTAAGCTCCTCTTAGCACGACTTCTTGAAAATATAAATGTGGGTTTTTGTTTATTTCCCATATTCGCATTCTCCACCGTTAATCCCGGTAAGGGAGGGCAATGGGTTTTAGAATTGTAATCGTGTTGTTCTTTATTTTTTGGTTGTTTTTTTTTTTTTTTAATATAGCTTTCCATTGAGCCCTTCCGGGTTATTAAAATTTTGGGTTCTTCATTTTTGGATCTTGAGTTACTTTATATCCCTGTGGAAATGTATGTGGTTCGGAGATAAAAGCTGAAAAGTCAAAATTGTGATTTTGATAGTGTCTTCGGAAAATCGATTTGGGATGCGAGCAACATCAACAACAAAGCCTTAATCCCAAATTTAATTGGAGTCGGTTACATTAATCTTTTCCTGTCATCTGGTTTTATCGTGCATTAAATCAGGTATAAGACCTAATTATTCCTAACTAAAAATTTTCAAGTCAACATAAGTCTTCTTCTCTCTCCTCTGGCCATCCATCTGAATTTGATCTTCCCTTTTCATCCCAATGGCAATTTTCAGTGAACCTTGTTTGTAAACATTTGGAGGAACTATTTCTGCTCTCTCAATCAATGTAGATTATGGTACTTCTGGGTGAGTTCAATTCTTGACATTAGGACTAGAATGAAAGTAGTTTTAGATTGAAGTGCACTAATGACATTATGTTTTGTGAATTGTGGAGGTAATGTGTGTATGTTTGGGGGCACCTTAGTGTGCGGTTCAAGTCTTTTCCTGGTGTTATGTTTTCCAATCGGATGTTGTTGTCTAGATTTGTCTAAGCTTTTCTTTTTTTGGTCCTAACGTCTAAGCTTTTCTAGTCCAAGGCTTTTCCTAATTACGATTTAGAACCTTCTGGAGAAAAAATGGTCCGCAGCCACAAAGTGTAGGAAAAGCTCTATTCACAAAGTGCATGAAAAGTGAAAATATGTGTAACTAAAGCAATTAATGTGCCTTGCACATACTGTGGATTTTCAACAAGTAAAATGCTATCTGAGAAACTAATTTCTTTTCCGTAATTTCCCAATACGTTTTGACATTTAATCTGAATGGCTTCTTGGCTAATTTGGGACATTTTTTTTCACCTTTTCTTTCTTCCTGTTCTATGGCATGAAATTGAGAATGCTTGCCAGAATGTTACCGTTTATTGGTCTCCCTGCATAAGCTTGTGATCCAAAAGCCTTCCCTTTTGAGTTGCATGAGAAAACAACTCTCTGTGGGGGATAAATAATTGCATTATTTGGCCAGTGTAATCAGTCCATTAATTGCATACATATTGCACAATCTCAGGGAACATGGCTGGCTTTTCCATGATGATGTCTGCTCTGGCTGTATGACTGAAGCTGATGATCTGCAACATTCCAAGAGCCAATAGATGGAATCAAGTGTATTGCCATACTTTCACTCTAGCCAGACATGCAATTAGTATTGTTCATGCGCCTGGATTCTTCAAAACTATGAGAAAAATTAAAGTGAGAGAATCTTCTAGTTTGTGTACTCATTCATCTGAAGGAGAACTTCAGAGACAACATCCTGTTTTAGTAGATGAAGAACAGGCATGTTCAATTTCAACCTTAAATGCACAGTACACACCTGAAATTGAAAAAAAAATATGTGCATCGTGTTTATGATGCTATTGCACCCCATTTTAGTTCTACTAGGTTTGCCAAGTGGCCAAAAGTTGCAAATTTTTTGAGTTCATTGCCTTCAGGATCTCTTGTGCTAGATTCAGGATGTGGAAATGGGAAGTACTTGGGTTTAAATCCTGATTGCTTTTTTATAGGATGTGATATCAGTGCATCACTTATTAAAATTTGTTCAGACAGAAGGCTTGAAGTTCTCGTTGGTGATGCTGTGCAGCTTCCTTACAGAACTGGTTTTGGTGATGCTGCAATGTCCATAGCTGTGTTACATCACTTAAGTACAGAAATCAGGAGGAAGAAGGCAATTGAAGAGTTGGTCAGAGTTGTCAAAAAGGGTGGTTTTATCTTAATAACTGTTTGGGCTGTAGAACAGGAGGATAAGTCATTGGTTGCTAAATGGACTCCTCTGACCCAAAAGTATGTAGAAGAGTGGGTAGGACCAGGTAGTCCTCATGTACGGAGTCCTTCATCCTTCACTCTGGAAAGCATCCCAGAAAATGAGGAGAATAATTCTAAAGAGTGTCTCAGAGATTCCAGGCAGAGTTTGAATGAGGAGTTGAAAGAAGCTTTGCAATTAACCTCTCAAACTGCTAACCATTTAATGGCTTCTGAAGATGAGAGAATCACTAGCAATCAGCAGGAATATTTCATCCCCTGGCACTTGCCTTATCATCACGCTGAAGTGAGTGGTGCATCATCTTGTTGTAACGGGTCGCGGTTATCCTACTCCCATATCGTTAAGGAAAAGGGGGAACTTGACCCTTATAAGCGGGTGTACTGCACACCCTAACAGGTTGTCTTTTGGGGAGAAGGTAATGACCCCGTGACAGAGTGGTATTAGAGGCTACTCCTCCCGCTGTGGGACTTTGACTTGGCGCGGAATGCCGAAAACTCCCGGTTTCACCGGGTCGGTGCGTGTCCAAGAACATCGACGATGACGTCGATGAATTCGGTGTGGGAGAATATAACGGGTCGCGGTCATCCCACTCTCATATCGTTAAGGAAAAGGAGGAACTTGAGTCTTATAAGCGGGTGTACTGTACACCCCAATAAACTGCCTTTTGAGGAAAAAGTAATGATCCCGTGACATTGTACTCTGGCAAATGGCCTGGCCGAAAAAGATGATAAGAAGGGTGCTGTGGTGTACAATAGATACTACCATGTTTTCAGTGAAGGTGAACTTGAAAGGTAGTACATGCTATATTTTGGATGATTTTGTGTTTCTTACTAGATTAAATGTACTTTTTTTGTGTTTCAATCACTTGTTAAATTGCTATTCTGGTTTTTATAGGCCATGGAATTATAACCAAGTACTATTGCCCCGTTCATGTTCTAACTTTGTTATGCAAATATTTTTTTCTTGGTTTAAAGTTCTTCCCCATGTTGTTGTTATGTGTTTGTGTTGATACTGTGAATTAATTCTTCTTCTCATTGTATCATTCTTGTTTCTCAGGTTAGTCTCTGGCATGAACAATGCAGTGGTAGTAGATCGGTATTTTGACAAATCGAACTGGTGCATTATACTGGAGAAAAATTTATGAGAAGCACACTTGCTGACACAAGAAAGAGCGGTAGGCAGTGATTATTTACAGCAAGAGTGATCGCTGCCGAAGAGGCTCTAAACATGGAGCGAGTTACTCTGACCTACATCACACTATGCCATTATGATATGTTTTTGGAGTGTGTAGCCTGGTTTACAGAAAGGTGGAAATGAGTAGTTGTTCATCTTACTCGTTGTGATACGCCATCCTTTATAGGAAATATATGTCGTCTCCGGGCGAAGGAACTATTGTTTTAAACAATCCTGTATGCCGAGTTGCATTCAATATCCACATTTTCACGTATTCTGAATTTTTCGACGACCCGCTTTGGCCTTTTCGAATCCGCCGTTGCTTGCAAAAACAAGATTACTTGGAACTTACGGTTGGAAGCGATGGAGGTATTTTATGGAAAAGCTCAAATTGACATGGTCTAGTCGGGTAGCACGGGACTCTCACTCAGGTAACCTTCTTGTGTGCCGACTTCTTGTCGCAGACGGAGGCCATTTTCTTGATGGGTCCCGAAAATAGCGTTTCGGGAAGTACCCTTTACCAATGGTACCGTACGTGGAGATTCCATTAACATCTTCTACCAGAATTTTCACTAGACTAACAGACCACAATCTTTCCGTAAAGCAAAGACATCAGGTTGAATAAAATAAGTGATCAGCATGAGCATCGCTATTTTAGGCCAAACTGATCAAAGGTATAAACCTACAGCGGATGGACAACGACTTGTCAGCTGACCTACCAACGTATGCATGTCTTGTAATTCTTCGAATGTTAGCTAACTGGGAATGAATACAATGCCATTTTCTGGGTGGGAGGGCCATGAAAGTGCCAGGAAAGTCCGCGAATATGGTCACGGTAAACGACGACCCTCTCCCACTCTGCAAAGGGGAATTCTTCCCTGGCAACATTTTTTTGTTTGGTTTAAATATGGTAATTAGAACTTGAACTCAAGTCCTAAAAATAATAAGTTTTCTTGGGCACAACTTTCGTGGACCCATTCGGATAAAAACAAGTGTTATAAATATGTGAAATATTTAATATCATATAAATAATATTTTATTCTATGTAAGAAAATTTTATAGTGATATGGTAAATATTAATAAAAAATAGTTTTATGTTGCATAATATATTATTTGTATCGTATAAAATATTTTGTATATGGCGTAAAATCTTCTTGTGTCCAAACGAGTCCGAGAAAGCGCATGCCCATATAGTCGAACCCTTCCCCAAAACCCCGTCAACTGTCATCTGAATTTGAGACATCAACGTCCGAAGTTGCCGATGGGTACAAAAGGAGATTGCTTAAACACAAAGATTCGAGTGTACCAATCTCATAGGAAAGACTAGTCACATGATCTAGGCAGGTAATAAGGGAATTTCAAACTGCTTGTACCGTGACAGGAAAGAGGAAATTAAGGAAATGTGTATTAATATTTTGTGTTTCAGCTTGTATATTTGCCATAATAAAATTGGAGAAAATAAAAGAAATAGCGGTTTGATTTACAAGGTAATATTATAGGACCTGCTTAAATTCACTACTTCTCTAATGCAAATTTTAGCAAAGTAGAAGCTGCAACCTGTGTGTGTCCCATGTAAGGAGGCAAAACCAAAAACTAGAGGTTTAAGCCCCAATCATAGGGCTGATATGCCACCTTAAGCCGAGCACTGGCAAGCAAATCCAGCAATGCTTCGGAGTTGGTTGGCTCCAAGTAGTTTGATGCGTGCTTGAGTACCTCGGCCTCATTCTTCCCAAAATCCACACTAAACCTTTACACAAAATAACGAAATATAATGACCAACCAGAGTTTATAATCTCATAAATACACATTAGAATTCCTTGGGATCATTAGATAACCACCGATCAATTCATGTAATGACATGCATTCACCCTGCGTGTCCTTATGCGCGAGTGTGTATTTATCCTCACTTACCAACTCATCCATGAAGATCTAAATAAGTTGAAAAAGACGGGCCCTCAAATTCAGTGGTATGTGCCACAAAAAAAAAAAAAAAAAAAAAGAAGGTTATAAGGTTTTACAGTTAAATCATTCACTTTTTTATATTTTTATTTAAATTTTATATTTTTTAAATTTATTTTATATATATATAATGATTAAACCCTAAATAATTTTTAATTAATTTAATTATTTTTAAATAAACAAATAAATTTAAAAAAATATGATACTCAAACAAAAATATAAAGAGTTTAAAATTTAATTTATAAAAATGTAAGACTAATTATTTTATTTTGTCCATCCTCAAATTCAACTAATGATAACATTGCCTTTTGGACTCACAAGGCAACCGAACATTTATGTCCTCCGCGGAAGTTGAGAGACAGTAAGAGCCTGGAAAATGCTGTCAGCTTTGGGGCTGTGTGCTTGCGTTGCACACAAAACTTCCCGTACGTGCTTACATATGCACTGGTCTCTATTTTGATTTGATTGAACATGCAGTGGAGAGCATCAGAAATGAGTAAGGCCAACTTACCATTTGAGCATCTTACTGGCGTGTGCAACCTTGGCATTCACATCAACGATAAGCCCACCTCCCCTTAAAAAATTGCGGGCTGCCTCCAACAATTCTTGATCAATGTTCACAGGGGAGTAACATCGAAGTGCGGGCCCAGATCGGGTACCGTAAACCAATGCAAAATGAATTAAAGGCTCTGGATATGGAAGAGCCACCTGATAAGAACACAAATATGGGCATGAGGTAACTGCACCTGAAATTCCAAACTGAAAAACAGTGGACGAGTTGCGGCTGAATGAAACTCCCCAACAAATGCTCACTCACAAACTTAATGGAAAGCCAATACGTAACCATCCTGTTTTATAAGCACACGCGAAGTCTGGAAGCATGGCTGACGCCCAATTGGCCTCCCAGGAGTGGATTGCTTTCCAGCAAACCACCCCATCTCAATTCAGATGCGATAAGGGGAATTAAACACTAAAATGCAAAGAAGAGGTTGGGGGGGGGGATTGGGCAGTTCAGAATATTGAGCAACATCCCCCAAAGCTGATCCCAGGGAGGAGGAAAAAGAAACTATGACAACATATTTTCATCTACAAGCCAAAACTACTCATTGAAATTGGCTTTCCAATCAAACATACTGTATAAACAGAGAAAAGAGTCTGATTATATGCTAAATCTATAGTTTCAAATCAAAAGAAATGAAGCCAAATTTTCATTTGCTTCCTCTAATAGCAGCCAAGTTGATCCAAGTAGATGAATGCCACTTATAATTCAGCTGGTAAGTCTCACATCACTAACCGACTGTAGTTTCCCAGGTCGATAAAAATACAGAACTCCTTGCTCTCACTCCCTCCGGACAAAATATCGCCCACTGAGTGGAAACTTAAACCAAAAAACAAAGAATTTTTCGAAATATATAACTGGCCTGTATATGCAAATCTTTAGAAGTAGTGTCATAGCCTCAGCAAAGCAGTATGTCTGACTTCCGACCCTGAAATATAACACGGATGCCAATAACCCTGAAAAGTAATGAACTGTCTCACCTTGAAGCATTTATCTTTCGCACTGAATGGCTTCATGAGAGCATATGGTGGTCGTTGGTTGCTCCTCAAAATGCCATTTTGAATGGTGGAAAGTGAGTATTTGCACCCGCCAATCACGTACATAAACTCTCCAAACAACTTTCTCCGTTCCAATGCACCAGTAGGATTACCCAATACGAGTATTGCATGGATGGCCATCATATTGTAGAGATTTATGAAAAAAGCAAGTCTCTCTTCCCTTGATATCTCATGTAGTTCTACCCTTTGTAGCTCCTGAATTATCCTCAAATACCTGTAAATAACCTGCATGAGCAAAAATAATGCAAGGCATGAAATACACTGATGTTTCTTACATGACCAGACCTTGCAAATTCCTCACTTCCATGAATGCTTCTGTAGTCTACATGCTTTCCATCTTCTGATGTGTAGGCTTCAAAGATTGCATACGACAAAAATCTCAGCCTTGATGAAATTTCTGTCATGGGCTTAGACTTTGCTTCAATTATACCTCTGGGAATGTTATGACATCGGGACGACACAGGATCATCGCCCAAGAAACGGTATAAGTGGTTACCATCCTCGAAAAGATTCTCACTGCAGTTTTAAGCACCAAAAAGAACAGAAAGCTCCCACCAGAGTGTTGAAAACTCAGGAGCAGGACTCTGAGATGTGAACAGGGTTTTTAAAATCCACTGGCTTACAAGTATGGTATTTTTGTGCTGACTACTTTGACTGTGAACAAACCAGTCTGTTTTTTTTTTTTTTTTTAACTATTTCATTTGAGGAGTCAAAAGTTAACCAAGTTTAAGTTCAAAGCACGACAGCCAAAAACGCCAAGAAAATTTATTTCACCTCACCTCTGAACCAAAAATTATGATACGTATAAGCTCCAAAAAGAAACTGATCTTGCAAGCCAATGAAGTTCAAAATTTTTCCTAAAAGACAGAATATCTGCATTATTGAATGTCCAAAGTGGCACATTTCCCTATTTTCAGTATCAACAACTGGCGTTTAGGGAACTTAGGGGTGGGGTAGATCATATGCCATCATAAACTGATAATTCTGATAATTCTAAAATAATAAATACACCACATATGCCAGAAAAGAGATTCCAGAATATGAACTGACCTCTTCTCTCTCCAAGTGCTGGTCCTCTGATAAGAAATCCACAGCCTCCGTACCCAAAAAGCAGTTGGCAAACCCTCGCATCTTATAAAATCGATCCTTAACAACAATGGTTTCTTTCATTTTCCGAACAATAAGAGCAAGTTCATCAATAGACCCACTACTTGATGCATCATCTTCACCAGAAAGAGGTGGTAAAGGAGCTTGAAATGATGGTGCTTCTGTGACTAAATATTCAATCCTCTCTCCAAGCTTACCAGACTCATCCAAGTCTTTGAGCTCTCTCAAGCCCCCAATGACAACTTCATTGAAAAACACCTTTGGAACGGCAGAAGATCCTGTAAATTTCTCTAGCTCCAGCTTTCTGCTGGGGTATACATCAATGTTAATTTCAACATATCTGAGCCGTTTCTTATGCAAAAACAACCTAACCTCTTTAGAATCTTGGCACCCTAATCTTGTGTAGAGTATAATTTGTCCCTTCATCATTAAAGGTTGTGGTGGTTCTTCAGTGACTTCTGCACTGTGCACCACTTTGTTTAAAGCTTCTGCATCACGAGAAGTCCTAATGTAGTTTAGAGGATTCCATGCAGACCTCTCCGCTGGCATTTTAGAAACTTCTACAGTTTCACTATCTTTGGCTGAATCTAAAGCCTCCTTATTGTCATCAACAGGAACTTGTCCAAGGTCATCTTTTTTGCCAGAAAGGACACGCAGCACATTAGTGACAGCAACCAATCCCTTCTCCTTGACAAAATTCCTTAGACCCAGAGCCCTTTCGGGCCAACGAGGCACATCAACTACAGGATCAGTATCCAAAGAATGAGAAGAATTTCTGTTAGCTTCCATCCCAGGGCCCTCCATTCCACCAAAAATAGGCTCCTGATCCTTCTTTTCTTCTGTAGTTTGCCTTTTCTTCTCTTCAACTTCAGACTCCAAGTCCCTGCCCTCATCCATTATGTCAAAATTGGCTTGTTGAATCTCTTTGTTCAAGTCTTCTCTTTCGGGTTTTGACTCCATTTCTCCACTCTTGTCCAGCTTTTCTGGGCTATCACGGTTAATATTTTCACCTAAAATGCCTCCTTGACGTTTAGACTCTATGATGGAAGCTTCATCAATCTTTTCAGTAGTTTTATATTTCTCATGTTCCTCGTCTAATTTGGAACCATTGGGAGTGATGCCTATAGCTTTAATCTCCCCTGGTAGATCCCTTCTATCATCTTTCTTGACATCAGTTGCTTTGCCTTCCAGCTTTTCATGAGTTGGAGAATTTTCTACATTTTCAATATTTTCACTAGTTTTATGTTCCTCATCCAATTTGGAACCATCATGAGTGATGCCTATAGCATTAATCTCCTCTGGTATATCCCTCTTATCATCTTTCTTCACACCAGTTGCTTCTCTTTGCAGCTTCTCATGAGTTGGAGAGTTTTCTACATCATCAATCTTTTCACTAGTGCTATGTTTCTCATCCAGTTTGGAATTATCATAAGTGATGCCTATAGCATTGATCTCCTCTGGTATATCCCTTTTATCATCTTTCTTCACGTCAGTTGCTTCTCCTTCCAGCATCTGATGAGTTAGAGAATTTTCTATATCATCAATCTTTTCACTAGTGTTCTGTTCCTCGTCCACTTTGGAACCATAATGAGTGATGCCTATAGCATTAATCTCCTCGGGTAGATCCCTTTTATCATCTTTCGTCACATTAGTTGCTTCTACTTCCAACTTCTCGTGAGTTGGAGAATTTTCTATATCATCGATATTTTCACTTGTGTTATATTTCTTGTCCAATTTGGAACCATCGTGAGTGATGCCTATAGCATTATTCTCCTCTGGTTGATCTCCTTTATCATCTTTCTTGACATCAGTTGCTTCCTCTTCCAGCATCTCATGAGTTGCAGAATTTTCTATATTGTGCTCCATCGATAGAGAATTATGTACATTTTCCTCAACAGACATTTCGTTTCCCGAAACGATGGCTACATATAAAATCTGGAACACAACTCAACACAAAGTCACTCTTAAATATCAACTCCTCTGCCTCCCGAAGATCATAAGGGTAACAGTAACTCGGAAGACGCAGAAGAGCTGAAAAAAAATATATCAAAATCACAAAAAGAGTATTGCTGATCTAATGAACTTTTTATTTCAAGTAACGAGAAACAATACTATAAACAAAATCTAAGATACATGCAAACTCAGTTCATGTGATAAGGACAGCAATGCAGTCTAATCTTGCTTAATGCAGCAACTTTGGGGATAAACTTCCAGAAGTGGGACAAATAATTGTGCGAAAAACAGAAAAAATAAAACCACCTTTTCACTCCATTTCTAGATTTCCAGAGTGGACGAATCCCAGTTCATGCTGCAAAATATACCTGGACTGAAAGATGATCCACTGACAAAAAAAAAAAAAAACAACACGATATATATAGTCATAAATAAATTATATTGCTACCAGCTTTCTTGCAAGAGATGGGCACTGCTTGAACCACCTCGACTTACACATCCATAACAAAGATCATGCTTTTAATGTACAGAATACAGAACGTCCTATTGAAAGACAAGGAAGGAAAAAAAAAAAAAAAAGCTCAAAACCCAAAAGGCTCAACGTCATTATAGGCCCTAGAAATCTTGCGAAATTGGCTGTTGCATCCTACAAACATCGCAGCACATGCAACTAACTATAAATGTTATGATATGAATTTGTCTTGACCAAAAACAAACAAAAAAAAAAAAAGACTAAGCTATTAAAATATAAATCCGATGGCTTAGAACATGCATTTTTTTTTTTCTTTTTTAATACGAAGTGGACATACCAACCCTTAAAATCTTAAACGACAAGGTGAAGTAACGACAGACAACAATATAATACAAAACGCTTCTACGAAGACTATGATCTAATGCGTTTCAGTAAGTGCATGTCGATGTTTACGTTGGCGTCTTACATTGCAGGGTACGAAAGAAATTAAAGGTTTATGCATACAAATAGTCATTTGTTTATTTATTGAATTAGTTATTGGACAGGCGGAAGCGGGAGGAGAACTTACAGATCTGAAAACATAATCCGAGGTTGTTGTGGTGGGGGTAAGCGTGAAGAGAGAGGTGGCCAAAAATGGAGAGCCAATATCTGAAAGTCATAGGTTTCACGATGACGAAATGCACTTAAATTTTATTAAACTCAATTGAAGACAGTTGCTTTGGAGTTTGAATTTACGAAGGAAAATGAAAATGAAACTGTAGGAAAAATTGCCTTATTTTTTATTTTTTTATGAGAAAAATTGAAAGAAGAAACGGGTGAGCTGGGGGAAGCAGCGGGAGGTCCGCGGGCTAAAAATTCATACGTGGAAAATTGGAAAGCTAATAGATGTAGAGGGGAAACCTCAGACGGGAGCGTAAAATAATAATGCCTATAAATACTAAATAATTATGTGTATATATATATATATATATATATATATATATATATATAGTTGTATGCGTATTATTCTTTTTGTTAAAAAAAAAAAAGACAGAACCGCACGAGATCGAGTCGAATTGGAAAACACGTTTACGATGATCATCTTTTTTGGTGGGGCCTAAACTTTTGATTTCTTGCCAAACTCCAAAGAACTACAATCTAGAAGTGTCGACTTATTGAATCTACTGCTATTGCACGCTGAGAACTCAAGAAAAGGAGAAAATAGACCAACTGATGACCGGAAGACCAGATTGACTTGAGGCCCTTGGGATGAGCAGATGGAATGGAAGTAGATGGGAGTCTGTAAGGATACTAGAAAAAATGCTTTACCGCACACAACATTACATATGGCCAGGCTGGTTCAGACCCTACTTTTCCGATACCTGCTTAGATTTCAAGGTACAAATTGTACAATTACATTGCCAAGAAACTGGAACTGGCATTTTGAACGAAGTTTATGGTATCAAAAGATTTCAAAGACCTCCAAGCACCATAGATTCCCAAGAAATTGCTGATCAAGCCACCCAAGTAACGGAGCTGAGGACTTTCTCCATCCTCCTACTGCAGACCTCTCGCCTTTGTTGTGGAGGGAAACCTGTAACTTAACAGAAGGCAAATGACCTAAAAATGAGGGTTGTTCCTCTGGTGATGCACAGGTGTTCACAACTCTATCCACTGCTATGGCAAACGCCTCACTCAAGATCATCTAGACTGCAAGCAGTAACCAGAAGGAGGATTTGCATTCCACTCTGGGTATCCACACACACCAATGACTGTTGCAAAGGTGTAATCGTCCACCTCAATCTCTTCAGCCTGCATCCTGTACATGAGCTTCAAGGCCTCTTGGCAGAGCCCATTCCTTGCATAACCCATGATCATGGCCTTCCACAAAACCAAATTCCGTTCTGGCATGCTGTCGAAAACTTGAGATGCCTCTGATACATGTCCGCATTTGGAATACATATGAATTAATGCACTACCCACAAAGACATTAGATAAGGCAGAGGTCTTGTTGGCAAAGGAGTGGAGCAATTTTCCTTGCCAAACAGATTCAAGATTAGCACATGCTTTCAGTGCAGATGAACAAGTATACGAGTTGGGTTCCACACCTTCCTCCATCATTTCTTTCAGAAATTCAAGGGCCTCAGGCTCATGTCCAAGGCATGCATAACCAGAGATTATAGCAGTCCATGAGAAAACGTCTCGTAGAGGCATTTGTTGGAGGATTTTTGAGGCAATGCAAGATTCCCCACATTTACAGTAGAACCACACAAGAGTGCATCCTAAGTATTCATCTAAGGTAATGCAATGCTTGACAATTTGCCCATGAAGTTCCTTTCCTATCAATAAGGCCCCAATTGAACCACAGGCCCTTAAAATGCTTACGGTAGTTAAATTGTTAGAAATTATTTTCTGTCTCTTCATTACTCGAAAGAGATTTATTGCCTCCTCACCAAGCCCTTCCCTGGCATATCCCGCTATAAGGGAAGTCCATGTAATTGTATTTCTATTCTTCATTCTATTAAACACCTTTCTTGAGTTTAAAATCTCTCCACACTTTGCATACATGTCTACTAAAGATGTCTCAATAAAAAGATCGTCTTTATATATCCTCTTAACTATCGCCCCATGTAGCTGTCTCCCAAACTTCAGTGCCTTCTCCTCCCCACAAGCCGTCAAAACACTGCACGCTGTGAATTCATTGCCCCTAAACCCTTCACTCAACATCCGGGAGAACATCCCAAAGGCCTCCTCTCCCCGCCCTTGTTGGGAGCAAGCAGCAATCACTGTAGTCCAAGAGACCACATCGCGTTCCACCATCCGATCAAACGCACAGAATGCACTTTCGAAGTCACCACATTGAGCATAAAAATAAACAACGGCACTGTCCACAATCAAGTTGTTCCAATTGCCCTTTACAATACAAGCATGTATTTGTCTCCCCAGCTCAAAATCCAATGTCCTACCGCACACATTCAGCACGCACACAAAAGTCTTACTGTTACCCGTAACCCCACAATTTACTGAATCATTGAACAATCTCAACGCTTCATCATCTAAACCGAAATTAGAATACCCATTAATCATCGCCGTCCAGCTGACAACATTTCGCTGCGGCATTCCATCAAACACCTTTCGTGCCTCGGTTAACTCTCCTAGCTTCAAGTACGCACAAATCACATTGTTGTCAACATAAGGCCCCCAGTTCTGAAACCGCTTGAAAACAAGCGCGTGTATCCTTTTGACATCTATTGCAGCTTTGCAACGGGACCGAAGCCAAAGTGCAAGCGAATCCGAGTCCAAGGACTTTGGGTGTGGTAGCGAATCCGAGTCCAAGGACTTTGGGTGTGGTGGGAATCCCTCGGAGATGGGAGTGTTGTCTGCTGAAAAGGGTGTCCGAAAACACGAAGCAGCAGGCGAATCGTTGTCGTCGTGGCAAGAGAAGCGGTGGGAACTGTTACGGTCGCCACGTCCGGTTCTTGAAAGAGTTTTGGGTTTTGAGAATCGTTGGGGCTGAAAGGAGAAGAGAGAAGAAGGTTGTTGCAAGAGAGCTACGTTTGTTACCGACAACATTTTTGTGGGTTTTACTGGTGCGTCTTCCCGCCAAAATTAACAATCTTCCGTTTAGAGTTGAAAGCCCGGAGGCTCCGTCACAGAGTGGCGTTGCTCTCTTTCCACCACGCGAGCGCTCCCCTGCGTACGAAGTAAGGGTGTTCCAAACCAAAAAACCAAAAAAATAAGTCAATGTCATTTTTTTTATTAATGGAATTTACTTTATAATTGGTTAGTTAAATAAAATTTTTATTTAATTTTGATTAACTGTAATTAATAAAATAGAGTTAATATTATTTTACATATATTCTATTCTTTATTTTAATAATAAAAATATTATTAATATAAATATTAATAACAAATGAATATTAATGAAATATTATCATATTTTAAATAGTTATTTATTTAATTATAAGATTATATATGTATATATATATATATATCTATATCGTAATTTCTGGTTTTTTATTTAATTTAATTAACTATTTACCCAAATTAAATCGAAATTTTTGATTAACTAAATTTTTAGCTCCGAAATGATTTTCGATGATTGAAATGTTTAATTCGGTTATGGTGACCGAACGGTCCACAATCCTAGTGTTAGGCTGCTGGCCGTTAGGGCAAGGGCAGTTCAAAATGACCGATCTGCCCTTACCGGATGCTTAAAAAAGGGTCGTTTGGTTAGGAAAACGGAGTTCGGACTCATATTTCATTCATTCTTTAATTCTGGGGAATTTTGTTAGAAAAATTTGTACAGAGTTAGAAAGTGAAATTTTTGAACAACCTTATGAATTAAAAAAAAAAAAAGAATGAAAATTACGAAAAAGAGGACATAAAAAAATATTAAAAAAAAAGGTAAAGAGATGATCAATAAAAGAAGAAGAAGAGGAAGAAGAAGAAGAAGAGAAAGACGTAACGGCGTTAACATCAGATTTGCAAGCAGCGAATCGGAAGTCGGAACACGAAACAGAATGTCCATTTGGTTCTTTACTTCTTTGGATTGGCTTTCGTGCTCGTTTGCTTTTCTGTTTGGTTTCCCGAGATTGCGACACGAGCTATCAAGCAAGTTTCTCGTTATTCGATTGCGAATTGTCTTTTTCGATTGACGAGGAGAAAGCGATGGACAGAATATCCAGCTGCTGCTGCGCCATATGCGAATCCAACCCTGCTTTGATTTGTGCTGTTTGTGTGAACTACAGGTACCGCACACTTAGCTGTGCTGCGCGTGTTAGTTATTTCGGCCCTGTTTGCTGTCGTGGTATATAGCAGCTCTCGTGTGCTGAATTTAAGCTCTAGATAGGGAAGCTTTTGCAGGATCAGATTCAAGATAGGTTATATCATATTTGGGGTCCTGCTATAATGACTGATGGCGTTTTTTTTTTTTCTTTTTGAATTTGTTGCCGGGTGTTTTAGATTAAATGAGCACAGGACCTTGTTGGAATCATTGCAGAAGCGTCGGGAGATCTTGTATTCAAGATTGAGTGAAGTCCTTGTTGGAAAGGTTCTATTTCATCTCTGTTTCAATGGGTCGGGGGCCGTGCATTCATCGGGGATTTCATTGGGGAAGTTAAAAGGATTTTGTTAGTTTAATGCATGTAATCCTCATCAGGGCAGAGCAGATGATCAGATAAATTGGAGAGTGCTTCAAGAAGAGAAGCTCGCTAGCCTGAGGGAGAAGCTCCTTTGTAATAAGGAGCAACTCATTCAAAGTTTGTCTCTGTTATTTGTTGAATGCAAATGCAGTTTTAGGATTTTCTGCCGCTCTTATGGTCCCAACTCATTTGGCTGCATGTTGCTTTGTAGAGAAGGCTACCATTGGGAGCATATTTTTTGATCTAAGTGTCAAACATGGGTTGCTCGAGTCTGCTAATAATGCGGTATTATTTGTCTGCCTTTGTTTTCTTACGCCCTAATCTGTGGCAGACACTTCGTGGAGAGCTATTAAAGACTGTATAGGTTTTGCCATCGGAAGTTAGTGTTAAGATGCCTTGTGTATGGTTTTGTGCTTTGCAGCTAGAAAGAAACCGAGTAGAACGGCTGGAGAAGTTCTATCCAAGCCATATTTACACCCTGAGTTCACGCCATGTAAGAATTTTACGTAGCTGCTTTTACACATTTGTTTTTGTTCCACCACTCTGGTAAAGGTACGAATGTTTTCCTTTAGATGATGTGGTGATTTGGTGCATTTTTAATCCATTCTTTTTTGCCTTTAATCTGAACAGTATTTCAGGTATTTTATGTATCACTATCACTAGCAATTTGCTTTTCTGGTATCTTTTTCTTTTTATTTTTTATTACGCATCTTAATTATGTGAGCACCATATTCATCCGTTAATTTTGTGGCCTGCAGATGACAATTACCTCTAAACTGTTACAAAAGCAGTCAGTGGTCATAAAACAGGTTTGCAAATTGTTTCCTCAACGCCGGGTAAGTGCTTCAAAATCTTTTTTTTTTTTTTCTCTTTCAGTTACTATGGGTGATTTGTAGTTGGAATTTGAACAAAATTCAGTTTTTATTTATAAAGAATAACACAACATTTCAGTATTTCAAGCCCATTTCACTAGGGCATCATCAAGGGGAATCACGTTACATGAACATGATATTTATCTGTTATGGTGCATGGAATGCATAACAAGATGGTTTTTTGACAATCAGATTACAACCTGTTACAAATAAAATGAGAGACATGCACCTAAGCAACTAAGTTGAGGGCAAGAGGAAGCAGCTTCTTTGTGCTGTGCTATAGTGGGCACAGAAGCACAATTGGTTCTTAGACTGAGTTACATCACAGTCAATCATCTTTAGTGATGGAAGTGGATTCCATATTCACTGTGAATTGTGCATGGTCTGTCTGTTGTCCCACTTTCAAACCTGGATTTTTCTGTGACTAGGCACCGGGGACCTTCCCTCGTGCTATTTGGAAAAAGGGCGGAACAAGTATTAGTTCATAAGGCAAATTGCTGGATTTGATTGATTAGGTGAATTGGCATTGATCACAGGCCATCACTCTGGTTGATGATTACAATTCTGTGCACTGAGGCTGCTTTGAGATTATAATTCCAAAATTGCTAATTCCTACCCTCTTCAATTTTAGCGTATTGACAAAGAAAATCCATTCCTCTATAACAATTCAAGGGTGTAATTTTTCCAAGCTAATTTTATTGTAGTTTTATATCTGTATATGCATGGAATGAAGCTTTTGTGTGCATGGTTTCTTGCCAAATGCAGGCATTAAATTTTTAGTGTTGACATCATGAATCTGTTGAACTGTACTATTTTCATTAGGTGGACACAGGTGGGGAGGGAAAAGATGGCTTTAGTGTTCAATATGATCAAATCTGCAACGCACGCCTTCCAAGGGGGCTTGAGCCGCACTCTGTTCCATCAGTAGAGCTCGCTGCCTCCTTGGGGTATTTCTTCTCCTTTCTTTTAGGTCACAGTAGGTTGATACATACTCCTATTATTACCTGCACCAATTATCTGTCATAATTAAGTTCCTTTTAAGTTTGTTGTTTACCAGATTTTAATTTGTTGTGATCATAATCTGTAAACCAAAAGGAATGACTAGAAAATATTCATGTGGCGGACTCCAATTAAATTTGATATTAAAACTTTGTTGTTGTTGTTGTTGTTGATAATCTGTAAACCCCATTGTTGGTTGCAGATACATGGTACAACTTCTTAATCTTGTTTTTCGTAATTTGGCTGCTCCGGCTCTTCATAACTCTGGTTTTGCGGTAAGCACTGCTGCACATCTATTTAATGGCAGAAATTTTCTGTTGGATACTTTGCCTTCTGTTCTTTTGCTGACTTATCTTTGCTAGACTGGTGTCCCGGCAAAAGCTTGTTAAGGAATTCAGGGAACAATAAACTGAAAAGAATTTAGTTTTAATGGCACCTGCTGAGCAATATTTAATAATTAACCTTCTTATCATTAGTCGGAGTATTGTTTAAGCAGTTAGACTGGCTATTTGGGCTCTGGTCTAAGTGTTCCTTGAAATTCATTTATCTAGCTGGTACTCTTTTCTTGCTATTTTGTTTTATCGCAAAGTAAGTTTAGAGTGAGATCTAATTGTTTTAAATTCGTCCTAACTAAAGATTCCCAAGTCAATCTTGGTCGTCCTCTTCCTCTTCTCTCCATCCACCTGGATTTGGTCACTCCTCTTAATTGGAGCATTTGTGGGTCTATGTTGGACATCTCCAAATGAATTTTGTCAGTTTGACTTCGTATACTTCCTCACTCTTGGCTGAAAATATTTTATTTGGTAAAAATTTGGTGAATAACTCAATTAGAAAGTACATTAAGTTCTGAAATTAGTGAATATATCTCAAGTATTATGTTGGATTTAATGTGGTTGCTGAATGCACATTTCAATTTCTCAGGGTTCTTGCTCTCGAATATGGCAGCGAGATTCTTATTGGAATGCACGTTCTTCTTCTCGAAGGTACATTTGTTCCAATTACAATGGCCAACTTCAGCTGAGCCAGTTCTTGCACTTAAAGACTTTTTGTGTGATGCAGCAATGAGTATCCCCTTTTTATGCCACACCAGAATTATCTCTCTACCAGTGGCAAAAACTCTTGGACTGATAAAAGCTCCAGCAATTTTGGCATTGCTTCAATGGATTCGGAGGGAATGTTCTGCCTGGATTCTTCCCAAAGTGGTAGCTTCAATTATTCCTCTGCCTCTCCACATTCTGTCCAAGCACACAAGGAGTTGCAGAAAGGAATTGCTCTTCTTAAGAAAAGTATGGCATGTGTAACAGCATACTGTTATAACTTGCTATGTTTGGATGTCCCCTCTGACGCATCTACCTTTGAAGCATTTGCTAAATTATTGGCTACATTATCTTCCTCAAAGGAGATTCGTTCTGTTTTTTCCTTGAAAATTGCCTGTTCAAGGTATGCATTTTATGAGTCTAACAATCTATGTTTGCATTGTGTGTCATTTCTAATGACTCTAACAATATATCTTCCTACAGTGCCCTGTATCACCTCTGCTGTGTATGACAATATTTCATACTAGAACTCACAAGTCCTTTTCTTTCGTTTGTGCACTAACATGGTTAACTTTGAGTGTTGAATGTACTGTCTTGTTGTTCAATCTTTAGTTGCCATTAGAATACAATTATGTTGATTTCCCATGCATGAAAACTTTTCTTTTAAGTTCAGATCAAGTAAGCAAGTACGAAAATTGAACAAGGCTGTATGGGCAGTCAACCCTGCTATTTGGTGTCTGATCAAACAGAAGTAGATAGTCAACATTTTTTCACTTTGGTGGTACTACAAGAACTAGAATTTGGTGCCTTTTCTCTCAAAAGCGAACTCTTCAGTTAATCCTGTGGCTGATCAACTCACCTGTGATCTTATTATTTATGTACATGCACAATGCAATGCCACACACAGAAGAACCAATGGTCATTTATGCCATCTTCTTGGCGGAACCCCAAGCTTGCATAAGATCCCTCTGTTTACTACCTGTCCATGCTCATGACTGCAGCTGGACATCCGGAAGTTACTCTTTAGGTTTCAACAAACCTTCTTTGTCCATAATTGCGACTGCTTCTAATTTTGCCATTTTTGTTTACAAGGCCTGATTGCAGTATTCATGTTTTGTTGGCATTTTGGACTTGGTTGATTGCTGATCTGTAGATGTACCGATATCAACTCCTCTAGTTAGTAGGGTGGATCACTCTTACGCTTTTTCTATTTGGTGACAGCTCAAGAAGTTTGATTTGGTTTCCCTCTATCTAAATTGATAGGTTCAAGAAACAAGCACCTGGCAAAGGATGAAGCATGTGAATTATTGACCTGTATAGTTTAACGGGCATGGCCGCCTTCCTGCAAAATATGTGAATATGCAATACTCGAGTAGCTGTGTACATGTATGGTAAAATATGTTGGAGATTTCATTCAGTTCATTTTGCTCGGTTCCTTATTCTAGTCGGGGAATGCAAAGAATATGTGAGATAAAATGTTAATTTTCAGCTGAAGCAGTAAGGAGATTAGTTTCTTGCAGAATTTTCTTCATTGTAAGCCTTTGTGTGTGTGTGTGGATTGAAGTGGCAGCATTTGCGAATGGCTTTCTTCCATTAACAACAGCCTACATCAATCGATACATCTAAACATCCGTCCTTTAGAAGGGTAAAGGAGTAGACATATCCCCCAGAGAAAGAAGCTATAGCAATCAAAATCAAATGCATCTAATCTATAATCAAATAGAACAAATTGATTATAAATACTCGACAGTAAATAAAAAAAACTTCAAATATCAACAGATCCTACAATGGGACTGAGCACGGAAGTGGGATCAGAGGACATGATGATCTCCACCTCCTGCTTAAACGAAATGATAACAGAGTTACAAGAAGATTAAACAAGCCGTCAAATATTACTCGTTTAGTCAATATTAAAAAAGCTGTTAAATATTAAACGAAATATCTTGCAGCAAAAAGGGAACGAGAAAATGAACTAGTCGCCCTTCTTCGATAGAAATCATATTTTGCATGGCATAGCATTCAAAAGGCTTCCTCACGTTTCCCAGCTGATGATTGTGCACCTCGGCTCTTTTGATGCACTAAACGCTTATTGTTACGACTGAAAAGCATAATTCTCGCAAAGGACCATTATCATTTACCAACAATACTGCAATGTAGCCAAATTATGCTAAACTCAAAATGTCAGGTGAGCAAGACAGCAAAAATAGAATGCTTGTGCCATAGCGTCTGTGGCTACAAGGAAGGGCAATGTCTCCAGAAACGATCACACTGTGAAAAATGGGGATGCTGAGAGAACTAGCGACTACACTACGGGACTGGAAAAGGGTACAAAGACCAAAGCGTGATAGTGGTGAGGAGAGAAATCTGGGCTGCCAGAAAGAGTCGCAGAACCCGTAAAAAACCTAACGATCTGGCAGAAGAGGTCAATGAACTCGTTAGTAACCATACTCTTTTCACATGTGTGTAGCAGTCATCCCTCCCAACAGCCAAACCTGATCCTCCCGCCGAATGTCAGGATAGGGGGATGAAAATTCAACGCCGTGACCAATACGAAATGGCCAAAGCTCATTTCTTTCACATTGTTCTCCTTTGTTTTTTCTTGGGGTCTTCCTTCTTTTCGGTCACTGTAAAGTTATAGTGACGCGGTTAATTTCATACGTCATATGTGCGAGTCCCCACTTAGAATTATCGTGAGAGCGCATTTTTATTTTATTGACGTATAATCGCAGTTATTAATAAGCATCACAAACGTACATTTAGCAGCATAATATTCCAATAAGCATTACTAACGTAACAACATTTATTTAACAAATGTAATAGATACAATAAGATGATAAAATAATTTTAAGAAAGAAAGTCTAAACGATGTGACAAAAAGAGACAGTGCATCAAAGTTTCCATAGAAATAGGACCTATAAAAAAAAAGACCCTTCTTTTCTATTCTATTAATTTGATATTTTCTATTCCATTAGTATTAAATTAGTATTAGTCAATGATCTCAATTGAGTGGGTCCTACGGACTCTGCTAGGGTTGCCTCGTCTGAGATCCTGTGGAAGAGGATCAAGTTGATCATTGCAAACTTTCTAGTGAAATGCGACAAAAAGGAAGAAAAATTCATGGCCTGATCTCATCGTTTCAAGACACCTCAGTATCTATATTTAAGTATTTAATAAGTATCTTTTATTTATTTTAAAAACAGAAAAATAATATATATGATAGAATTAAAATCAAACAAATATTTTAATGATTCTCGTGCTCATATTTCTAAAATGACCCTATTTCGAAAGTAAAAGGAGTATAAATGATAGGAAATTGATTTCGGTTTGGTGACAATGGCTTGGTTGGTGCCCCCGAATCTGATTAGAGAAACCAATTACCAATTTACCTGCAGGTTGGTCTTTTTGTGATGCTAGAGATGCCGTACCACTTGTGACAGTGTTAGGCATATCCATCTCTTTTAATAAAGTTTTGAGGGTACATTTTTGTGAGAATTTTTTTTTTCTTTTAATGTAAACTCTACCATACTTTATCATAAAGCTCAGTGTAATTCAATTTCATTTTATGATAGAATTATTGATTCTAGCGTACCTGAACGAGAAAATAAAAAATATATTAAATTTTAAATTCTCTTATATGCGGAATCATTTAATAAAAATAAAAGTATATATTAAATTCTAACACTCATAAACAAAGAAATTAAAGAAACTTTGTTTACTTCAAATAAGTTAAGATGCGTCTCTGTGGCAGCTCACCAAGCACTCTCATGCATCAGGAACGGGCGAACATGAATATTGCCTGCTTGTGAAAGCGATTTTTGGGTATCCAAGTGGGTTGGCCGCTTTTAGACTTCCCCATACACCACATATATTAATTCATTGGAACAAAAGCAGTTCAAGTGGCTAATCTTTCCAGACACGGAGAATCTGAGATGATTTGTAAACACCGCTGTTACAGATTTTTGATATGCTTTGTAGTCTACTCACACCCATCATTTTGGAGAGCCTGACTTCATCGTTGCATCTCCAAAACTCCTGATTGGTCTCGCGTATTCTGCATATGTATCAGGATACTCTTCTTTGCTTGATCATACACGTGTAAGTATTGTATTCACCAATAGGGGTCTCCCTCTATTTATATGCACGTTTAGGCACGTCCAGAGACCAATTATTGGTAAACCTAATGTGCTATTGTTGTTGTCGTCGGTATATGGAAAGCACAGAGGAGAAAGAAGACGAGACATTAGTGGAGTGATTAAACTGTCTAAAGGCAATTGCTTCAATCAATGCATTCATGGAAACCCTATGCTGTTGCAAAGCGAAAAGATCAATTTCCTTATTCCACTAACTTTTTAAGTTTGCACCATGGAAACTCTCTACTGTTATGAGTACTTAAAACTGGCTGAAGGGGATTCAACCCTTGGTCCACTAATCTAAATTATTGAATACCTGTTTGGAATGCTTGCAAAGCCTTTAGCGCATAAACAAATAATTTCTAATTAGTAGATATAGCTTAATGATTATAAAATCTAAAAATTTGATATGAAATTTAAAATTTAAAATATAAATATTACCGATAGTTAAACTCTTTTTATTCTAATTATATAAAATAAAATTAGAAGAAGAAGAAGAAGAAGAAGAAGAAGAAGAAGTAGTTTTGCTATTGAAGAAAACATATATAAAAATGCCAAAAGAAAAGGACGATGAGTTTTTCATCCAAACAAAATAGCTTTAGCAACTTGGGGTACGAAGATGATTCATGTTACAATATTTTAAGTTATCTTTCCTACTACTACTAATTTAAAATTCAATTTAAGTTTGGTGCGAGATAGGAGCTAGAAAAGCATATCTCTTTAAATAAGAGGGGAAAACAACAAGTATGAAAAAGTTCAATTGCCCCACCTCCACGCATTAATAATAAAGCAAAAGTGGTATCTTTTCAATGGCTTAATTTCAGGAGTTAGTGTCCTTAGTCCTCGCATTCATATTTGTGTGGACATATGGATTCTACTCGCATGAAAGTGAAAGAAAGGTAGTTAATAACACTAGACTAGAGGTGGGAATTTGATAAATTACTCGGCATGCATCTTTATATATTTAATTTAAATTTAAGATATTTTATTTATATTTATTTTTTAATAAATATAAATTTATATAAAAGTTACAACATTAAATCTTAAATATATTAAAATTAAAATTAAATACTGTGAAATTCACTTAATCTAATAATGTGCAAATAATATGTCTTTTTATGAAAAATAAATAAAAATACAAACAGATTCACATCACATGTATAATAGTCAATATTTCTATATTTTTTTTTTCTTGTTAAAAAAAAAAATCAAAAGAAAGATAGTTAACGTATACGCGCTACGATTTTCTCTCTCTCTCTCTCTCTCTCTCTCTCTTTTTTGTTTTGTTTTGTTTTGTTTGTGTTTTTGTTTTGGGTACATCATTACACTGTAAATGCGATTTACGATAATCTGCGAGTAAAGCCAGGGCTTTGAATAGCACTCCACGAGTGCAGTTAGGGCCCCAAGGTTTGCTTGTTGTCGACTACCCACAATTTTAGCTTTTTTTTTTTTTTTTTAAATGTCCAGTTAAATTGGGAAAAAGAAAATTTAACTAAGAGCAAGGTGTAAAATTTGAAACACAAATTTTATCTGGGTCTGAAATTTTTAATTTTTTAAACACGGATATTTTCATGTTACGTATAATATACATTTCAGAATTCTAGCCGATTGATCCATTTATCGGTTCTTCTGGTAAACCATATACCAAAGCAATCTGGGTGGGGGTGGACTATGACCCCAGTGTTGGGTGTGTCTATCATGCAGCTCTGCAATCTTAAACATCTTCGGGAAGCAACTTTGACCCGCCATCGTTTGGCTACCATAGTGGTGGTGGTGATCAGGTACCAAAAGGAGCTAGGATGGCACACACTCAAGCACGCATGCACACCCACGCGACAACCTCAAATTGGCTTTCCAAAACCGCAATCAAACTACTAAATGTAAGTTATTTAAATTATGAATTGCAATTAATCCAATTTTAGTCGGATTAAACGCGAGTTACTGGTCGTGTACACTCTTAATCCCAATCTTCCCTTGCGTTTGTCCATAATGGCTTATTTGCCTTTGTTTATGGTCCTCGAATGCTAAGCTGACTCACCACCACCCTGTTTGCTTAGGCTGGTTTGCTACTAATAAATAATCCACGCCTTTTTATCCTGCCGGGAAGGAAGAAATTTGAGGTAATCACGTACTGTGAAACCCCCTCGATCGATAGCTTCTTGTTGATGGAGAGGAGAGTGGCGGCTTTTGAATCTCGCGTATTGCTTCGGTACCGGATATGCAGTGGCTAGAAACTTGCCGAAACTTTTGGAGTTGCATGCGCTTTCACAAATTTGTGCAAGAACGCTGCGGGCCAATTCATCGATTTTCCTTCCTCCTTTTTATTATTATTATTATTATTATTATTTTCTTTATAAAAAAATTAATTAAAAATATTGTACTCTTTTTTTGGTATTTTGTTTTCATTTTCTCAAAATAATAAATAAAAAAAAATTCTTGACTTCTTCGCACAAACAAGGGCTGGGGCAGGAGACACGTCAGACATCACTGCATGTCGGACTTTTCCGCCCGCTTCTGACATACGTCTCTACGCGACTCATGTATGTTACGCTGTCCCCACATTTTCATTTTGCAATTTTTTAATTTTTAGTAGGAAAAAAGTTAGTGGTCCGAGTCTCGAGCTATTTATTTATTTATTTAATATATATACAATTACAATAAATAAATATATAAATATATATATATATATATATATATATATATATATTTTTTTTTTTTGGTGTATATAAAGTTTATATTAAATTAAAAAAAAAAAAAGAAAAGGGAACACAACCTACATCTTCTCTTTTTCGTCTTCGTTTGTTTGGACCCGTCGGTAGAATCCCTCCAATGCGAAGAGATCTTTTTTAACATATAATTATAATTAATAATAAAAATGATAAAGGAAAAACAAAGAAATTAGTACGAGAAGGGACAGCCGTGTCCGCACACAAACTGTTGCACTTCCGCCAACGGAACCGGGAAATGGCGTCAGCAAGAGCCAGAGTACTTGGCAGGAGTGCGTGCATAAGAGTGACAAGAGGTACGCTTTTTATGCCTCTTTTTCTCACGATAATTGCCAAGTATGGGCTAGCTGTACAGCGACGTTAAAAGGGTTGACTGTAGCGTTCAAAAGATAAACCAAACCGACTTTGTTTTTCTTCTTGTTTTTTTTTTTTTTTTTTTTCAAATTTTTATTAAATTTGGGGGTTTTGTTTCTTGCGTTGCTTTGTTTTTTTTTTTTTTTTTGTCTTTGGGTCTTGTGCGTTTGCTTTCGAGAAAGAAATGGATGGCGGTGATGTTACTGATTCCATCAGCCAACTTAGCGTACTAAAAAACAGGGGCAGCAGCAATATTAAAACTGGTTCTGTTTGCACCAAAAGAGTCTATTACTACTGCTTGGAGGAGATATATTGGACTACTTTGCAGGAGACGAAGGTGGGTCTTTGTGGTCTTCCCTTTCCTTTGTTCGGCTAATTAGAGAAGTGAAATAGCAAGTGATTTCTTGGCGCCCATTCTTGCAAAAGCCTGGTGAAGTATGCTGTGAGAGGTAAGCATCAAAGACGGGTTGGCTAGCTAAGATTATTCTTGATTTAATGCTTTTTGTTTGGACTACAAGACCGTGGCCCGTGGAATGTTATTCAATCTGTATGGATGACGCGGTTCCTTCTTCCGTGCTTACGTTGTTTCTGGGTGTTTTTGGTTTAAGCTAAACAATTTCGAAATAAAGGGTTCTACTTTTTTTTTTTTTTTTTTAACTGTCTCACCTTTTGTTCTAGCTTCAATTAGCAGCGACCTTTAATATAAGCCGTCTTTCTGATTTCTAGGTTTATTTTAGATCATCACATCCGTTGGCCTTACTTTTCGATCAAACCAGAGAGCTTATTAAGACTAGCTACATATTTTAGCTGATCAGAGTATTTGTAGGGAAAGCGGAAAACTGGGTGTCCAAAATCACCTTTTGGGTCTGGTGGAAAATGGTAAAAGCTCATATAAGTTTGTCGCTGAATTCTCTTAATGCTTGGTAATGCTGTTGGGTACGTCAGATTCACTTTTCTGTTTCCATCTCCTTGACTGTCAGACCATGAGCTCTTTGTCAACTCAAATTGCTTCCTTAAGAGGAATGGCCCTTTATGAGCCTTTCCACCAGATTAGCTCATTGGGAGACACCTTCAGAGGTGATGGTAGCCTAAATATTGGGTCATCCACAGGTGCACAGGTGAATACTCGGCCGGATGACAGGGTGATGATCCGTGATACTTGATTTTTTGGTTAATGGTTGTTAGGATTATTTGTTTGATTGATAGGCCATAATTGACTTCTCTGGTTAATCTTCCCCAGAACGAATATGTCTCTCATGAATCAATGGAACCTACCAGAAGTGAGCAAGAATCAGGCAGACCTTTTGATAAGGTGACAAAACTATGTCTCCATATATCTCCTTTCTGTTTCTCTTTCTTTCTATGTTTGCTATATTTCTTTAGGTAGATGTTTTTAACTACTGATGAACAAAATGCCTGGCACTTGAACACAGTGCCCTGTTCTAACTTAGTTCAGTGTGATTATTTAGTTTCATCTCAATGCATGCCTGCAGATACAGAGACGCTTGGCTCAAAATCGTGAAGCTGCTCGCAAGAGTCGCATGCGGAAAAAGGTAGGAGTTAGTGCACTCCTGAGAAGTATTGCTGATGGAATATTTTGCATTAGGACATACAAAGTTCATATTTTTGGTGGTCTTTCTTAGGCTTACGTTCAACAATTAGAATCTAGCCGTTTGAAGTTGGTGCAGTTGGAGCAGGAACTTCAGAGAGCTCAACAACAAGTGAGAACAAAATAATGCCTCCTTTTCGCTTAAGTTTATCCTTCTATCAAAATTCATTCATTTATGGAGCATAAAAGCTATCTAATAAATCTGTGAATGCCTCACTGCAGGGTGGATACATTAGCAGTGTGTCGGATTCCAGTTATTTAGGATTAATTGGAAACATGAACGCAGGTTTGTGATTTCATGAGCTGGCAGTTACTGTTTTGTATATGATTGCCTCCCCTCTAACTGGTAGACTTTAGATTTCCTTCTTTTTTGTTGCAAGAATACATAGAACCTAAATGTATATCTGTCTATTACGTGGATGTTTCTACTTGTAAGTTGAATGCGCTTTGCTGCTTACTTGCTCTAAATAGTGCTGTTTCTGGTTGGACGACCCTTGGGGTTTGATGGAACTGCTTTGTAGTCTTGTCCTTTAACTTTACTCTAGATACCTGTGCAGAACACATGTTGGACGATTACAATGGGTATACCTATTTGGCATAATCTTGGTAAACAACTGAATGTGTCTCTATATGTGGCCAACAACTCTACCCAGGTCAAAGCATCATAGGCCTTGCAATTTTTAGCAACTGTTGCAGGACGGGCAAAAAATGTTGAGAGAAAATGAGTACCTTTTGGGGTTTTTTAGTGATGCATCATGCTTCAAGCAGTAGTTTTTCTTTTTTTTTTTTCTGCTTTTAAGTTTTCTGTTCTTATTTGTAAAATACTGATGAAAAAGTGGGTCAATAATCTAAGCAGGTTCTTTTATAATCCCAAACACCTCTGTGTTATCTAATGTTCTGTGCAAAGTTTAGAATGATATATGTTCAAGGAAGCATAAACCTTTTGCCTGTACTTTCTTACCACCTCTGAACTGTATTTACTCTCTTCCATGAATATGGGCCCTGCAATCATTAAGATCTGATGTGATCCTGCAGGAATTGCCACATTTGAGATGGAATATGGACACTGGGTTGAGGAGCAACATAAACAGATTTGTGAACTCAGGATTGCATTGCAAGCTTATGTAGCTGATGTAGAGCTTAAGATACTTGTAGAAAATGGCCTAAATCACTATAACAACCTTTTCCGTATGAAAGCAGATGCTGCAAAAGCGGATGTCTTCTATTTGATTTCTGGCAAATGGAGAACATCAGTTGAGCGCTTCTTTCTGTGGATTGGAGGATTTCGCCCATCGGAGCTTCTTCATGTATGGCTTAGTTCGATAAAATTTATTATTTCTGGAGTTCTTACTTGTTAGTGGTCACCGATCAATGATTATGCTGTTGGCTCTATTTGTCATTTTAATTTTGTTTTGGGATGTTTTGCTCTCTGTTTTGGGAGATTTATATATGTCATTTCACTGCCTAACACTGAGCTGTTCGGAGAAATAATATCCAACTTTTTTAAAGGCACATTGCTTTGAGATTCATTATTATAATGCTATACCTGGAAGGAAAGGGATGAGGTGAAACTCCTTATTTTTCCACGTTTCTATTGTAGATCCTCATGCCACAAATTGAGCCTTTGACTGATCGGCAGCAGGTGGATGTCTGTAACCTCCACCAATCTTCTCAGCAAGCTGAAGATGCTCTCTCACAAGGTATTGAGAAACTCCAGCAGACTCTGGCCCAGAGCATGGCAGTTGACTTAATGGGTGATGGAAGCTATGGAGCTCAGATGGATTCTGCTATTGAGAACTTGGAAGTTCTAGAGAGCTTTGTGAATGAGGTAACAATCACGTGTTTTCCTTGATTTTAGTTGAAGGGCACTTAATTTTTGAAGTCATTCATATTTTACGTGTTCTTCCCCTTCATAAATTACTTGGTTTCTTTTGTATTAAGTTATCTCAGGATTAGAAGGAGAACAATCTATTCGTGGGAATAGAATTAAATTATTTTCAAACTTCAAGGCCCCATTAGCCGCTTGGGGAGAGCTTGCACATTACAATGAGAAACAAAGACAATGAAAATGCTTAGCTAGATTCTCTTTTAACCGTGTAAGAAGCACCAAAATTAGTTGAAGTGATGCATGAACAAACATTGTTTCTGAGGATTTTCTTTCTGCAATACAAGTTTGACAAGCCAAACTTTTACTCAACCATATTTTTCTCATTTAACAAACAGGCGGATAATCTTCGGCAGCAAGCTCTGCATCACATGGCTCGGATACTAACAACACGTCAAGCAGCTCGAGGTTTACTTGCATTGGGAGAGTTCTTCCACCGTCTCCGTGTTCTGAGCTCGCTGTGGGCTGCTCGTCCTCGTGAACCTGCCTAGCTTTTGCAAGTAGGAGTATTATAAGACTAGAGCATCTAGGTGTGGAGTCACCAGCAATATCACGTATGCTTATGATGCAGAGGAACGAGTACCTGCGTTTTTTGTTAATTACCTTAAATGTTTTCTCTTAGCAGTTTTCTTCCGTTTGATGGTGTAAATATAAATCCTATGTAGAGCATTTCTGAAGCCGAAAATAACGAGGCAACCAAGTTTATGTTAGATACATATTGTACAATGGTTTGAAAGGCAGAGAGCAGCTTTTAGCAGATTGATGGCATTAAACCTTCCCAGATCCCATAAGGTGGGAATTGCAGGCAGCCCTTTTTCAAATTTTCTGTGTTTTTATTTTTTTTGGGGGGGGGGTCACACTCTATCAATTTCTAAGGATCCACTCAAGTGCATGGGTTTGGAAATGGAAACCAACAGGGCAGTGCCTGACTGAGAGGTAAGAAAGCAGTACTGTCTTACTGAATTATAGCGAGCTCTTATTAAGGCAAGTCAAAGTGTAGGCTCGTTTGTAGTCCTGATATTTAATGTGATAAAGTTTTTTTTTTTTTTTTTATTGGTTGGTTTTCTTTTCGAGTGAGATGCAATAGAGTTAAATATATGAAATATAAATTTATCTAATGGTTATAAATTATCATGCATTAGAGTTATTTAGATTTCGAATTGGAGACTATATAAAAGTGAAGTTACCATGTAATCTTTAGGTCCCATTATTTTGAGGTGAAGTGATTAAGTGCCGTCCAAGAAGATGCATGGATCGTCTCATTTTTTGGTTAATAAATGAAGGGAGGACTTACTATAATGATTTAATAAAAGTTTGTGGCTAAAATAAAAATTTTAAAATAAGTAGCGGGGCGAAACTGATAATTGGGCAATTGACTAACTGCCACTGAGACGAGGATCGTGAACGTCCGCAAAATTGCCGGTTTATTTAAAGATGGAAAGTAGAATCAAAGAGCACAGGAGAATAGAGATCAAGAAAAAATAAACTTTAAAAAGAAGAGGTATTTAAAATTTTAAATAATAATAAAAAAAAGAGCCCGAGATTCAGTTCGGTTTAGATTCCTTCCGCTATTGGCCATTTATTGGTTTTTTTTTTTTTTGTTTTTGTGGGTAAAAAAACAAAAAACCGTTCCTTCACGTCTTTAACGTTGAAAGAAGAGAGAAAGAACGAGAGAAAAGTGTTCATTTTAATCAATCAACTAATAATAGTAATCTCCCTTTTTCCATCTCTAGCTTCGTTCATCGGCTTAGCTGACCGATTTGATACAGTTCGTTGGTAATCAAAAGTTTTTTAGTTTTTTAGATTTTTTTTGGTTTAAAATTAAAAAAAAAAAGGGTACAGAAAAAGAGAGAAAAGTATGAGCCACTTGAGAACGATCTGTAGGCCCCACACCTTGCTCTCGTCCATCGTGTGTTGCAGGCAGCAGTCTCGATCCAGAGTTAGGGTTTCGTTTCGCAATGGCCACCAGTATGCGCCGCCGCCGCCGCCGCCTTTGTCGTCTCCTCGGCTCCATAGCTGCGGCGAGCCGTGGTTTCGCCTCGGTCAGAAGAGAACGGTGGTTAGGGCATCCAGTTGGGCCAACCACAAATCCCCGTATGAAACTCTCGGTAATTACTTAATTCTTTCCTTTTTTTTTTTTTTTTGGCTGTATAAAGAGTTTATGTTGTTTGACTGTGGGGAAAATGATGGAAATACATTTAAAAATGTCCAGATATCATATCAGATGTTCGGTCTTCTTAGGTTCTGTTTGTTTCTGCTGGTGAAGGGAGAAAGAAAAAAAAAAAAAGTTTCTTTTATTTTGAAGTATCTTATCTATATTTGATTTGCTGTATGTGTAGTGTGAAATTTATGAATTCGCCATATAATTATGGTTTCGAAATGCAGAGTTGGAGGGGGATGCTGATGAGGAGCAGATAAAGATTGCTTACAGACGCTTGGCCAAATTTTATCACCCTGATGGTTTTTTTCTTCGTCTTCGCTGTTTTTTTTTTTTTTTTTTATATCTTAATTCTACTTTCCAGCTTCTTGGACATGAATTTTCATAAATCTTGCATCAGGTTGGATACAGTTTTCCCTACCACAGTCTTTTGACAACTTTGGAAGTCATAATTTTTCCCTTTCCCTATTGTGCTTGGTGTTTGTTTTGGGCTCTTAAATCTATTTAAGGACTTGAAAACTTACATCCTTGTTCTTCCTATGTTTAGTCTATGATGGTAGAGGAACCCTCGAGGAAGGGGAAACAGCCGAAGCTAGATTCATCAAGATTCAAGCAGCATATGAGCTGCTCATGGATGGGGAGAAACGGAGGCAATACGATATGGATAACAGAGCAAATCCAATGAAGGTAAGCCTTCCAATGGTAACAAATTCAGTATCTAATTTCTTTACTAGTGGGTGTAAAGAATGATGAACAATAGCAAATGATTGCCAAAATGTGAATGACGTAAACAGAGAAGCTTATGGTTTTTGGCTAATGTATCAGGCTTCAAAAGCATGGATGGAGTGGCTTTTGAAAAAGAGAAAAGCTTTTGATCAACGGGGTGACATGGCTGTTGCAGCTTGGGCTGAGCAGCAGCAGCGAGAGATGAATCTCCGTGTACGCCGTCTTTCTCGGTCCAAGGTATTTGAATATTCCACGAGTGGCTTAGATGCACCAGAACTCCTTTGACATCACCATGATTTTGCTTTGAACTAGCTAGTCAATTTCTTAGAGTGATGCCTGGTCAACGTCTATGTGGTGTGATAAGTGGGAACCAGTTTGACTAATTAGAAATAAAATTTTCAGTGGACGAAACCTTTACCAGATATTAGAACGAGAACCGACCCTTTACTCACTGAAAGATCTGAAAGGCTCTACTTTTACAGACATGGCCAAATGCATTAATAAAATATGTCTTCTGGTGGTTGTGTCAATTGATTTTAGTACTTTTGTTGGTGACCAAAGATGTAATCAACAGCACTAATTGCCTCCCTTTGGCAAGGTGGCATCTCTCTAACTGCCTAAAAAATTTTGATTTTTGATTGATGCGTAATAGGTTGACCCAGAAGAAGAGAGAAGAATCTTGGCGAAGGAGAAGAAGGCGTCAATGGAATACTTTAACAATACCCTCAAACGGCATACCCTTGTCCTAAAGAAAAGGGACCTGATGCGAAAGAAAGCGGAGGCGGAGAAGAAAAAGGCCATTAGTCAGCTTTTAGCGGCAGAAGGCCTCGAGCTGGACACAGATGATGATGATGACGACGATAATGAAGCTCTGTAGAGAATTATGTTAATGTTGGTAGCCTGTTAGTTAGTTGCCCAGCATTCTAGGATACACATTGGATTCCTATTAGGTAACCCACTGCCTATTTGTATATATGATAATTGCCTCAAGAAATTAATGAGAAATTGCCATGGTTTGATTGTCTACCTTCCTCTCAGATTCTAAGGGTATGTTGTTTTGAGTGGGCCCTTGGGAAGTAGAGCGACTATCGCAGTAGATGGCCTCTTGGGGCCGATTGACCTCCAGCCTGTTTTTCTTCTACTGGGATTGGTCTCCCTTCCAGTTGTGGCGTGTTTAGGTGAAGCAGTCTGGCGGTTCGCATTTCATTTCGATCTCCATTTTCAAACTTGGTCCGGCTGTTACACAAAGCAGCCGATCTTTTAGATCGTTCGACTGCTGCACGCAAAACGGCCAAGTCTAATCATTTACCTGGAACCGACCGTCCTCTTCTATTTCTTCTATTTCCATTTACGGGATAAAGATTTTTCTCATATAAGTTTTCTAGCAAGTTTCTTCTTTCGCAGACTTCTCTCTCTCTCTTTCTCTCTCTCTCAAATTCTCACTTTTCTCTTTTCCTAAGAAACCGAGAGCTGTGTAATAAAAAGTAACTGTTTAATTAAACAATTGTGTGTTTTTAGGTTTATTTATTTATTTGATAGTGTCAATAAAATCCGAATTTTGTACCGTCGATATAATTGCAGTTTGGATACCGATACGCCTGAGGCAAACCACTCCCAATCAACGCATAAGCCACTGAGCCTAACATTGTGTTTGGAAGAAGGTAAAAAGGGAGGGAGGCAGGAAACAGAGAAAAGAGTTAATTTTCTTGTTTGAATTAAAACACTGTCCTTAAGAACAACTGATTGCTATTTTAATTAGAAGTAGCATGGATTCAGTGACGACTGTCTCACCTCAAATAGTAACTTGATAGATGATTTAGTGTATAATTTTTTTTATATTAATTTAGATTCAAAATTTTGTGTTGCTATTTACTCTATAAAAAAAAATAAATCACAATATTTAGACATAAATTATAAAATTTTAAATTTGTTTAAAATTATATATATAGAAAAAATTCACTCAAAAGTGAGTAACTGCTGTACTCGCAATATAAGTCTTTTTTTTTTTAATTTTTTAAAAATGCAATTTACCAAAGCGGCAAGAGAAAGAGAGAAAGAAAGAAGCGTCGAGGGGAAAGAGAGATAGTCGGTGCCAATGCCAGAAGGACAGCCAAAGTTAGTTACAGAGATTGTAGGGTGGGGTTAAAAATGAGATTTTGCAACCAATCGATCTGCAACAGAGACCCCCCCCCCAACTTCTTCGGTTTTTCACTCTTCCCCTTCGCTGCCCGCCCGCTCTCCGACCCCAAGACGGCACTGTCTCTTCCCACCAGACACCCTCCCGCTTTTACATTCACACACACACTCACAGTCAGTCACTCTTTTCCTTACACACACACACACACACACACACACGCAGAGAAATAAGAGAGTGGTGGAGAGCTGACACGTGATATGTTCAAAAACCGTTTCTTCTTCTTCTTCTTCTTCCTCTTCTTCTTTATCTTCTGCTTCTACTGTTACTACCTCCAGTGTTGTGTATCGGCTCCGTTCTCCTTTTCGAATCCCTGAGTGAACAATGCCGCCGCAGAACGCCGAGCTCCGCCCCGTGAATCCGCGGATCTGGAGAGCCTGCGCAGGCTCCTCCGTACAGATTCCCACCCTCAATTCTAGGGTTTACTACTTCCCTCAAGGCCACTTGGAGCAGTCCTTTTCTGCCACGTTTCCTCCTCCGCTACTCTCCAATCTCGTTCTCTCTAAACCCTTGATTCCCTGCCGCATCTCCGCCGTTCAATTCCTCGCCGATTCCGCCACCGACGAGGTCTACACCAAGCTCCTTCTCGTTCCGGTTGACCTTTCGTCTTCGGATTCAACTGCTCTCGGCTTTCTAGAATCTTCCCGCGCTGGGCCGCCTGTTCCGCGCGAAGGTGTGGGAACTGTAGATGATAAGGTTGTGCCGTTCGCCAAGATTCTGACTCCGTCTGATGCGAATAACGGTGGCGGCTTCTCCGTCCCCAGGTTCTGTGCCGACTCCATTTTCCCTCCGTTGAACTACCACGCGGAGCCGCCTGTCCAAACCCTGACCGTCACTGACATCCACGGGATTACTTGGCAATTTAGGCACATTTATCGAGGGACACCGCGCAGGCATTTGTTGACTACTGGATGGAGCAAGTTCGTGAACCACAAGAAGTTGGTAGCTGGTGATTCCGTGGTTTTCATGAGGAATTCAAGGGGAGAAATGTTTATCGGAGTTCGCAGGGCCGTGAGGTTCAATAACGGCGGCGGCGGAAATTACGCCAGGTGGCGAGAACAGATTGGCGGCATAACCGGAGATTTCAAAGTTAGGGTGAAGGAGGAAGGATTCTCAAGAAGCGGGAGAGGGAGAGTGTCTCCAGAGGCCGTGACGGAAGCAGCAGAGAGGGCAGCTCAGGGTTTGCCGTTTGAGGTGGTGTATTATCCGCGGCCAGGTTGGTATTCAGACTTTGTGGTGAAAGCTGAGGTGGTGGAAGCTGCGCTCAATAGGTTTTGGGCCGCTGGGATGAGAGTGAAGATGGCAATGGAGACCGAGGACTCATCAAGGATGACTTGGTTTCAGGGGACGGTTGCTACTGCTTCTGTGCCAGATTGTGGGCCTTGGCGAGGCTCTCCTTGGCGCATGCTTCAGGTATGTATATGTATGGCATGTTTGTTGGTTTATGTGTGTCTAGTTATGTGGAGTGACATCATATCCTCCATTGTACTGTCGTTTCCCTTTTGTTTTAAGAATAGAATGCCATTATTATCAAATATTTAAAGTTACAGCGAAGTGTCAATTATTGACTAGTGAAAATAGGCTTCCATTCTGAGTCACTTTAGGAAATTCCTTAGTGGAAACCGAAGGTTGTAGCTAATTGCTCATGCTTTGCATTTGCTGCACTGCAATGCGACACACGACTCTTTTGACTCTTGATTTTGCATGTTTTCCTGAATCTTAGAAACCCAATTTTTTCTCATCTTCAAGATGTACTTGGATGTGGTCAAACTTGGCAGCAGTGCAGAATTTGGTATTTGACAACAAGTTTGCATTGCTAAATGCTGAATTTATATACTGAATCATCAAAACTCAATGATAAAATATTCTGAGAAGGTGATAGATACCTTTTGGTAGCAACTTCAAATGAGCAGTTCCTATGTCATTCAGATGGCTTACATATATTCACCTAATAATTTCCCGTGAGCTGGAAATTGCTTTTTCCCACTATTGTGACGAGTATATCTTGTCGATGAAATTCAAAGTGGATATCTATCTTCAAGAGTAGACGAAAATGGTCATTTATGGAACAAGGAAGCATTTGATTCTAGTAAAACAGCTGATTGAAAATTTTTGATTTTGTGTATGGTACATGAACATCTCCATACAAATTGGCAAAGTTTCTCGATGGGCATAAAACTTCCAAGGTACTATTATACCCGTTTCCTGTGGCTTTGGTGCCTCAGACACGTTATGCTTGTTGTGGTATATTATGGATTATGATTTTAAGGGAATTAAATGATTTACTAAACTGTAAATTACTGTTTGTTCCCAATGGTTTCCCTTTTTCTTCATTGGATGGGTGTGTGCAGCTGAAGTCTGTGAATTAATTTTTTTGCTTGCCCTTTTGGTTTTCTAACAGCTTTATTTTCATTTAACTCTTTCTGTGACTTCTTGTCTTTTCATTCTGGTTTTCTCGTTTCTTGGACCTTATATTTTTCTATTTTATACATACAGTTATTATTCCAAGATTCTACTATTGACAGCAAGTTGCCTGATTATACTTGCCCGTTTCAATGCACCAAGTGATTGTGTGTTGAAGGAGATTAACACTTTTACTCTCTTTTTAAGATATAAAGTTAGAGAATGCAGCAGCTTACCAAACTGAAAAAAACACATGGATATAATTTTCAAGCCGATTGGTTCCTTTGCTACTTTAGTTCAATAATTTTTTCTACTTGTCTTTTATCTTATTCACTTGTTTATTTTTTCACCTCTTTCCTCTCTCTTTATATTTGACACAGATTACATGGGATGAACCTGAAGTTCTGCAGAATGCAAAGAGAGTGAGCCCCTGGCAAGTTGAATTTGTTGGACCCACACCACTGTTTCATGCTGTATTTCCTCCCTCTAAGAAATTCAAGTTTCCTGAGAATTCTGGGATGCTGGCAGATGGAGAGCGAGAACTCTTTTTTCCATTGTCAGACCTAACTAATTCAACAATGGCGCACTTGAACCCATCTTTGTTGAATTACAACACTTCTCCTGCTGGCATGCAGGGAGCCAGGCAAGATACTTTTTCCATATTTGGTTTATCCAACTTGTTAACTGAAAACAATCCTCAGATGCTCACTGACACTGCCTTTGGCAACAACATGACTCCAAAGTTGAAAACATTGCCTACTGAGCTGAACATTGGCAGTTCACAATCTGAGAACTTATCATCAGATAGCCAGAGTAGCATCTACACTTCTGGTATGGGTGCTGAAAACCAGGGCTGCAACCCAGTAAAAGTTGGCGCTGGTACATTTCAGTTGTTTGGTAAGGTGATTCACATGAATCATCATGTTGAAGGTCATTTTGATGATGTTGGCTGCATGGAAGATGATGGGAATAAAGGCTATGAGACAGAAGTTAATAACAATGGACAAGATCTTCCATTGACTTCGTCTTTCACAGAATTACTCAACAGGTCAGATGTCCCATACCAAAGGGCTTCAGCTCTTGGAGCTTGCTCTTTATAAAAAAGCTTTTTTTGTGTCTTGCACCCAAGTGTGTACAGGTATGGTTATCTGACTATTCATCTTTGATAAACAATATTGCCAGAGTGCAATATCAACAAATAACCCTGTGTTTTAAGATTGGGTTCTAGTGTAGTTCGGACAACAGCTCTTTAACTGTAGAAGTATGACCCAGTATACAACATATAATGTACACTGGTACTTGAATTTACTTGAACCTCAGATATTAGTCAGAGTGTGTCAAGATGGACAATATAGAAACAGTTGCCCTCTGTTTCTAATTAATAAGTTAGGCAACTCTTTGAAGTCACGTAGCCTTTCATTGAATTTTGGCAAGATGGACAATAAAGAGGCAGTTTTCCTTCTCTCTCAGAATTTTGGTGTGGTCGAACCTGTTGCTAACATTTTGCTTGTCTTTTCTCTCTCTCTGGAAAGTACCTTCTGCCGGACTTCCAACTTTATAAGTCAAGGAAACATTAAATTACTGTATTCATAAGCATGGCTTTTTACAGTTACAGCACCGTTATGGTGAGCTTTCATTGGTTTTGCTAAGAGTTACTAGCTCCGAAGTTGTGTTCTCTTTGGACTTCAATAACTGCTAACTAAAATTTTGGAGCTAAAAGCTAAATGTGGCTTTATGCAATTTGGCTACTGCTTCATCATAACCATGCAAGTTTCTGACATATCGTTTGTTTTTATTTGCAGGTAGTATGTGCAGAAGAAGCTGAGTTCTTATTAGGCCCTGGCTGTAACAGATAGTGTAAGGTTCTCTAGTCAGCTGTATTGGGAGCTTAAGACATTTGAGATGTTGGTTCTGTTTAGAGGAGATTTTGATGCTTTTTGGACATATGCATATTGCTTGAGATTACGATATATTTTCTGCTTCTTGTAATATTCTGGATACTTCTCTCCCTTTGCTCTGGTGTAATCTTTTGTTTGATCTCAAAGGACCTGGGAAAGTCAATTGTGGTTATGTGAACCCAGATGTGGCAAATGCTTGCGTCCTTGTTTATAGGGAACACAGATGCTTGATCGGACAAATTGCATAATATGCAGCTGCCATTTGGCTTAAATGCTCCAGTTTTTATATGGTCTGATCAATGAAACGATGTGGAACTCTTTGGACATGTGAGTTGCAATAATACATAATGGAGAGTAGAGATAGGATAATGCAGCCTCGAGATCACAATGCTTAGGTTAATTTAACCTACTGGCAAGCTTTTCTAATTATATGAATGATAAACCTTTTCTAATGCATTTGTAATCGTGTGAAACCCAGGCAGTGAAAGAAACAGCACCCGTTTCCTTCATTGAATCAATGACACATTTACAAGCCTCAAGTTCCCCAAGTAAGCATATAATGTGCATTGCCACCAACGTTAGTTTTTATTGTCCCACACGCAAAAAGGTCAATCTCTGGCTGCAGACCCCAAGCCGTTTGTCGCCCTGCAATCACCAAACCGTCAAACACAATTGCAACCACCCCCCCCCCCAAAAAAAATAGCAATGGGTAAAAAAATAAATATATAATTTACCCGGAAGTTGAGTTTCCGGAGTTAATCGACGGGTCGGGAGCTCGGGCCTAGCGGGTTTCTTGCGCAACCCGAATATCTCTTAGACCAGAGGCACGTGAACCAGCTCCAGCTCCCAGGACAAAAACCAAACTGAAAATCAAATATCCAAAACCAGAATCCCCGAGAAGAATTCACTTAATAGCAAACCGATCTTGTAAGGAAAGAAAAAATTCGAGAACAAACAGGGGAGCTATACCCAGAGAGACGAAGAACAAAACGAATGAGATAGCGAGAATCGGTCGGACAATTATTAAATTGCAAAAATCCCAATTGGAAATAGACTCCAGGGCAAGCTTGATAATAAAGAAACTGAATGAAAAGACAGACGACGCCATAGACAGGGGAAGAGAGGCAGCTGGAGCTACTTCTTCTTGACCGACAGGTCATTACCAAGGTTTTTGTTTTTGTTTTTGAATTAATTCTGACTGAGAGTCCAACCCAATATCTAGAGATTTGAAGACCTGAAAACAATTCAACTCTAATTGATTTTGACTGGAAGTCGAACTCAATACCTGAAGACTTCCCTGAAAACACTCTTTTAACCCCCGCGAGTTATAGCTTACTAGTAGAAAGGCAGTTTCTTTTAGACACAAGGGCACCGACTCGTTGGGCTTTACCAATATGGGCTCTCCTCGGCTCGGTCCTCGCGGCCCAATTATAACCCAAAAAATAAAAATAAAAATCCGGTTCCTTTTGTTTATTTTATTTTTCAATTTTTGATAATTAATTAATTAATCAACAATAATCGGGTGCTGCGCGCGTGTAAGATAGAGATTAATGATTCGATCTAACTGAACCCGACGGCTATCGCGGCGTCCGGACGGAGGAATTTTTTCCGGCTGGATTTCACAGCCACGTGTAATTTGCTCCTACCTAGAATGATGTTAAAAAGAAAAAAAATGAAAGAAAGGAGAAGAGCCTCGGCGGCTACCGGCTATTCCCGGTCACAAGTAACACTAGCCCCGCCAAACGTCAAGCCAGATTCATCCTCACGGTCCCAGTCACAATCAAGATCAAAATCCTCTGTTGGCTCTGCCGTTACGGCAGGAAAGGAAAGAGAAAGCTATCGTCAGCCAGTGAGTCAGCAATCCCCAAAAAAACTTGTATTTATTTCGATTTTATTTTTAAATAAATCATAATTAAGGGCAGGTCGAGGTCGAGGTTGAGGTTGAGGTTGGGGTTTCTTGGTTGAAATTTGAACTTTTTTTGTTTTTTTTTTTTTTTTTTTAGGGTTTGGCATCGAAACTTTACATGGAAACCGCTGTCCCGGGTTCTTCCAACAGTAACCGCAGGCCGAGAATTCGTTATCTACGGTGTAATTTCTTCAGAGACTGCTGTCGTTGTTTTTGTTGCTGTTTCACTTATCCTTAGGAGAAAATTTTTGGGGTTTTTTTTTTTTTTGGCTTTCGTTTTTGTTTTTGGAATAAGCTTGTAAATTGTTGGGACCTATTTTGGGTTCTGGGTTGGCTCTGTGGTTGATTTCGATTGCAATGGATTTAAGAACGCAAGCTCAATCGGGTCTTTCTCTCGGGTTCAGTTCGCATGCTTCGTCGAATCCGAACCCGATTCCGCTGCAATTGCTGGGTGAGAAGAAGGAAAATCCGAACCCGATTGAAAGCGACGACGATGATCGGGAAGAGGAGGACCAGCAGTTTAGCTTATTGGGGCACCATATGTGTCTCAAGAGGCAAAGGGACGGCCAATCGTCCTCGTGTCCCTCATCTTCGGCTCCAAAGCGAGCTGAACTGGAACCCGGGCTCGAGTCTCGACGAGCCATGGTTCGGGCTTGGGGAAATCAATCCCTTCCCATTGCCGATCCCGAGATTCATGAGATTATGGATAAAGAGAAGCAAAGACAATTCCTTGGAATCGAGCTGATCGCATCGGAGAATTTCGTTTGCCGTGCGGTGATGGAAGCTCTTGGCAGCCACTTGACAAACAAGTACTCAGAGGGGTTGCCTGGGGCCAGATACTACACGGGCAATCAATTCATAGACCAAATTGAATCCCTGTGTTGCAGCCGTGCTTTGGCGGCTTTTGGCCTTGATTCTGATAAATGGGGCTTGAATGTGCAGCCATATTCATGTACCTCTGCAAATTTTGCAGTTTACACGGGGCTTTTGTTGCCTGGGGATCGGATCATGGGACTGGATACCCCGTCTGGAGGGCATTTGAGTCATGGGTATTATACCCCGGGAGGGAAAAAGGTCTCTGCTTCCTCCATTTTCTTCGAGAGTCTGCCATACAGAGTGAATCCCCAAACTGGGTACATTGATTATGATAAGATGGAGGAGAAAGCCCTGGACTTCAGGCCCAAGGTACTTATTTGTGGAGGCAGTTCATACCCGAGGGAATGGGATTATGCAAGGTTCAGACAAGTTGCTGATAAGATTGGAGCTGTTTTGCTGTGTGACATGGCTCACATTAGTGGTCTTGTTGCTGCAAAGGTTTGGCAAATGGTTTACTTTTAAAACTTTTTATTTGTGTTTTATTTTTAAAATTGGACTTTGTAGTAGCATTTTCACACTCTAAAAAAATTGATGTTCTGATAAGTTCCAAAAAAATTTTAATTAAGCTTTTGGGCACTGGTCCATTACTTTCTGTGAAAATGAAATCAAATAGCCTTGATAAACCAACAGAAGTAACTATTAGCATAACTTAGATTTTTGTTTGTTTTGAATGTTGGTTAATGATTAGGGGACTATCCTATCAATACCAAAATTAAGCAGAAATAGTGTATTTCAACTTGGTGACTGTGGCATCAGTGACATGTTGACTAGCTAGATATGCACTTGGTACTTGTGTGATCTATTTGTCTTGCATGACCCAGTTTGTCAATTGATGTATCAGATTTTTCCTTCCTACAAAGAAAATTACTTCCTAGTCTTCCTCATCATTCAGCTGCAGATTTGTAGGAACCTCTTTTTTTTATTCTGTGTAACATTCTATCCATAGGGCAAGCTAACTGGTATGAATTGGCCTCTTTTCAAAAACAATATTAAACCTATGCATATCTAATCTTTCCTGATACCCCAGTGTTGGAGCGTTATGCACTGTTTAACATCCTATCCATATATAAAGAATTGTAACTTCACAACATTGGTTAAAAGGGTTTCTGGCATTCACATTTTTCCCAAAAAAAGATAACATAGGAGATTGATTTCTAGCACATTCAGATGATGGCATGTCATTTCTTGCATAGACTGCTGTTCATCCTGCAGGGAGAATGTTGTTTTTTTTTTTTTTTTTTTTCTGGACCAAAGAAAAAAAAAAGAATGTTACTTTTTCTTCTGCTTGCATAATCAATTACAATGGTGTATTACTGACACTAGCTTATAGCTGGGTAATGGTAGAGTACTTGCCCGTCATCTATTTGGCATTACATTTGAGGATGCTGAAATTGGTTGAGCACTTGAGCTGTTGAATTGTGGTTATATTTGATCATTCTTTCACCTTGGCTTTCATACTTCTTTTCGGAATTAAATTGTAGTTAGCCTCAGCCCTTAAGTATCGCTTGATTTAATTGCTTTTCTTCTTATTGCTAGTCTTGAATTTCAGCCCTTGCTTAAATTGATTGGATGAAGTGTTACACTAATTTCACAGTTCCCTTTGGCATTGCCTGTGCACTTGTTTCTATGCTCAAAAATAAAAGCGCATAAAGGCAATCAAATAAACATGGTCCTTTGCAGTATTTCTCATTCCTTGCTATCAGTTTTGATATGGCTTGTCCTTGTCACTTTTCAGGAGTGTGCAAGTCCATTCGATTATAGTGATATTGTCACCTCAACAACTCACAAAAGTCTTCGAGGTCCTAGAGGAGGAATAATATTTTACAGGAAAGGCCTGAAATCAAGGAAGCAAGGCACACTTCTTAGTCTTGGTGATGGCAGTAGTCACTATGATTTTGAGGAAAAGATAAACTTTGCAGTTCATCCATGTTTACAAGGGGGCCCACACAATAATCACATTGCTGCTCTTGCCGTAGCATTAAAGCAGGTAGCTTCTCCAGAGTACAAAGTATACATGCAACAGGTGAGGAAAAATGCTCAGGCTTTGGCATCTGCTTTGCTTAGAAGAAAATGCAGATTGGTGACTGGTGGGACTGACAATCATTTAGTGCTTTGGGATCTAACTACTTTGGGCTTAGCAGGTATAACCTTAAACTTGCATACTACTTACAACAATTCACTTGGAGAGTAAATGTTTTTTGTGTGTTGAGTCTTCAGTTCTTCTACCCTCATCAATTCTATTTTGGGTGCATATATGACCTCAATCTCACCAATTGCACTGCATAAAACATCTTCTTTGTTGTTGTTATGGCCCATCTATTCTGTCCTTGTTATAAAGAAATTTGCAATTCTTCATGTAGTAGTTGATTAAATGTTAAATGCTAGTATACTATTCCCATCTGGAACCTTTATTTTCCTGTCTATAGATTCTGTTAAGTTTGTGATCTAGAAAACTGAGGCCATATCTGGTATGCCCTTAGGTTCATTTTGACTGCACATTAGCCAATTCAATTGATTGCAAGACATAATCTACTTAAAAGGGACGTGCTTAGTGAATCCTGGAAAGTTGAGCTATAATTGTGTTGTGTGGCCATTGGAATAAAAGGTAGTGAACCAAAAGGATTAGAAATTTGTACAGATTGTCCTTGTACATGTTCCTAGTGTAGCATATCCACTTGCTTCTCTTTATCTTCTCCCCTCTTGAAGATTGATTTTTGTACTAGGGTTCAAACCTATTTTGGATCACTTCATTTTTTTAACCAAGATCCTGAGGATGATGGCAAACATTGAGTGCAACAATGTATAAACAATTGAAATTATTCTTGTTTAATTATATATATATTTTTTCCGTATCCTTTTCTAATACCTATGTCTAGATATGTTGGAAGTTGTTTGAGTGCACATTGTGTATATTTTTTCCTTTCATATGACTATATTCTTGTTCCTTCTCAGGAAAGAGCTATGAGAAAGTTTGTGAAATGTGCCACATCACCTTAAATAAAAGCGCTATATTTGGGGATAATGGTGCTATTTGTCCACGAGGGGTCAGAATTGGTAAGTACTACATATACCCTAATGTTTTCTAATTATCAATGACTTTATGGAGTAAAGGCAATGTAGACTATATTACAAGCTTATACTGGCATTACCACCACCAATACTTATTTCTGAATGCTTATGGTATCCTGAACTCCAAGTTGTTCCTGGTCACCACTGCTGTCTCAATACGTCAGCTGTGTGCCTTGTTGGCCAAACTGTCTTATGATTTCCTCAATTTCTAAGTACCTTATACCACTACTCCTGTTCAGGTACTCCCGCTATGACATCAAGAGGTTGTTTGGAGTCTGATTTTGAAACAATTGCCGACTTTCTTCTTAGGGCAGCTCAGATTACCAGTGTTGTGCAGAGGGAACATGGAAAACTGCAGAAAGATTCCTCTAAGGGTCTTCAGAACACTAAAGACATCCTTGAGCTACGAAGCCGTGTTGAGATGTTTGCTTCTCAGTTTGCAATGCCAGGATTTGACATTTGAAGGATGTGTGAACGGTTGCATGCAGTTTTAGGTCACTTTCTTGCTTCTGTAATTTGGTGCAGTCTCTGTCTAGTAGCCCCCTTTCATTTTCCGCATGCCTCTATGTTTCATTTATCTGTTGTATATTGCAAATATAGGTGAATCTTCTGGAAACGTTTGCCAGATTATTTATATATACTTTTCGAACAGTCACTTTTTGATCTTGTAAGAATCAAACTAATGATTTGTAATTTGTAAGGTTTTGTGCAATTGGATCGTGTGGATAGACTTCAGTGACAATTTAGTTTGGTAGAACAGCTGTATTTGTTTCCCTTATATTATGGCCAATTGGCCATTATGCTAAATTTAAGGTAATGTGCTGCTGCATGAGGCGGTTGCTTTTATGATTGTTCTTGCCACCCGACTATCCTCTTCTGTTTCGCCACTCTCAATCAAAATCGCTTTTCGTGCATTGAATCATTTATTGACGTGTTTACCGATCTTTTCCTCTACATGTAAGTGAAAACAATGCATATTTGACACTTGTGTTAAGCATGTAGTGTAGTCAAAGTCAAGAGCGGGAAAAAAAATGAAAAGGCAAGAAGCCATTGTCGTTCAAGCGACGAAAGTGGTGATAATTAAAGGTTCGGTGTGTGGTTCACAGGTAATAATCACTTACAGTCGCAGGACGGTGCCTTCCTATATAGCCTTGTTGCAAACACGCAGCTTTTCAGCCAAAACTTGCCGCTTCTAGTGCAGCTGGCTTCCTATATTTAATTGCTTTTACTTTTCTCCATTATTATAGTACTTTTGTTTGGTCAGCAGACTCGTATGGAACCCTTCAAGGGAGGCAAGGCATGAATTTCCGGCAAGGGACAAAAAGCATGAGATACGGTTAGAACTGAGAAAGGGACCACCCATACTTCCCGTATTTTTTTATAATATTTTCTAGAACCCCCAAAAAAGGGGAAGAAAAATGCAACATAATATATCCGTGAAAGAGAGGGAGAGAGAGAGAGAGAGAGCAGAAGAGAGACATGTCAGGAAGACGGGTGCTGTGCTAAGAAGCTTTCATCATCAACCCCATTGCTCTCATAAGTGAACCGAATCAGACAAAAGCTATCTTCCAGTGTTGAAAGTGGGGGACTGCTTTTGAACTTAAAGCTAAACCAGGAATCTCAGAGTCCTCCCTACAGTCCCAAGGAGTCCACTCTCCCATCATTCTCTCCCAACTAGAATGATTAGTCATTTACTACCTACAACCGGAGGGCACAGCATACTCTAATGCCTATGCAAATCTGAATAGGGTGGAAACCACTTTGAATGTTGCAATTTGCAGAGGCACTGAATATATTAAAATATGCAAACAAGGATTTGACTTGATGTGGAAAATAAGAAGCTTCCTTTTTCCTCTCTCTCTTTTTTTTTTTTGGGTTTTTGTACATGAGAATACAATAAATAAAAGAAGAAAGAAGAAGCTGGCGCTTCAATGTTAGTGTCAAAAAGTAGCAGCTTGGCCCTGGATAATAAACCATTCCCCGACGGTTTTCTGCCCAATCTTTTCCATGGGTTCCACATTTTTTTTTTTTTTTTGTTAAAAGCTCACCACTCACTTCTACTTCCTTTGTTCAACTGAATGTCTTCTTCTCTGGGTTTTCAAGGACAAGTGCCACTCACTGTGGCAACTGTGATTAGTAAGGATGCTAAAGGGAGGAAAATAAAAATTAAAAAAAGGAAGAGAACCAAAAAGACAAATGAAAATTAGAGAAGGGGAAGGTGGGGGGGGGGAGGGGGGAAAAGAAAGAGAGGGGATTGAAGGTACTACAATAACTCTCCCAACAACTGCTTTCTCTGTTTTGTTTTGTGTTCATTCTCTCCTACCTTCAATTTCAAGTTTCAACCATTTCTATCTCTCTCCCTCTCTCTCTCTCTCTCTCTCACACACACACACACAACAAATGCTTTATGCTTTCATCTATGACTGCAAAAATCCAAAAGCTTCTTCCTTCCTTCAACAATTTCATCAAAGAAATCATCAAGCTGGCCGACAATATTCTCAACTCCAGATCTCAACACCCCAAAACATGTTCTCAAGTTGTCCACTCTTTCTCTTACCTCATCCTCTGTTTCCCAGTCCACGACTACTCTTTGTCCACACCTTTCCAGCTCCCCTCTCAGCTCCTCCATGGCCATCTTTGACCTCCTGAACTCATACAGCAGAATCCCTGACCTCCCATTTATCTCGTTTATTTCTGCCGCCACCCTCTGCTGCAATCTCGCCGTTGATATCATGAAAGCTGATCCGAAAAACAGGCAGCCCTCGCAGTCTCCTTGGAGAAAACTGGATTCAGGCCAGCAATAAACCAGCCCGTATAGCAAGATCATCAGTAGCAAAGAGCTGACGTTTCTCATTGCGTATAGAACACCTCGAAAACCATTGAAACCATTGAGCTTGGATTCTATTCCGACCCGCTCGTCCCAGCGCAGTGACATTGGTTGGATTCTCGTTTCCATTAAGACTCTATTCTCTTCCTCCAATCCCACTGCTTCTCTTCGACACCCAGAAATTGCCCGTATGACCTGTTTCAGTAATCCAGCAAAAAAATAAAAAAAAAATCTTTTTAGTTGCTGTAATATTATATTGTGTCCAGAGGAAGAAAATATAATCAAGAAGAGAATTTTTTGAGGTGGGGTTTGATTAAATTTTTGGATGAACCTGGCGAGAGAGCTGAGGGGTAAGATGGCGATGATTGTCAAGAGAGGAAATGATATTGAGTCCAGCAGAGTAGTAGTTTTCCATTCCGGATACGCCTGATTTTAGGACATGGCATACCTCCCATAGCTTGGAACTCTCGTCCATGTACTCATCAAGCCACTTATCACCCACAGGCAAATGGAGTTTCTGAACAAGCAAGGTCAACCGAGAGTGGAAAGATCTTAGCAAAGAAAGTACCCTTTGAAGGAATTGGATTGACATGAAGTTGTTGTTAAGAGAGACGCGTTCAAGATCATCGATTCCTCTAGTGAGAAAGGAGTAGAAACCATTGACAGAGTTTGTAGAGGATGGATCCATTGTAGAGAAAGAGACTGTTAAGCTCTCAGGAAGAAGAGAAAAAAAAAAAAGAAGCAAAAAAAAAAAAAAAAAACAACACAGAAGAAAAAGAGAGACGGACAGTAAATCAGCTAGAGTGGAAGAATGGTAATATTAGGAGTTTAGAAGGAGGGTGAGGGAGAGCAAAGGTTATGAAGACGGGGGGTATTTAAATTAAGAGAGAAAGAGAGGCATAATGAGAAAAGGAAGGATGGAAGGGAGGGAATATCTTAGAAGCTCAGGTTTCTAAGGTTGAAAAGGATCGTTGGGAGCAATGATGGGTGTTTCCTATAGAGGGGAAAGGATGATTGGTAATATGCCATTTTCGTTGTAAAATGGGTAGAAAGCAAAGAGAAAAAGAGAAAACACCTCTTAAAAAGAAAAATTACTAGATTTTGCAAAATAAGTAAAAGAAGAAAATTACCAAAAAGCAAAAGAAAGGAGAAAATTTGCTCTTTCTTTTAATAAGAATCCTCGCTCCCTCCGTTGCCTGAGACGGCCGGGAGAACCCCAACACCATCCTCCCCGGGGCACATAGGGAGGCGCGTGACTGCACGCGTGGCCGAAATCTTACTGCCGACAGGGGATGCGCGAAGAAGGGGGCTTTGAACGGTTGTGGGTTTCTGTTTAGGTTGTGCTTAATTTGGTTATTTTACGACAGCTGCAGATGTACTTCCTGCTTGTACGTGTCTCGAATTTTGGTTCTTATTTTGTGGGCAACCCGGCATCCAATTGTAATTGGTTATTTGAAATGAATAGTACGTTTCTTGGCCATAACACACACACACACACACACACACACCCACACAATTGGCCGAATACCCATGTGGCACGGGTTTTCAACGAGCTCCCTTCCAATATCTTTCTTTTGTGTCTCTGCCCCATTTCTCCACGCCACATTGGATTACGCCCATTGTTACATGTGAGATTATATGCAACTTTGAATACGTTTTATGCAAAGAAAGGAAAAGGGGAAAGTGGGTATGCTAAATTTATATATTTATATGTAGTTGGCAACTTGCTTATTGTGTCGTGGGAAGTTTGACTAGGAGGTTGTTGACTGGATTCCGCTTCTGCGTCTTCTAATTCTTCCCTTTTGGATTCTTACGAGTCTTTCCCTTTCGGTTTTGATCTTAGCGCATATTTTGGCTCCTCCTCCTCCCCCCCCCCTCTTTTTCTCCCTCGAGCAACTGACTTTGCTCCTTTACTTCCCCTCCATCCAACCGAAATTCATGCCTTTATTTTTCCTAGAAATATATTTCTTATTTTGTTGATTTTTTCCAAAAAGATTTAGAATTGGAGCGATGGGGTTCTTTGTACGTGTACACAAGGGTTTTCCTCTCCTCCCCTTTCTACCGTGCAAAAATCAGTCTTTTTAGGCCTTCAATATGATTTTATTCTTTAGTTTCACCTTTTTTATCTTGAGACAACGCGTTTGTCTCTTTCTCTCCTTCGGATGCCTTGGCTGTTTACCGATATCGTATCTATATTCGACCCAATTGCTTAATCCGAGCTAAATTATTTGACAGAGCTTTTTGGGCCCATCTGATGCGAGATTTTTTTATTTTTATTATTATTTTCACTTGTTTAATATCATCCTCGGCTCCCAAATTTTTTTTCCTTTGACCAAACGGGGCTACCACCAGGTATACTAATTATTAAAAAGAAAACAATAAAATTAGTGAGTCCATACTAATTATTGAAAGAAAACAATCAAATTAACGAGTTCGAGTTAGGTAGGCCAGGCTAATTACGTGTAAGACTGGTTGATGGTCAGACTATAAGTCTTAGATTAACACTCCGAATCTTGAGTCAATGAATGGAGTAGGAAAAAACTGTATCAAAAGCTGCTTCCCACGGGATACATTTGATAATTTATAGGTCAACAGAGATGCCCAATGCAATGAATTTTGACGGTGATATGATTCTTAAAGTGGCTGGGGACTTTGTGAGTGGCCATACGAACGGTGTGAGACTATTAGGCCTGTGTGTCGCACTGAAAGCCTGCGAAGAACTTACTGCCGGGAGCTTGGAATGGATTTGAACCAAAGTGAACTGGTCTTGTAGACACGTGTTCGCATTAAGGCTGCAGAGCAATTAGCTCGCAGTGATGAGTTCAGAGGTCACGGGCTCTCGGAAGGCATGGCTTAGGAGGCCGTTGGCACCAATCCTTATCAAAAGTGTTTCGAAGTGCAAATCCTATCAAATACCTTCTTATGGTGGAACGATTCGGTTGTGTTTAACTGGAGTTGGAATGTCATATTTGTGGTGGGAGGTGGGGGACCGTGAAATCTTTACTTATATCGAGTAAAGCTTCATTTCGTGAAAATTTGTTTCCGGAAAGAGCGCTCGTGGGTTTTTGGAGAATGGGACATCTTGAGAGGATGTTGGTCTTTTTAAGATTTTGAAGATTTCATTGGGAAGTGAAGAGCAACTCTTTTGTTGAATCCATTATATTTATAGAGTTTGCATTTATCTAAGGTCATTGATACGGGTGCCCACTAATTGCTCTATGGGGGCATTCAGGCACTACAAACTTAATTGTGCATTACAAGGTTGCCCTTCAATGTTCCTCTTCCCCCACCCCCTCCCCCTCCCCCAAAAAAAACGCCCCACTTTATCTTCAATTAATAAGGGAAGTAATTGTATTTTTGTGGTGTCCTTGACCAAAAAAAAAAAAAAAAAGGGCCCCTTTATTCATTTGATCTTGAACAATTATTAAGTAATTCTGCTTCCTTGTGTCATGAGTCTAAGTATCGTTGTCCATGGATAACGAGTCAACTTCAATGTAGACATGTTGATGGTACATGTTGGTTCTTCACAACTTTGAGTTCAATTTGATTCGGCTTTATAGGCATCACACTTTTTTATGGGATATAAAAAAAAATATAGTAAATTTTTATAAATTATTATGATAAAAATCTTATTTTTTTATATTTTTATTCAAGTCATATATTTTTTAAAATTATTTCAAATTAATTTTTTAATAAAAAAGTAAAGTTATTAATAATTTTTATTTAATTAATATATAATTTTTTATAATTTTAATTGTTTTTTAAAAAATTGATTTTAAATAAATTTAAAATATATAAAATTTAAATAAAAATATAAAATAATTTATAACTTAATTACACAAATTTAAAATTAATTTTGAATATATATTTTGACATCTTATTTTTTATATTTTAATTTATCACTGTAGACATGACAATTAAAAAGTTAAATTTAATTTAATCCTGTTAACTACTTATTTTAAACATAAATTATTATAGCAATTAAAAAGTCAAATTTGGTATGATCCTTTCAACTACTTATTTCAAATTTAGATTATTTTTCTTTTTGGGTCAAATGACTTGACTTATTAAGGTTAAAAGTTAAATTTGGTCCAATCTTTTCAACTATTTGTTTTAAGTTTACATTATCTTATTTTTAAAATTAAATGATTTGTTAAGAAAATAAGAGAATTTAAAACTAAAAAAAAATTTAAATAAGATGAAAGTAAATAATAAATTTATGAATTTAATATTATATTTCAAATCAAAATGAATTCTTTACATTCGTATATTACTTATTTCTTCATCTTTTTATTAATATGAAATTTTTTTTTTCACTTTCTATCTCGTATACTTATATTTAAAATTTTAACAATCTCTCTTTTAAGTATTTTTCCTTATAATAGTTATAAAAAACATAAGTTATTCATATTTATCCCTTTACTAAATTACTTGAAATCCTAACAATTTTTCTCTCAAATATTCTTTCTTTGTGAGGACAACATTGTTTATATTAGTCCCTTTGTCATATTCGACTTTCTTTGATGCTATTTATTACTTATTAGGTAATAGTTATAAAAAACATGTATTGTTTATATTTATTCCTTTGTTAAACTATCAACTTTTGATACCACATATTAGGAAAATAGTTTTTGTTGAATTATTAGATTTAATATCATTTGTTATTTATAGAGACAATAATTATAAGAAATATATATCATTCATATTCGCTCATTTATCAAATTATTAGTTTTAATATTACTTATTAAAAAATATTTTTTAAATTTCACAATTTATATATTTACATTTAAAATCTTAATAATTTTTTTCTTTAAGCGTTATTTTTTTATGGGATAATAGTCATAGAAAATATGCATCATTTATATTCGTCCATTTCTCAATAACTTGAAAAACAATTCCATCCTTAAGTGTTCCATCCTTATAAGGATGGTGTTATCCATATTCGTCCCTTTGTCACATCGTCCTTTTGTTAAACTATCGATTATGATACCATTTATTAGGAAAACAATTTTTTAACTTTGTAATTCATATACTCACGTTTGAAATTCTAACAATCTTTTTTTATATGTTCCTTTCTTACGGGGGTAATAATTATAGAAAACATATGACATCTAATTAGTTCGTTTGTCCAATTATTTGTAATGCTAATAATTTCTCCCCTTAAGTGTTCCTTCCATATAAGGGTAATGTTATCCATTTCATCCCTTTCTTATATTTGTCCTTATTAAATTATCAATTTTAATACCACTGATTACTTATAGAGGTAATAGTCATAAAAAACATATGTTGTCTATATTCATCTATTTGTTGAACTATCAGTTCTTTGTTGAACTGCAAAAATTATTAACTTTAATATCACTTATTACTTATAAAGACAGTAGTCATAAGAAATATGTATCATTTATATTCATCTTTTTGTTGAAGTATCAATTCTGATATCATTTATTATAAAAATACCTTTTATTAAATTATTAATTTTGATACCATTTATCATGAAAATACCTTTTATTAAACTATCAACTATGATATTATTTATCATGAAAATACGAGAAAACTATTAGTCTTATTAACCTTGAGAGAACTATCAATTCTAATATCATTTATTTGAGAAATTAGAGAGTATAAATCAATGTGTTTAAAATTAAAGAGAAATTTAAGAAAAATCTAAGTAAATAATAAACTCTTGTACTTAACATCATATTACAACTTAAAACTTTAAGGCATTAGATTTATAAGTATTTTTTATTTATATATTACTTATTTTTTTCTTTTTTTTTAATATGAATTTTTTTAATTATACAAATTATACACTCATATTTAATATCCTAAAAATCACTCTCCTAAGTATAAATCTCCTCTACATTAAACTTATTATCCTTAAACTTGTCCGTTCATAAGACAATTTTAATATACAAAATTTTTTAATTACACAACTCATACTTGAAATTTTAATAAAATAATATGATTTTAAACTATAAAATGTCTATTTTCAATGAATAGAACATTATTTCTTATCCATTGAAATAAATATCAAAATGTAACTGTGGTTAAAAGAAATACCTAAAGGTTGATATTTATAATATGGAGTTGCCAATTCTCCGACTTACAAACAAAAGGTTCACTATTGTACTACAACAGCCAGAGACTGTTGATTACGTTATTTTCTTACCTAAAACCATTTTTGTCCCACCGCCGGTACCTGTTTTTCGCAAATTATTCTTGAAAAAAAGAAAAAATGTTAGATGTAGCCTTCATTTGCAGTAACCCTAATGCTACAACTAGTGTATGCCGAATCAATAATAGATACGCCATTGTATGGGTCCACCAATTGACATATGGACGCATTTGATAACTTTGATTTGTTTGCCGGCATCATCCCATTATCATGTTATTCATCATAGAAAACCAATCCTCTTCAGAAAGAGTAATTCATTTTCTTCCTAATTAATGGCCTTGAAGGATGCAATTGTCAAAGGCAGTAAGGCCTCTAATTGATATGAAAATGATTGTCCATATGAAGTTATTAAAAGGAAAATTAGGAAAAGAGGATTAGAGGAAAAAAAAGTTAAGGGATTTCTTATTTTTATTTTTATAAAAGGGATATCCTATCAGATATCATTAAGTGGGACTGATAGGTCCAACTCCAAGTCTGTAGCCATTGGCAAGTTGATTATACCATCACCTGAAAATTGAGTCGGAGTTTATCATGGGACCCATTGACTCTACTCCTGGTTTACAATTTTGAGGTTTTAAAGCTTGAAAGTTGAAAGATGGATATATAAAAAGAAGTCACGCGATTTTAACATAATTAGTTGGGATATTTTTATTAAAATTTTTTAATTGTAAGTCTTAATAATTTTATTATTTTTTCAACTTCTTAAAAATATAAAACAAAGAAAGAAGATTTAGCAGTGCTCCTCTTAACGATGCATCTTGTGCGTCCCGGGACATTTCGTTTTGTTTTGTTATATGATCTAGTGAACGTGACTCAACAATCAGCTTTTACTCAATGTCATCACAATCTACTAAATGTTTCGAATTTCGAGCCCCAAAACCAATTAACCAAATCCAAATGAACGTGAGACGCACTAATTAACTCATTTTATTAAAAATCAAAGCATTTGCAAGATTATTAAGCCTCTGAATTAAAATTATGGTGGAGTTGAAATTGACTTGTGCGAATGCGATTGGCGGGATCATAGAATGCAAAAATGGAGCAGACAATTTTGAAGATTTTATGCAAGACAGAAACCAAAATTAAATTTATATATCCCCGCCACTTAGATATTCTGGGGGTTTTTTTTTTTCCCCCTTTTTTTCCGAAGTTGTCTTAATAGACATGTAAGTATTTAATTTGGCAGCGAAATTTCAGAGTCTGTTGATAAGGATCAGGGTGTTTGGCTGCGTTGGTTCTTAAAAGAGAAGAAAAAGAAGAAAAAAAAAAAAGTCCACGCCGCCCAAGCTCAGGGAGCAAGCTTTTTCTCTCAGAATGACCTGACAATGCTTTCAAGTTTCAACTTGAATTTAGCAAGCTTTTATTTGATAATTCATGAGCGAGTCTTCGCAGTTGCCAAGCGATAAAATGATTGCAAAGAAGAAACAGAACCACAAATTAAAATCTTTATTGAATCTGAATTGGTAGCTGACACTTTCCACTTATCCCCCCTCTACAATCCCAGCTCGACATGTCAGTGGTACAAATGAAAATTAGTGAAAGAAAATTGAAGTAAAAAGAAAAAAAGAAACTTACCAACAAGAAAGGACATCATTTTCATCCTATAAAGAAGGTGCTCCAGTTAGCACGAACAAGAAGCAATTAAATCACTGCCCTGTACATGAAAAGAGGCAAAAAAAAAAACAAAAAAAAAAAGGTAAGCTGAAAGGATATGCTTTATGGTAAAAGCGTAACCTACAAAATTTTGAAGGACGCGTGTCAAGCAAATAAAATAAAAATTATTATTATTATAATAATAATAACAACTAGACAACTGGAATATAATCAAACACCCAACTTTCCAACGTAGCCATTTTCCTTTTTGCTTGCAGGGATAGCCGAGCAGCAATCAAATTAAATATTTTTTAATCCAGAAAAAGAAATCAAGAAAAAGAAGACAAATACATATATATATATATATATATATATATGGACTGAGAATTTGAGATCCATATCTCGAAATTCTGTTGGGCCCTTTATTATTCTCAACTTTGGATATACATGTTTGTTAGTCCATAGAGGGAGGCCCTAATATTGTTCAATAATGTTGATATGTACCAAAAACAAACTGTTGATGACTTTAACATCAAACAACGCTTTAGAGAGATACATGGGGATAAGCCGATGGAGGTTCTTCTTATTATTATTATTATTATTATTTTGACCTTTTTATTTTCCCTCGAAAGCCGACTTGTAACCTACTTTTGTGTTTTTGTGGATTGGATCTTTGGTCTTTATGATTAACTCCCATTAGAATCTATATATATATATATATATCCAGAGAATATAATGGGTTTTGTGTAGATTTTAGCAAACACTGTGGGCATTATGCTGGCTAGCTAGCTAGGTACTTTGTCTAATCAAATCATTTGGCTCAAAACCTTCCTCGTAGTCGAGACGATTTGGAATGAGGATATCCTCAATTATTTTACATTTTACTCGTGGACAACTTTGCACCGAAGAAGATCTGAAAGGCACACGAAGACATTATACTGACATGACCCGAGATCTTCGGAATCAAATGACTTCGGAGACGCGTTCACCGGACGGAGCAGAAATTGCCAAGCTTTCTCCTCCTTCGTGCAATCTTCCCCTGTTCTTTGCTAAAACTGTTCCGAATAAATTAATTAATGAAATTAAATAAACTGATAGCTGGCTAATCTACTTTTGTATAATATTAAAACAATTGCTATTATATTCGTTGGCTTTCAAACTTTCGGTGGGCTTGGTAACAGGCACGTCGACAATATCCATTGTATATACAAGAACGTACTGGGTCACCCACCAAGTACCATTTTCGTCAAATCCCATACACAATATAATAACGTCTCGATAACACCCTCTAGGAGTACTTCCGTTCCCATAAATGTGGCAGGTTCAATCGATAAGCATATTTTTAGACTCATTACAAAGATTTATACTCTTGCTGCCAACCAAAAAGTTAAAAAAAAAAAAGAAAAACGGAGGGGTTCTTCTAGAATTTTATCTCCTTTTTTTTTTTTTTTTAAGTCGTGGTCAACTATATTAATTTGTGAAAGAAAACTCCTGTACTATAGGGAGTTTTTGGTCTGTATATTTTATTACTCAAAATTCTTTCTCCGGCGAGAACTAGTCGTGACGAAACTCAAAGGAATTTTGTAGATATTCCTATCTTTTATAAAGAAACAAGTAGGGGACTTGTATTGAAATGATTACGTATGTGAAGAGAGGACCCAATAATCATATTAAAGTCCTTTTACCTTATTCTTTGGGTCTATGTCCTATTGCCCACTACCTTGCTTTGACTTGCATTGATGGTGAGGGATACTAGAGTTCTCTCCTACCATTTGCTTTTTTGATTCAACTATGCGAGGACCCACTTCAGGATTCCTTGCCACTATCTAGTGCTTTTATCCCTCCTCGTCCCCCAAAAAAGAGAAGCCGCCTAAAAGTATGATTCAGCTAAAACAAGCTCAAACCATGAACTAATCATTTAGATTGATACAAGCAGCCCCAGTGCCCGTAGGCTTTATAAGTGGGGTATCTAATGAGAGCCCTAGGGCAATGAGGTAGAAAAAAAAAAAACAATAGTGAGGTCCGAGGGATTTACTTTTATATGATTACGGTTTTGATCCAGAATTTGCATGCTAAAGTGGGCAACACCTTACCTTACCATGCACTAATATGAGCATGCCACATGTTGCAAAATATGAGTAGCAACCATCCAACCTCAATGGTGCAAGACAATTGTGGAGATGGATAGCAACAACTACTATATATTTTGACAGGCGACATGCTCTCTTTGATGCTGAGCCGAAGAGACTCAGCCGATTCAAACTTTTGTCTGTGGTCAATTTGCACGTAGAATATTTGATCTCGGAAATAGTATATTTCGCCCAATTTATTGTGGCAATTGGAGTCGACGGTCCGTCTGTTTTATATGTAGACACGTAGCTGCATGTTTTGAGGTGCCCAATCAATATATATATATATACATATATTAATAAGAAATAAAAGTAAATTGCAAAAATATCAAATTTTATAATTTTAAATTAAAATTAAAATATTATTTGTTAATATATTTATTTAATTTTTTATAAAAAAAATTAGCACCTAAATAATAATAACAATTATTAAATTTTAATAAATTTTCCTCGTACTTAATTTTAATATTAATAAATAGATAATTTAATATAATATTATTAATGTAAATTTTTATTTATTAGAAGTAGATAATAGTGATAAAATCGGAATCTTAATCGATATTAGAGAGAGAAAAAAAAACACATCAAATTGCTAATCAAATTTTCATGTTATTTAAAGTGCCCAATATGTATTACTTGTTTTTATCAAGTCAGTATGTAATGTTGAACTGCTCCCTCGCTCTTAAAAAATAAGAAAGAAAGAAAACAAAATTTTATAATAGAAGTCGACCATTTATGGACCTAGTTTCGTGTGACACATGGGCACTTGTAAAGACTTTAGTTACCAGAAAAGCCCCATTTGGAAGTCCCAGTTGGCAAGGACAACTAGCCAGCTGTTTGATGACTAAAGGGGAGGCTATCGGTACGTGCTAAGGCTGCAAAGCAAAGTATAATGCCACAGCATTATAATTTTGCGGGCTATTAATGGGTTTAGTTGAAGAGGCTACAATTGGTGGAAGTTTTGTGGCATTGGCATTGAAAGTACTAGCCAGTGGTCCACCAAAACAAAAGAAAAAGGACTTGAATTCTAAAGCGAAATCGTGATCCCAAGGGTGGTGGGGGAGGGCTCCCAGTATGGGCTGCATTCATTGAAAACGTTTTTAGTGGAGATAGAAGTAAGAAGAAAAGTTACTGCTTACTTACTTAGTAATTACCACCTTTTTTTTTTTTATTTGTTTTGGGGGTCACATAGTTACCACTTTTTCTTTTTCTTTTTCTTTTTTTTTGATCAGTATAGTAACTATGGTTACCACTCTTTTGTTGGATGGGATTGGCATTATCATTGGGAAGTCAGGTCAAGGACCAAGTACTAGATGAGCGGGGTCTGGGTTTAAAACAAGTCTGGATACCCAGTCAGGTCACTTCGGCGTAGGCCGCAGGCTATACCAGCCCACATATTTGTGCCTTTTCATATAAGGTGTAGCCAAAAAGTTGTTTTTCAGCACCCAAATCCTATATATATATATATATATATATTAAAAGCGTTGCGGCTGATCGGTCCTACTGGAGCGGAGGGGTATGTGCAGACGGTAGCCGCGCGCAATCATATGTGCACAAATCCAGGAATTGAAGATGAAAGGAAGCCACGAGCAGGAGACGAAGGGATTCCGTTTACCTCTTTCATATAATTTTATACTAAGATACGTATTATAAAAGTATGGGGATATCTTAACGCCAAAATTTTCTTAATCCCACGTTAAGTTAAATGCCATCGTATCATATTAACATAGTTGGGTCTTAGAAATTCGTAGTTCTAATATTATTATTAAATTTAATTAATTTTAATTATATATATATATATTTATTTATTTATTTATTTATTGATTAATTTGAAAAAACTGCACACATTTAATAAAATAAGCACACACATATATATAAATGTAAAATTTTACTTATCATTTATACAATAAATTAAAATATCTAAATTTTTATATATTAAGTAATAATAACATTTATTGTTAATTTATGATAAAAACTATAATTAAAAATTATTATTCAAATTATATTTAAATATTAATTTTTAATTTGTGATAAATTTGAATTAATTTTAATATATACTTTTTTAATTTTAATTCAATTATATAATTACTCACGGCTATTTGTTTCAACTTAACATAATTTTTCAAATTTTCAACAAATTGTTCTTTAAATTATTATTAATAATATTAATAAGATTATCATAAAAATTTTTTAATAATTTTTTATTAACTTTGACCTTTGAATTTTCAAGGAACTTATGACATACAATTTTTAAAATTTTAAAACTTTATCTTCCAATATATATTATCTATAGAGTATTATTATATAAATACTCTATCTTTTCTTTTTTTCTTTTTTTTTTTAAATCTCATTTAAAAAATTAAATTAAATTATTTTTAATTATCAAACTCAACAAATTTTTAATTATGAGTTTCTTTTAATTTTCAATTCTATAAACTCTTATACTATATGTTTTACTATTTAACAAAATTTCATATGTTTTATTAACTCAATACTTTATAATTTTAAATTTTCATTCAACTTTTGAATTCTTTTTCAAGTTTTTTATTTTCTTAATTATTCCATTACCGTCTCCTCTTTTTTTTTTTTAATCTATTCCCTAACTTTTTTTCTTTTTGAATCTGGTTGCCTAACTTTTCTTATTTGTGATATGAACCCCAAACTTTTAGGTTTTTGAGATTCTAGTCACAATTGTTTTTCTACTTCTCCTCCTGATCGTCGGTGTTGACTCTGACAACATCCGATGATATGTTAGCGCATCATTGGGTGGAGGAGGTAGATTAGAGGTTGGGGAATTGAACGACGGTGGTCCAATACTGTAGCAGCGATCGGAAAAGGCAAGTCGGACGTCAGAGAGACGACAGTTGAGCCTCAGATTTCTTTCAACTAGTGGTGTTCTAGTGACATTTTGGGTGCTTAAAGGCTAAATTTGAGGTTACTGGTGTCCAACAGTGTGGGAGTAGCTTCAGGCAAGGCAGACGACAACTTTCGGCAATGTTTCGGTGACGGCGGGCGACGGTTCTAGCAACGAAAATGGACAGTGTAACAACAAAAATGGATGGTTGGGTGACTTCTATAACAACTCCTATGGTGGCTCCAATCACTCCATGGCGGTTTCGGCGAGACTTCCGTAACTCCTGTGGCTGCTTAAATTACTCTCTGGCGATTTTGGTAAGACTTGTACACTCCCTCTCCCGAATCAAAATGCCCGTTCCGGTATCATTACCGAATCAATCATATAAACTTGTCGATTCTGAAAAATTCTCCGGCAGTGGCTAACGGTACCTATTGGCAACTAGTGGTGGCTTGCAGCAATTTGCTTTTTTATAATTTTCAATTCAGTTAATAACTCTCGGATCCAATTGATTTCGACACTGCCGTTAGAATTCAATGGTTATGATACCATTAACGCTACGGTTAAAAATGATGATATATATATATATATATATATATATTATTATTATTATTAATCTTACAAAACTCAGCACAGTTAATAAAAAAATTACATATATACAAAATAAATATAAAATCCTACTTATCAATTATACAATAAATTGAGACATTTGAATACTTATATATTAAAAAAATAATAATTATTATTTTTAATTAAATATAAAAATTACAATAAATAAAAATTTTTAAAAATATTAATTTTAAATTTATAATGAATTTAAAATAATTTTAATACAAAAAACCTCAATTTCATGATAGATTTTTTATAATTTAACAAATAATAAAATATTTCTCATTTTAAATTATAAATTAAAATTACTGAATTTGCATCGATGCATTAAAAATTTTAAATTTTTTTCATTTAATAAAAAATGTAAATTTATATTTTATTATAATTTTATTTATTTGTTTGTTTATTAAAAAATTAAAAAATTGTAAATTATACAATAAAAAAATAATTATATTCACACTCTTACAATGTTAGGATCACGAAATTTATTCCTAGACATTCAAGAAAATTGGTGCATTTGGGTGTTGAAAATCGACTCCTTTCTCACTTCTAGGTTGGTTTAGACGGGCAGTCTAAACTACAGTGCCAAAGCAGATTGCACAGACTACGGAGCTCTTCCCATCATCGTTACCATGCTTGAACCTCTGCTTTAATTAATCGTAAAAACCTGTTTCGAGATACGACTGATGTTTCAGTTGATATTGGCATGAGCGATGGAAACACTCGGTGTCCATCAACTGACACTTCAAACAAATGTTATCACCATCAGTTGCTTGTTAAAAACTAAAAGGGCTCTCGTCTCCTTTGTCATTCATTCATTCGATTATTTCTTATTAAAATTATTTGTATTTTATGATTAGTGTTGATTTTGTGGATCCGACGAAAATTATTGGATTCCCAAATAATTTCGTGACTGTCAAGTCACGGAAAGTAACGTTGTTCATTATTTATTAGGAGTGTGCACAATGTCGACCCTCTTTTAATTTATTTATTATTAATTGTTACGTTGATTGATTGTTAATTATTGTTGTTATTAAGTTAAATAAAATAATAATATTTAATTATATTAATATTATTTATTTATTTATTATTATTATTAAAATAATTAATTAGAAACCTATATATTTTTATAAATAAAAAATAATTCAATTATTATTATTAAAATATTTAAGTCAAATATTATTTATCAATTGTGATTATATTTAAAAAGTAATTCAACATTATTTTTCTTCTCAACGACATTTTAAGAGATTTATCATAAAAACAGAATCTTTAAAAAATTTTATCAAACTCTAAACTGAACGGGAAAACAAACACTACTAATAATACTTAAAAGGAAAAAAAAATGTAACAAAAGATTAAAAAAAAAAAAGCTGCAACTTTAGGAATTACAGTTTTTTTTTTTTTTTCCGGTTTGGTTCAGAAAAGTGGTAAATCACATAGAAAAATAAGTGGTGGAGTTAATCAATTAGCGACTCTCGACAACAGTCTCCCTGCGGATGCAATTCGGATCTGCGTTAGAAAGGACGCACCGAATGACTGCAATGGACGCATCAGTTGAGCTCGAGATTGAAAAGACGTGCCACCGAGGCTGGTTTTCGCACATTGACCATCCATTACAGAACATTGCAATATTTTCTTTCCTACCTTTGGCTTTTCGTGTTTTGTTTTCTCTCCTCGATGCTCTTCTTACTCACATTAACAGATGCTTCGCTACGTATCGAATCATACATGGGAATACTTCGCCGAGTTATGCAAGCTGTGTAACGGGTAAATCCCCATCTAAATCCGTAAGTCGACAAACAATGCAATATAAGCAATGCACCAAGAATCAAAAGTAAAACCGCAATCAGATCGTCGACCAAATACAAATCATATTCCCACCAAGTACAACTTAGTCCAATTAGATAGACAAACATAATAGCAGCAAACATAAAAAAAATAAAAAAAAAAGAGAGAGACAGACAGAGAATCATTGGGCAGTGGAAAGCGCAGAAATGCCTGCCCAACGTTCACCTTTATTTAATAACTAGACACTGACTCGAGGCCACTTTTACTTCTCACACGAAGAAGCCACGACGAACATCAAATTCGGAATGTATTCAGAGTTGATAGTTAAGGCTTTTCAAATAGTCACTCCTCTTCTGATTCAGACTCAGCGTTCTGAAGCCACTCAATGAAAGGCTTCACATTCTTCCAAACTGGAGAGGCTTTATTACCACCAGCCCGGCCCTTCTGGTACCACTCTAGGATAATTTCTTCTTCTAGCACATCATTGTCATATAATAATTTGAGAACCAATGGCACCTCTTTCATTGCCGGGCTGGCCTTCCCACAGAAAAGTTCAATAGCATTGAGCAGAACCATCTGTGATCCCTCCTCTTGAGTTGCCACCACAAGGTAATCCTTCTTCTTGGCAACTTCTTTGGCAAAACCTTTCTCAACACCCTCAAACAGAGCAGTGACCAGAGAATTCATAACCTCTTGAGGTGTGCCGGAAAGTGTACCCAAGATGGAATTCAGTTGGCTTGCAGAAGAACCTTTTTTCAGATATTCTTTTAGTTTGTCAACCAGCTTTTCTTGGGTGCCAGTGCTCCTGGAGCCATTCTCATGGTTTGGAGACTTCTTCCCTGATTTTGGTTTTTCTTCATCGGTAGAAAGCATTACCATATCTGCAGTAACAGAACTCAACTGTTCCTGGATACGTTGTTTAGCTGCCTCCAATGAGGTATCTGTCTGCCACTGGACATCATCTTCATTGTCATCATCATCAACAGACACATGGTCATTCTCATCGGCCTGGCTATGAGCAGGGGAGTGATCCTCATCTGAGCCATTATCTTTCTTCTTGGTTGATGCACCCTTTGATACATCCTTTGAGCTGGCAGAGGGACCTTTCTTCTTAATTGTCTCCCTTTTAAGCTTCTTCAGCTCCTCATCGGCAGCTTCACCCTCTTTGAGCCTTTCCTTCTCAGCCCTCCGCATCGACTTCTTGTCTTTGGATCCCTTTTTCTGCTCGTGTGGATTCCTGACAATAAAGGTAGTAAGTTTGTCCCTCATATCAACATCAGACACAAACCCACATGCAGCACACTTCAGGGTGATCAACTGTGTCTTACTGATTAATACATCGGTCTCAGGGTTTCCACAACCATAGCACTGAACATATTTCTTGATGAAGTTCTCAAGCAGCCCAGCAAGTTTTGCAGTTTCATGGGATCCATTCACAAGAGCAGTACCAGTCTTCTCATCAAATTTGGATTGGGCTCCAAGCTCATTGCCAAAGTACTTTGTGGTGTATGAAGCAGGTCTACCTAAAGCTTTGGCAATCTCAACCATGTTAACCACATTAGTCTTGATGCCATTTCCCCTACCTTCAATCTTGGTAACCATCTTTGGCATCTTATACCTATAGAAGGCATCATCACGGTTGGAAGCACCAATATTTTGTAATGCCATCTGGATCTTAACACAGAAGAGACAAATAACAAAGTAGTCAGAAGGCAAAGAAATTAGCAGCAGAATTTCGTATACGATACAAGTTCCTTGTGGAAAGAACAGGCTGCATAAACTGGCAACCCAGGCAAAGTTCAGTATGTCTCTCAAATAACCCAAGATGCATACAGCCAACTTCTTCTGATGTATGTCTGTTCTTTTTCCTAGACGTAGGACTGTATTCTCCAAGCAAACCAATTGATGACAAAAAGAGAGAGGCTCGTTCAGACATAAAAGAGGCTTCAAACTTGACACCCTCCACTTTGTTTAACTGCAGAAAAGCAGAATGAACTGCCAACTTCCTGAAAGCAAACAAAGGATATTTTCAAGTTAAGTAAACAGCCCCAAGCACCACTTAGACACTGTAAAGTCCTTAAGTAACAGAAGACTAGCACTAACAGTGCTTACATGAAAATCAAAACCCTAACAGTCTCATAGAAGCAAAGAATATAAATATAACACAGACTCAAAGCTGTTCTCAACAAAAAAATTACACTATCACAGAACCATTTCAAGAAAAACTAGGCCTGGATCTGATTTAGAACTGTATGTCTCCAAGGATTAAAAGCAACTAACAAACCACATCTTCAAACTGGCTGTTCAGTGAGTTAAATTTTTTCATGAAAAATTAAATCCACATAACCTACATTAAGATGTAGATGACACTAACAACATATCATAATCTCAGACTAAAAAAGCCAATAGCAGCTTATAAACATTTCAGTACACAAATTTTGAAGAACCCAGATCAAGTAATTTTAAAAAAACAGTCCATAACTGACAGAACATATCAAACATGAAATAAGAAAGAAAAAAAAAACCTAGCACAATCCTTCTATTTAATCATTCACATGCAGTTCATAAAGCAAGCAACTTTCACAAAATTGAGATGCTAACAACACCACAGAACTGAAATTGCAGAGTGCAAAAATCAGATCATCAACGTGGAAAATCAATAATTTAAACCGTAAAAAACAATTTACAGGAGTGCATAAACAAAAATCCACAATCAAGAGAATGGAAACCGCCAAAAATACATCAACAAATCTGAGAAATCAGAAAACAGCCACAGAAAATCAACGCATATTAGACGACCAAAATCCCGAAACCAAAACACATTAGAACAATCCGAATCTATCAGTTATATTACAATCCCAAAAATAAAAAAAGCACAAAATCAGATAGAATTTGCAGATCTAAACTGACTCCGCAACAGAATCGGAATATTAGAGATCCGATCGAACCCCAAAAATACAACGAAATATCAGAAACCGAAAATCGAAAGAGCAAATCTGAAAGAGAGAACCGAACGCATCAAACTTAAGACTTGATTAAAACGTATTATAAAAATCAAAAGAAAACGCACCTTGGATTGGATATAGAGAGAGAAAACCGCAGAAGGTTGCTTCGGTTTGCTTGGTGCGCGTAGAGCGTGCAGATTGGCACAACGCGGCCTTTTATAGATCCACGTTATTCAAGATTTTCTGGAGTGTGTGTTTTTTTTAGGGCAAACCGACCTGATTGAGGTTTTCTTTGGGCCAACCGTTATGTTTTTTTTTTTTGGTTATTATTATTATTCTTTATTTTCTTGACTTTACATTTTTGCCCTTGGAATATCGGATCAAGATTATCAATCTACCGGAATCTGGAAGTTTCTAATTTTCCTTGAAAAAGACATAAATATTTATGAAAAAATGCTATATTTTTTTTTTCTCCGACAAAAAGTCCTTTGAATTATTATTATTATTATTATTTTTATGGAAGTTCCATCGAATTATTTTACTCTCCCT
>CM034049.1:7302639-7495093 GCA_019804595.1 Bruguiera parviflora
TATATATATATATATATTTACATCAAGTACTCTCGGGGGTGACCCCAACGATTATAAATCAAAAAATAAGTTTGCTTTATCCAAAAACAAAGTCACCGTAGCATTTTTTGTATCTTTTCTTAACTAATAAAAATTCTTTTTTTTTTTGGGGTTTAATGAGAAAAGAGCCAAATTAATTTCTCAAAGAAAAGAAACGCGAAAAAAAAAAAAAAAGCAAACAAAAAACGCCGACGCTGCGGTCTCGGCTTCCTATGACCTCGCCGATATCCATCAGGGGTCGGCTAACAGTTAAGAAATAGGACCGGACCGGTGGTTCAAAAAAATTATAATTAAAGAAAAAGACCAAAAAAAAAAAAAAAACAAAGAAAGAAGGTGGTGTTGATGGTTGCGGCGGCGGCATGGAGAACGCCGACGTGTTCTTGGGGCCACAAGACTTTCTAGAGCGCATGCGCCAACCCTCCGCCGCCGATTTCATCAAATCCATCAAACGGTCTCTCTCTCTGATTCCCTAAAAGTTTTCTTTCTTCTCTTTTGGTTTCTTTCTGGAGAGTCATGTATTCACAAAAACATTGAGGTGGAATGTGTTATTTGGTGTTAAATTGTTGTTTCGAATCCATTTGTGGGCTTGATTTGTATAGAAATTTCTAACATTTAGTGGCGACACTACTGAGAGGTTCGAATTTTATTTGTTTCGTGGAATATATATAGGCAGTCTTCGTGCAACGTTGGAGTAGTGGTATGCACTGTATTTGCAGCTTCATTGTCTCATTCTCAAACTACGCTCCTGATCCAGAAAGGGAAAGTGCTCTGGTTCAGGATTTCTTTGCCAAGATGGAGGCAGCTTTCAGGGTTCATCCGCTTTGGGCTGGTTGCTCAGAGGAGGAGCTGGATGGTGCTGGTGAAGTAAGTGACATGACGTGACGTGACTTTTGGTTGTATGACGGTGTGCCATGAGATGATGCTGATGTTCTAAGCGGCGTGACTTTAGGTTGCATGACATTATATCATGAGATGATGTTGATACTCCTCTATAAGTATATTGAGCGATGATCTAGCATCGTCGTTTCAACCATTAACTAGTTTAAGCCTGGTGTGAAGCCATGGGGCGAATAACATGCTGTCAATCTTCCTTCAAATCTAGAATTTCTTGGATATGACCCTATTATTTCCATTTTTGTTCTTTTTCCTTCTTTTCTGCTCTTATGCCATCTCCTTCTGCCAAAGGAGAATAAAAGGATTACCATAACTGTTAGATTGTGCTGTTGGGGGATGATAATTGTATGGGTATTGATTCCTCGTGTTTGCATTCTTTCCACAACAGGGACTTGAGAAGTATGTAATGACAAAGTTATTTACCCATGTATTTGCTTCACTTCCAGATGATGTAAGAATTGATGAGCAGCTTTCTGAGAAGATGTCTTTGATTCAACTGTTCATTCAGCCAGAAAATTTAGATGTCAAGCCAACCTTTCAAAATGAAACATCATGGCTGGTGAGTTGAAGGATTTACAATTCAAGTAGCTTTACAGTTACCTTTCATCAGAGTGCATCAACTGTGTGACCATCTAGTTTGTCACAGCTCTCGTTACTGCATGTTTTAACTCTCTCTGGGGAAAAGAAAGAGAAAAATAATTCAAAAATGTATCTGTGGTCTTGGTGTTATCATGTTCAACAACCACATATCCAACTTTTGACCAGGCCATGCTATAACTTGGTATATTGCAGTTTTTTTTTTTTTTTTTTTCCCACTGAATCACTTTTCGTCATAGCTGTGGGTTTGTAGCATTTCTCACGGTCTATGTGGAGAGGAAAGTGTGGACTTCCACATTGACTTTTAATAGCAACCATTGTTAACAGTCCCATGGTACAAGTCTGGGCTTGTCTCATTCATGCTGAGGATAGGCTTACCCCATTTTTTAATTTTGGCAGCTTGCCCAAAAAGAGCTGCAGAAGATCAATATGTACAAAGCGCCAAGAGACAAGCTTGTCTGTATCCTCAATTGTTGCAAAGTTATAAATAATTTGCTACTTAATGCTTCCATTGTGTCAAATGAGGATCCCCCTGGAGCAGATGATTTTCTTCCTGTCCTAATTTATGTTAAACATCAAGGTAATTTCAATGAACATGTTTGCTTCATTAACTTGATATGCTGATGTGCTTGTCGCCTGATGTTTGCTTACACATTGTTAGAACATTATATTCCATTTGAAATGAAGTGATTCTGGCATTTTCAGTATCAGTTTTCTTTGCTAGCACTATTGATTATTCTGTTGAGCGCCAACATTGACAAGGAAACCCTTTTTTGACCTGACATGAATTAAGAATCTATATTATTTGCACACAAATGTTGAATTTGTTGCAAATATTCTTGCATAATTTTGGATTTCACTGTTGAAATTCTTTCCTCAATGGTAGTTTATGCATCTTGTAAAGAACAAACCAGTCAACAACAATTTCAAATAAAGATAATCTTTGAGTTCACAACATTTTTTCTTTTTTAGCTATAATATTGATCATTTTCCTCTATCTAAGCTCATTATCTGCCATTAGGGTGTAGCTTGAAATTTGTGTCTTAAACTTTCTCCTTAAAAGAATCAAAGGGATGGCATTTGCATCAATCAATTCTGCTAACATGAGCTTGTTGTGCTGATATTTTCCTTTTCCACAAGCAACGCTAAATGATCTGTACTTTTCTTTGCTTGGAGAAAGTAATGAATATGGCCTTTCAGGTGACTTGGATGGTCAGCCTGATCAAAGTGATCAGAGTACAAGAAATAACCCCAAAGCAGAATTTGTAAAATCCAAAAATCAATCTTTGTATCATAAGAAGGAAAGGGGCATTTTAAATCAATCCAAATATTCTGAAACAAGATCTGAAAATGAGGATGTACGAGATGTAAAAGACAAGTCATCAATGGCAAAGATTCTATCCATCTCAGATATAGAGAAAAGAGGAGCAGCAATGCTTTTGAAGGAGGATCCAGCAGCCCGAGTCTTTCAAGGATACCAGTACTTGTATGCCCATGTTGGTGATTTAACAATTAATGACATGGAGGACCTACCGAATGATTACAAAAAACTAGTTCTCTAAGGGGCTAGGTGGCGCCACTCCATCTGTTGCTCCACCTGGTTCTCAATGTCAGCGTGATGACGAAACTGCAGAAGAGAAGAAAGATGAATCCCAAGAGCTGTTGGGGAAGGCAGGTGGTTCAATTTCCCTTGTTAATGAAGAAAATGTTGAATCAGAGTCTTGACGGGATGAGGCAATCGCACCTCAAGAGGAAAGTAAGGATGCCACTTCTTCTTAGGGAGTATACCGACACATGTCTTCAAAGGAATTGCACACTTTCATTGCAGTAGAACGCAAGGTTCTGTTTTCCTTCTACTGATTGGAAAATCAGGACCTTTGAATTTGAATGAGAAGGCATTGTTTTCACACAAAAAGTATGGTGACAACAGTGAAGAACAAAAACAAATGGAAGCTGGTTATATGACTTTGCCATACAGCCAATAGCATTTCTATAGAGATACAGACTTAACGGTTGACTCGCGCAACAAAGTCACTTCTCCGAATTCGCTATTGTCACGTGCAGGGTAGCATAATTGGTTTAAACACTCAAGTGATGATCTATCTGAACCGAACGCTGGAGGAAGGGACCCATATGATTCCAAACCAGAGATCTGAGGTCCACCCATTAGGAGTGGGAAGGAATTCTGCAGGGTGGCCCAAAGTAATGTTGTCAAAACCCGATGGGCCTCCCAAAGTTGCAATGAAACCATAGAGAGGAAGAGAAAAAAAAAAAAAAAAACAAATGAAAAGGAAAAGCAATATGCTTTGACAGAACACGATCGACCGTTTTTCGATTTCTAAAGCATGAAGAACACCGAAATCTCATTTTCATTACAAATTAAGACACCACCGAGCATGCGAAGTCTTGTCATTTCCTCTCTTCTTCGAACCCCAGTTTAAGATGGGACGCTCCCTCGTCTCTTTCTCGGTGTTCCCTCCATGATAAAAATATGTTCCACCTTGGTTGAGTTTAGGACCACACCAGCCCTTGACCTATGGGAGCAAACAATGCTTGCGTTTGGTAACACAGTGCGTGTAATGTCTTTTGCTATGTTTGTATGTTCGTTTGCCCGGCTTGGCCCCACCGTACACAGGCAGATCGATTAGATGACAAATGATGGCCTGCTCGGCCTCTATGGGACACACACCACAAATAGTCCCACACGATCTTGTGAAAATTGATGCTGGCCTAAAGAGAGCTTCAGACTCTCCGGGTAGAGAACAGGCCAATGCCCTTTCTCGCGGTTTGCAACCTGAAAAGAAAAAAAAAAAAAAGTATATACTTAGTACATATCTTATGCAGAGGGGCCACAGGTTCAATAATTTTTGGATCTCTTGGACAATTTGAGGCTCATTCACACATGTAAGGACATGCATGCAGGATCCGATGATATTGTTGCTTTTATTTTTTAGAAAATGGAAGAAGAAGAAAAGGATAATATGAAAACTAGATGGACGCAGTAAAGGACAGAAATCCTCAGCGCCAAGGCCGTTGTCCGTAGAAGACTAAAATATATGGAAAAAATAAAAATAAAATAATTTTTACGGTAAATAAAAATCGGCACCAAAATTTGACTTTCACGTGCCCAACACATGTGCCACGTACGGCGTGTCGGCAGCGTTGCACACCCGCGCGCCCAAATTTGGAGTTTTTTTTTTTTTTTTTGGCTTTTTGTATATTGCGCACGTGACGTGCATGTGGTTGCCCCCGCAAGTCTGTTTCTCGGTTCCTGGATGCGACGTCTTATTTGAAGGCAGCAGTGACGGGCGATTGAACTTTTGTACAAAATTTAATATATTGATCCAAGTACAGATTTTCGGGTCTGAATTCTGCGTGTCACTTATCGTAATTGCCTCGTATTTATGTTAAATTCTCAGATATGAATCGGAATTGTAGTATTTATTTTTTTTAATATAAAAAAATAAAAACAATATTTCATACATTTACCAAAGAGAATTATGCTTTATCAATAAAATGAAATAAAATAAAATATTAAAATATGCATTTAATTTTACTGTATGTTTTAACGGAAATTTAAATTCAAGGTCTTTTATCTAACGAGGCATGAACTTTTTAACTATGACATTGTAGCGTTCAATAGAAGAACCGTAGTACTTATGTTTCTGTTAATTTGGTGCTTTGCCCATTCAGACTGTCGTAGTCTTTTTTGGTTTGTTCCCTTGGCATTGTAAATATATCTACGCGAGGGCTTGCCTTAGGACAATTGCCGACCAATTTAAGAGCTGATACCATTATGAGGAGGTCTAATGGTATGCAATGTCTTAATCACGGGACCATTTAGACCAAACAAGGAAAAACGTATGCTAAGTGGCGTAAAGATGAGGACAAATCAGGCAATTATGCCAAGATCATGGTGAAAAAAGAGATCGCAACCCCCAACAGTCAATCATAGGACTTCTGGCACACGTTAAGTATATAAACAACAAGCAGCCTATGCTTTGATGTGAAGTTTATTTTATTACAGGCAAGCGTTATTATTACAAGCCATTTCTTTTGGTACTGCAACCAAAAGAAATGATATTACTCCGTCGTCAATTATGCCACTAAGCAACCAGTCGAGTATCCCCCCCCCCTTTTTGGTTTAACAAAAAAAAAAGTATTTTATATTTATATATATATATATATATATATATATATAAAGGTAGTAGATTTGAATATAGGCAGTAGATTTGAAAGTTGCATCGACTGTGAATTTTCTGCTTTGCTTGGGATCTACGTTACGTTGTATGATTTATGCACATAGTATAGAAGATTATATGTGGGTTTCTAAAAACGATAGAAGTTAGAAGGATGTGTGGACGACCGTTTTTAATGTATAACGAAGTGTTAAAAAAAATTCGATAGCGCCGTGTAATACGTTTGAAACGTTTTTTTTTGTTGTGCATCCAGTCATTATTATTATTTTTTTTAATGAAAAGTTTATTTATTTATTTATCTATCTTTAAAAGAAAACTGCGAATAACGTAACGTCGTACTGATGTCATACATGACATTCTGAAATCCGTTTTTGTATACCGGACCCTTATGAAAATTGCTTTCGCCGCCGAGGGTAGCATTATGATGATCACGGCCGGTGTCGCAAATCGTAAGTTAGCCATTCAGGTCAGGATGAGGAGACAAAGCTGGGGTCTGCATGTTAATGTTTATACCAAAGAACGAAACTTGGCATAATTTGGTTGGCCGTGGGTTTTGCACCAGGGGACCATTTCAACACTCATAGTCCACATTCGCTGTATTCGAACCAAGTATATACTCCTTGCTGTTAGCCTCCAAAAGAGAGGTCTTCTAGTGAGCCGTTTTATGTCAGTTCCGTCGACTTGTTATTTATTAAGAATATACAGCTAAACACGTTATATATATATATATATATATAATTAATTAATTTATGGGTTTCATAAATTGGGTAATTGTTATATTTCTTTTTCTTTTTTTCTTTTTTAAGTGTAACAAAAACCATGCCTATACCTCTTAATTTGAGTCTTGTACAAGATTTGACTATAGCTACAGGATTTGACTATACCTCTTAGCTAGTGGGCCGTGGCAAATGAGATGTTAGGAAACCGAGGAAATAAAGCGCCTGTCTTTCCTTTAAAATTAAAAACATATTTCAGTTTAAGTTCGATTACAAACTCAAGGCGGATCAGGGGTCACATACATCATACGCACATACCCTTGGATTTGAGAAAGTCGTCAAGACTCGAAAGTCTTGCAACCAAAAAAAGAAAATGTCATCAAAAGCGCACTCCACGCCATGCTCAAGAAACAAATTTGAGAAGCTCAATGCCCTCTTTTTTAACACCTTGCTTCTTCATTAAACAAATTTGAGAAGCTCAACCCCCTTTTTAAGCACCTTGCTTCTTCATAGTCAGTTTGCTTAGTGTCCTCTCCTCCTCCTCCTCCTCTCTCTCTCTCTCTCTCTCTCTCTCTCTCTCTGTATATGTGAGTGCGAAAACACTGTTATAGATCAATAGGAAGCAGAGCAACAACATGGGCAACGGATACAAACAAAACTTGAGCCAGCAAAACCTGCATCAGCAACACAAGGGCACGTTCTTGCCGATGCTATGTTCAGCATCATCAATCAAAGATACGACATTTCCTACATGGGAAAATCGCTTCCCGTCTCTCTCCAACGATCCCTTGTCTCCGAAGATCGGTTGCATGGGACAGGTGAAGCGAAGCAACAGGATCGTTGGCTTCCCTTCTTCTAGCACCCAGCAGCTCAACCCCACAACCCCAAAAGACACGACAATTTCTGTCAAGTACTCCAAGCTCAAGAAGATGTTCTCTGGCAGAAATCTCACCAGCACCACCACCGCAACTGCTTCAATCCCAAACATTATTAATTATAGAAGAAGACAACTGAAGACCTTTAACAGTGATGCAAGGGGATCCAAGACTTTCAATGGAAGCGAGAACCGAGTCGGTTCTCTCATCAGCATAGAAGACATGGATCCTCCTTTGCCTGTGATCAAGAAAGTGTCAAAACCAATTGACGGAGGCGAAGCGAATAGTCTTTGGAAGAGGAGATGTGTTGGGGTTTCATTGACAAATTTGAAGCTTCAGCAGATTCAACTTAATAGACATAGCCTTGCACCAAACTCCGTTTGAAACGGGAAATTCCAAGTGTAAGATAAACCAACCCCCGTATATGTTCTTATAGCGTAGCTCAATTCTGTTATTTGAAATGAGTCTCATAATGGTTATGTTGCCAAAGACGTATACAAAATCGTTCCTATGGAGATCCAACTTTTTCCGTTTTTTTGTTTTTGCTTCTCCTAAGATCTGTGTTTACCTTGGATGGATCATTAGATTTCTTCTTCTTCATAGTTGTGCGCAAGTTGGACACAATTGTGGGTCGTATTTGTTCTTTGTTTCTCAATTGCATCAAGACACATTCCAATAGATGATGACAAGAAATGGGGCTCTGATTGCCTTCTAAGAACCGCCCACGAGGAAGAAGAGGCTGAGGAGTAAAACTTCTCGTATTTGTTTACCAACGAAACAGGAAAGTCAAGACCTAGACGTCTGACAACATACTCATTAACTTGCCTAGAACGGATGGATGAGCTCGAACGTACTAGACAATCTAGAATCTGAACCCGACGGTACACAACGCTCGACGAACAACGCTGAGTTGCGTTCTAACGCACCAGATAGACAAGTGTTAAATTTGAGGCGAGAAAGTATTCCGTGTACTGGCCAATTTTTGGCATTTTCTTTTGCAGAATGTCGTGAGATTGGAAGAAACTGTATGCTCGCCTCGCCAAAAGACGCTGGTGTAACCTTATAAGACGGTGGACGAGACGGTTGTGCCACCCGAAGCATCGGAGATCCGCGTCAACAAGAGTTTAGACCAAAAGCTATACTATACAATGCTTTACCTTTTGGTGGGTATACAAGACTACTTCGGGTGCGTACTTGAGCCTCCAAAGATACTCTGCTGCCCCTGAAAATTTTGCTCAGAGTACGCATATTAAAACATAGAATTGAAACTCGTGGTGAATAACAAGATCAGCAGCGACTGCCAAGGTCACCTTGGCTTAGTTTACGTACATCAATCTTTCTGTAGTGATAAATTTGACAAGCCAGCAAACTAGCTAGTTTTGTCTAAAACCCATCAGTGATCCTACGTCTAATATCATCTTCTAAGATTTAGATATACAGGCTAAGGTACAAGTCATAACTACACAAAATTAATTGACAAATAAGAACCATCAACCCTGTTCTTTATAAGGAGTCCAGATCAATTTGCTAACATCAACCTCGAGGCCACCACGGCCAGCAGCTTTTAGGTGACGATCCAAGACCTTTGGATCTGCACATATCACGTGCTGCCCTTTTCTGTATTGAATCAATTCCAGGCTCTGAAGGGTGCTCAATATATCCTCTGCCTTGATGGCTGTCATGTCACTAAGCTCCTAAAAGATATCCAAGGAAATAGTCAACACCGAGGGAGACAATACAGAGCAGTTGAATTGCACAAAGAAACTGTTGGATGTTAATCAAGATGCAGGCTGTGCATACCTTGATAGAAATGTTGCCCTTGTGCTTTTTCAGGATGTCCAATAGAACTCGGGTCCAGTATCCTCTATAGCTCAATAACCCTAAGTCAGAAAGGGGTCTTTCAGGCGTGCCAACTTTACCTTCTTTCTTTGAAAGTTCATAAGCTGGGCCCAAATCAGTAGCAAAATAACAATCAATTCAGATATAGATATATCTGCATAAAATGTGATGCTATATTTCTCATCAAAATTTGAAGTAAAAACCTACAGTCTACAGATTAAGGAGTGACAACTCCAAAGCATCCATGAGACCTATTTGAAAGGGTACACTTGTAACATTTGCTTATAAGATATGCTAGTTCACAAAGCCTGTTCCCTATTAAACTATACATAGTTTTCACTGCACAAGCTTGGCATTAGCAAGGATCTCAAATTCAAATAAGCTCCTAAGTAGCAATGCCAACGTAAATATTCTGCTGTGGACTATGGAGCACCACCTTGAGCATTACAGGTTAGAATGCACACACCAAAGATGAAGAGGTCCCATCCCAAAAAACACTGCCAGAATATCTGCCACGCAACTGTTCAGAGTGCAGTGGTTTGCAATGTACATCACAAAGATGAAAACTCACAGGATTTGGGTAACCCAAGTTGTTTTCTATAAGAAAGGGCTGACTTCCCTTCCTCTAAACATGTCTAAAAGTGCATGAAGTAGGTACAACCAAGAAACACAAGCTTAAATGTAGAGGTTTATTTTGGATGGGTATGTAATGATCAAGTCCAACAACTTACATCAGGCATTCGAAATCAGTAAGAAATCAAGGAAATAAGGCTTCAGATAGCTAGGATCTTACAGAAAGCAATTAAAAATTTTCCATAGCCTTTCCTTTGATAAGGAGGAAGAGTGAGGATACACGCCAGATTATATGATTCTTCTGAATGCTTTTCCTGCATCATTATACACAATCAAAATGAGCAACAGAAGTTAAAGTTTACATAAAGAATAACAAACTTCAAAGATTGTCATCCATGAAAATACTTTGCTGCACAATCAAATTTGATAACTGCAAAGAAACAGCGTCAAAATGCACAATGCAGAAGGGTCAGATGTATGCAATTTTAACCCTATTTTAAATTTGATAACAAAAAGCAATCTTGCAAAACAGTGCTAAATGCCTATGAAGGTGCATGAAGTGACATGAAGGAATAAAAAGGTAAACCATAGGACAAGAAGAAATATTTGACGAGTTTCTTGTGTCACCGTTGATGTTTACATACAAAATTTTCACCTTGAAAAGTAACCAAAAACAGGGAAATTTACAAATGATGCCCGCATATATGTTGTGGCTATGCTTCACCCGTTTGTAATAACACACCATATTCCCAAAAAGAAGCAAATTACCTTGGAAAAATATCCAACCATGTGGCATCCTCGATCATCACATTCACACAAGACATAGAAAAGAAAGAGGTCAACATCATAATAAAGAGTCTTGTGATCCAAGAACAACTTCGCCAAATAACAGAGGTTCTGCCCATAAACCTTGTTTTTTTTGCCATCAACCTGAATCACAACATTCAGTATAATAAATGCTAAATCAACAAAATATTTTGATCTATAAAAATGGTGAAAAAAGGAACCGAGCAACTTTGTCGATATGATATAAGAAAACAAGGGTAGAAAGCAACAAAAGCAATAACTAAGGACTCCTACTTTTGTACAACAAAGAACAAAAGAAACCACATGAAAAGATAATGCATCCAAATTAGGTTATCCATATGATCCAAGCAAATGTTAGCTTTTGTTTAGTTGGATCGATTTTGGCAATAGGAATAGACCAGGATCACTTAACCAGTAAGCTGAAAGGGGAGAAATATGGCATAAATTATGACCTAAAATGTCTTGGTGGTCCCTATGGAGTTCTGGAATTACAGAATTTTCAACCACAATATTAGATAGCAACTACTGAAAAGCTCCTTTGAACTCAATTAAGTGACATGACAACATCCACCTATACCAAAAGGCAACAAAATAAAAGGCATACCTCAAACATTGACAGAGTACCACAACGATAAATCTCATCACCTGGCGGATGCTTGAGATCACACTTCCTCTGCATAGATAATTTGAACAACCAAATAAAAATTATTAAACAGCCACTTTTAACCATTAGAAAGAAAAAATACACTGACAAGGCAAAACAAAATAAAAAATGATGATTAAATGAGTTAAGTTACTTGAACACAGGAGACCCCAATTCACATGCTATTCTCAACAAAGTAAAGCAAATTCAAACTAGCTGGCAAGAAGTCTAAAGATCATGCAATTAGCTTAACCAAACTATTGACTGATCCATCATCCCTCAACAATCTCAAACAAGGACAGTCAATTAACCCTTGATCATTCAAACTTTAAAACATCTGACAATTAGAATGATGTTGAAATGTGGTTGTGGAAAATTCTCCAACTAATATGATAAAAAGCTAAGAATTCACTACATGGTTGACAAAAGTGAGGATATGAACAGCTCAGCAGCCATAAAACAAGAAAACAAGCTGAGAGAAAATCCAAATATTGCAGGCCACCACAAGCCCAAGAGATGATAAAGATTGATTAGAAAGAGGCGGAGAACAAGAACCCCGAGTAAGCAGTATCAACTAAAAAATTGACCACAGCAATCTTACAGATGTCTCAATCATCAGCAGCATAGGTCAACTGGAAACTAATTCATCATACAAGTCAAACAAACTGACATCACAAGATTTTATGCGTGGCAGATCTAGCAGAAAGCAAGAGAAAAAAAGAAGAATTTGAGGTACAGCTTACCATATGCCTTTGAAGCTGTTCTTTTCGCTTCATGAAATTGAGGCAAAACTCACAAAAGTACAGCTTCAAACAGTCATTATATTCTGGTGGAAAAGGGGAGAAGTACCATGTCTCAATCTCATATCTTCCAAGTTCTATAGTTGCTATGTTTTTCACTTTTGTGAATTCCTCATGCTCACGCAAACTGGCAGCATCCAGCTCCTCATGGCCCTGTATATTTGTAGATCCTCATCTCATAAAATCCCAAAAAAAAGACCTCTTTTTCATGTTAAACAATCCAACAAGGTCACAGCAAATTCTGGTTATCTATATCACATAGAATTGCTAGCACGTTGCCTATTTTATACCCTCTTAAAATATTCCAGTAGGGAATTACAAAAATGATGACACAGATTCTCAGACTATTTGTACCAAACCACACCTCAACATGTGTCTCGTCGATCTTCCGTTTCTGGTGGCGTGTCATTTTCAAGCCTGTTACCTGGAAAAATAACATTTAAAAATTTCTCAGTTGAAAGACAAAAACATTCTGCAGGAAGAGACTGCCAGAGTAATCAAAAGAGAGGAAAGAATCCATCCCAACCAAAAATTGAAAGGAATGACAACTGAATTGGAAAAAAATAAAAATAAAAATACAAAGTCATATAGTTACCTTGTCCTCCACTTTCTCATCTACAACAGTCTCTACTGAATCAAGATCAAGTTGATCAAGCTTCACCCATTCATCAAGCCTCCTATTGACTGCCAAGGAGTCAACAAAAATTAGATGGATCTAGCTACAAAAGAACTAAATACACATAATCACTATTGCATGTGCTATATAATTACAAACCAAAGTATGCTAAGAACTTGAGCATAATTCTCAAAATAGGGAATACATCCAACAATATCAACATCAGAGGACTGCAAACCTGATATCTTTTAGAAGAAAATCAATACTTAGACAGCTCTTGCATTATTTTTGCACTAAGGGTACACACACCAGCTGCAGTACCTTTTGACAACAAATCTAGTGGCCATCTCACTTGGGATAAACCAGCCTGAGCTGCTCCTTTTGCTCAATCAGGCACTTCTGTGTTAAAGCCCAAAAATTGTACCCACCGCATGATGTTCCAGAATTTCTCATAAGTTAACACCATTTTCATTTTTTCAAAACCTGCTAATCTGTCACACCTAAACTGGACACAAAATTGAAGTTTAACAGTACTTGAAAGATAATTCAACTCTGCACAAGATATGGCACGTGCCATCTTATTCCTTGTATGGATGCTTCAACGTTTTACATGGTTCCTTTTTCATTCTCCAATCATTTTCAAATCCAAATCTTAGAGTTCATTTGTTTCAATACCAAGACCCATGGACTACCATGACTCTAGCTTCATTTGGTAAAACACGAGGATCAAGACAGATCGAAACCAAAGCTAATTCAGGACCTCAAAATATGGATTCTTAAATGAACACTTCATGTAGAAGGTGGTTTCATTTTAGTTGGGATTATTTCCTCATAATACATGGGAAATCTAAATATTTTTACTTGATGATAGAAGCCTGATTTTGATTTTAGCAAATGAAAAGAGAGAAAGCTGAAGTTATTTCACTGCAATCTAAATCAAAACAATGCTCGTTTTATGCTTCTGGTCTTTATAAGTGATCTAGTTTGTCTACAACACAAATTTCCCCTTATTTCTATTACTATTATAGTTGTTGTTGAATGTTATGGGTGCAGGCTCATAAAAGTCTACGACTATATTTGATTGAACGCTTTACCTTATTGACATGAATGACCGAAAACAAAGTTCACTAAACTACCTAAGATATGGCCCCTACATAATTTTTTTACAACCATTTCTGAATTGAATACCCAAAAAGTAAAAATCTATAAAAGACATAATTGACAGAACCTGAATGCAAATTATTCCATGGGTACCGGTTCAATTCACTAAAATACTTGCAAAAAGAGACGCCTGAGTAATCCCAAACGGAAAACCCTAACCCTAAATCTAAACACAGGCATAAAAAAGTTGACAATTAAAATTGACAGACTTACACTCCGTGTAATGGACGTAGTACTCGTAATCGTTGGGCCCACCGGATTGCATCTTGCGGCGCTCGATGACCTTAACCGGATGGTACTTGCCGTCCCTCCAGCGACACATCACGCGAGTGCCCACCTCGAGCGGCATGAAACCGGCCCTCCTCTTTTTCGACGGATCCGAATCCGTCGGCGTCGTGTCCCTGGCGTCCGGAGGCATCTCGTCCGCTGCTTGTTGAGATTTCTCGTCGCCGTCGGCGGTGGTGACGGTAGTCGGACCTTTGGAGCCGTTCGCTAAGTTCGTCGGTGTATCTATCGATCCCATGATAGTGATTTTTAAGACTAAAGCTTTTTAGGGGGTTGGGTGGGCGGGGTTTAGCCTCGTTGATCCATCTATCGCATATCTATAAAATTAAGGACACCTGATGCACTGAACGGCCCACGGTGGCTGGTGGTTTTTCGCTCATTCCTCTGCACTCCTTTTCTGCTCTCGCTTTTCCCCTATATTTTATTTCTTCACGTTCCCCCTCACCTTTTTTATATCCTCAAAAATGGAAATTGAGCCCTCAAAAGCATCTATAGGGGTTTTTGGTTCAACGTTGCATTAACAAGGTCCTGGGAACAATAGGGATTTCGTACCCAAATTGCCATTGATGACAAGGACAATAGTGGAATTTGCAACAAAAAGGAAAATTAGAGTCTCCGGTACTGAAGTATTATTGAGCGCAATTTCTTTAAGATTGTATCTGTAAGAATATTTACTTTTAACTTTACAGCACAAGAACAATAGGCAGCACTTTTAATTCATTGCAATAAAGATACAAACTCTTGCCAAACAAGAGATATATTTCATCAAGGACAGTGGAATTCAAGCCGCTTGCAATACATGTAATGGAATAAGCCCTCACCCACTGTACAATAATAACTCTCACAATGAATGTACAACAGTGATGCCAAAGCTTCCTGACTTATCCAACATCTCATTCCAATTTTCACCAGGATACACTGTCAGCAAAGCCCTTCTTGGCATTGTTTCCGGCAGAAAAGCAGTTTATCCATGACGGCCAGCTGCCGATTTCCAGCAGCAAAACAAAAACCGGGAAAGGTGCCCCATTTACCTGCCATTTTCTAATGGTCCTCCAGAACATGTATCCTGATCAATCTGCTTCTCTTTTGGAAGGTAATCAATAGGAATATAAAAGTACCCTTTAGGTAATTGCTGATTCTTCTTAGATGCCTGATCTGATGTCATAACCAGTTTTTTCTTGAAAGTCTGAAATTTTACACAAGGTGTGAGTTCTTGTGTTTAAATATTATGATATCACATGTCTTAGTGAAATAAAATAGTAAATGATGCAAACAGATTTCTTACTTTCCTTGACTTTGAACTCCATTCTCTGTCACCCACAAGTTTACGAGATGCAAGAAAAGGCACTTGAAGGATCTGTTTTCCACCAAATGAAAGCCTCTCCGAGGGCTTTTGTGCAAAACAATGCTGTGACGTGGAGCAGTTGTCTGTCTTCTGGTCAGTGTCCTGTGTTGTGTCATCTGATCTCTGGAATGCGTCAATGTATGATTTATAACCATCGGTGTTGCCTTTAATAGATGTTGTGGCCGACTCTGAACTAACATCCGGATGGAAAAATGAACTATGAACAAGTAAAGTTCGAGCCACATGATCTCTTTTGCAAGCAAGGATGTTGTGCGAGCAAAGAACCAAATCACACTGCAAATATACATAAAAAATATACTCTTAGAAATTATAACGAGTTTTTAAATAATGGGCCAGTCCATCCAAAAAGACTGATCAAAATATAATAAAGCTGAAATAAGGGCACAAATAAAAACAGAACATTAAAATATATTAATGAAGAAAGTATATAAATTAACAGAGGCACAAAAAGATCTTTCACAGGGAGTGAAATAATGAAATGTACTGGAGGATCCAATGTCTCCGCCACCTCAGTAATGCACAGTTGGACTTAAAAGATCCTATAGAGGAAGAAGAAAAATGTTCCCTAGTACGATTGATGAAATTGAAATGGAGAGCTGTGCAAGGCAGGTGAATCAATAACAACTGGGGGTTTCCTGTTCAACCAATTCAGTTGTCAGCCAGGTCTAAGAGTTACAGTTCACTCAAAAGTGGGTAGCCATTAATGAAAGAGAATCAGCCTCTTGTGTTAAAGTAGGACTGCCAGTTTTTGGTAGGATTTCTAAAATCCATAGATGAGCCCAACTAGACTGAACTAAACGACAACAATAACAACAAACAAAGCTTTAATCCCAAATTTGATTTGGATCGACCTTTCTTATCAATCCACTCTATTATGAAACTTTAGTTTGGTGAGAGATGTAGGTGTTTTATATCCTTCCTAAACAAAGATATTTTAGTCAAATAAGGTCATTTTCTTCCTAATCTCATCATCCACCATGATTAGATCCCTTCTTAATTGAGCATATCAAAACGAATGCAAGCATTGCTCTTTCGGCTTATGTCCAATCAATGCCACCTACTTAGCTACAAATATCTTCATTTCATATTTGATTCTTCCTAGAGTAGTTACACATTCATCTAAGCGTTTCATCTCCATTATAGTCATTTTTTGAACATGTTTCTTGAAAGCCTGACACTCACTACCATACAATATAGGTAGCCTAATCACTGTTTACTACAATTTACCCTCTAGCTTAATGAAAATTTTGTGATTGCACAAAAAACAAGTCACACATCTTTGTTTCAAACATTTGGCCCTCCTCACAACATCCTTTTACTTTCACATTGAAAAACTTTTGCATCATTTAGTCTAATAGTTTGCAATATCAATTTCACAATGTTGTTAAAATTACAACATCAAAACCTTAATTCCAAATTTAATCACATTGGGCACATGAATCTTTTCTTGCCCTTCAATCCTATTATTCACTAAATTAGGGTATTCCTCCGTATAATTACAATATAACTTTTATTTGATTCAACCTAAAAATCATAGATTCTAGGGTATTCCTCCATAAAATTTTTGGTCTAATCCCTCTCTAATCTCATCTATCAAGACAAAAACCCTGGTGCACACCAACCATGATTGAGTACATACTCTACCTCACCTCCTGCTGTCTTTACATAAAATAACTCCTCCATACATGTCCCAATGTTTTCAAAAGTGTTGGACGCTCTAAAGTGCCAAGGTTTTTTAGAACCTAAGCAGAAGGCACAGATGGGCAGCAGAGCAAAGTGAACCACATTTAAAAAATAATAAAAATTGCTAAAAGAAAACATAAAAGCAAGAAATAAATTTAACAACTAACTTAACTTATTCAAAGCAATAATATTCAAAAAGTTGAAGCAAAATAATTCATAAAGCATACGATATCCCATTGGGAATTTTCTTTAAAACCTACCAAAAAAATAAAATTAAGTCAAGGCAGAAAACACATAGAAAGTGCTTTTTGTTAGTGTGTGCAAAACAAAAATGACAAAACCTTTTGTTCGCGTGTTCCTTTCATTTGACGCACATAGATTGGACTAAGATCTATAATAGCATTGTGATGAATACAGTTTTTTTTTTTAAAAGCCTGTCATGGATGGGTTGTGCAGGGGTTAATGGGGCTTGTATGTAAAAATAGAGAAACTGTGGATGTATGTGGACAAAGAAAACAGGCTTTGATTGATTGAATAAAATAAGAAAACAAAATGAGAGTGAAATAAAGGAGAGCTGGACAGAGTGAGGGATGGAGAGAGAAAGAGGAGCTGGGACCAGTGGAGAAGAGAGAGAGAGAGAGTAAGAAAAAAAGAACAAAAGAAATAGAACAAGGCTGTTTTTCTTTCAACATCATAAAATTTTAGGTTTAAAACAAAAGTGCACTTTTGCTGCACCTTGCACCAATGACTTAGGTGCACCTCACCTTGGGCATAAAAAGCCCCAAGGACATGACACCTTAGGCGTGCCTTTGACAACATTGACATGTCCTTTCCTAGATCACTGAATAATGCAGGAATCTTCTTCATACTCATTACCTATCACAATGCTTAAGAACTCCATATGTTTTCTAACTATGTGCAGATCTAAGGGAGGGGGATTCACACAATTCTGTTTGGAAGAAAGTACTAAAGGAAACATATTTATCCAAGCCAATTATCCCAACAACAGAAATCTACCCATTCAAAACCAATTTTCCAGTTTTACCAATCGCTATTTCGGAAAAAGCTACCTTTAGTTTTTCACGCTTAATAATCCTCTCACACAGAAGACGCAATCTCTCTAGTTCAACCTGCAGAAAGGGCATTTAGAAATATGGTCAAATTGCAAGCACTGCAGAAAAACTAATTAAGTAGTGGATCAAAACCGTAACAGGAGAAGATCTGGAAACAAAGCATATGCTTTTCCAGATATCATGAGACAGCAATTGTATAAGGAAATTTTAGTCAACCACATTTCAATCAATCCCACAAAAGTTCCTTTCAAGGACCACAAAAGTATTCATATCCATTATAGAAGTGTACAAATAACACTGTAATTGATTTTCCACATGCCTTCAACCTCTTTTCTTCCCTCATGGGCATTCCTGATGCATTAAGGCCTTGGACAATAGACATTATATCCAGTTTCGAACACCCTATCTACCAAACAAAACCTCATGCAAGAATTTTATTTATAAATAGCACAAATCAAAATCTACATGAGAACATAACATGTATTGTGTGGAGTCCCAAAACTGTGCAACATGGTAGTACTTTCAGTTTGTTTCATCAATTATTTTGATAGTATTTATGAGACCAATCATACAGGTGGATAGACAGAACCAGTACAAATTTCACTAACTACAGCCATCTGAAGAAGGAAAACTAATTATAGGAAGCCCATACCCTGATCTGCCTGATGCTCTGTATCTCCTCAACTCCATGTTTTAGTGTCTCAGCCTTCACAATTCAAGTAATGTAAAACATAAGGCAGCATATAAGTCATAAAAGGCCAACAAACTCATCTAGAAACACCTGGTCCTAACCTTTTCCCTCTGCTCCAAGCTATGTTTTTCACAGTAAGCCTTGTGCTGCAACTTGCCATTGATGGTCTTCACATTCATGTAAAAACCTGTACTTCTAGCACAGGATGGATGAAAGGTGGTCTGACAGTAACCATAACAACACTGCATATGTAACACTGTTATTGATACCTACCACTGAATTCATCAAGGCAGCTCAACTGTGGCAGAAACAGACTATGCTTACTGACAAAAAAGCTAAAACTCACCCTTATGCAGACACCATGTTGGTGACGGCAAACACAACAAATGTCGCTCCCTTGTCTAATGGTTTCCTGGCAACCAATCAATGTTTTCAATAAGATCATTGCCAATTTAGTTAAAAGCATGTAAAGTAAGATAACAGCACCAATTTTTATGTTGAATATCATACTATATGAATATCTACAAAAATACTCTAAGTAATATCTACTTTTAACTGAATGTCCAATCATTCATCATCCAAAAAATGCACATACCATTCCCTCAACTGGATTTATTTGTCCCCTTCTGAATGATGGTTCAAACACCCACTGCAAGGAAAAATTAATAATTAAGATCAATTAACCTCAATCAAGAAAACAAAAATATAAGTAATCAATCAAGAGAAACACTCAACCTCAGCACAGAAGGCATGGACCCATCGGCCATCACTAGATTTTTTAAAAGCACCAGTAGTACCACCACATAAACCACATTCAGCAACAAAGTAAGGCTTCTCCCAGAAATTAACAGAAGGAGCTCCAGAGCATTTAGAGGACATTACTTCACATAATTCACAGTACCATGGCCCTGTTGATTCCTTGACACTACTGTAACAATCCAAGTGAACTGCGACCTGTTGGAATGCTAATTTCATTAACAATAATAAGTTGATCAGGAATTTTTCAGAAAAAGCTAAATCAAAACCAAGTCTGGAAACCTTGCAACTGTAGCAGACTAAGATAGGGCTCATTATTGTCTCAGATCTTCTACAGATATCACATGATCTAGGATGGCCTGCAGAAACATCTGAAACGGACTGAACAAAATCAGAGTATTTTCCTGATGAAATCTTTGGAACAGCAACCCTTGGAGGTGTCTCCTTTGGACACAACATCACCTGAGAAGAAATGCCAGCCCTACCATTAATAGTGTTAATTTTGGGAGTATAATAATTGATCCATATTTTGACTCTCACCTACCAACTTAAGTTTTTAGGTGGAGTAATTTCATGACATAGTATCAGAGCCTTCATAACTGAATGATCATAAGTTAGAATTATATTGCCATCACATTTAATTGTGAATTATTATGAATTTTTGGTTTGTTTATACTTTAGATCCAAGTGAATCTGGTTTGTTCACATGTCTAACCCACATGAGCTGGGTTTTCGCATGAGGAAGTATGTGGGACTATATTATATGATCCATATTCTGAACCTCACCTAACAGCTTAATGCTTTAGGTAGAGTGGTTTCATGACAGTTAAATTTCTGTAAAGAGGAAAGATGATGATAGATTTCAATAATCATGTAATAGAGCAATTTAAAAGGGAGGGAAAAAACATAAAACAAAACAATAACCACCATGGAGAAGAGGAAGTAACCTCTTGATGACCCAATTCATCAAAGGTGTCTTTTCTAAGTGATGAGATCCTAGTAGAAGCAGCAGCAGCAGCAGTGGCAGCAGCCAGTACAGCCTGGGCTTCCTTATACCTTCTTTCTTTCCTGCCCTGTTTCTTTGCTTCTCTAAGCTCACAAAGATACTGGTTAACAAGCACTGCATCCCATCTCTGGCTCCTTGCCGCATCAATCTCCTGTGGCAGACTCTTAGCAACCTTATAAATTAAATTATCTGTAAGGGCATTCCACCAGAAAACCAAGCATTACTATTCAAATATCATCTGATGTAATACAATAAATAGAACATTTTATATGCTTCTGGAGTCTTAAGCAAGAAAAAGCCAACATGGGGAAAAAGAGAAGTGTAAGAGGAGAATAAGAAGAAGAACAAAAGAAAGATGCAAAAATCTTAAAGAGATTGCAAGGAGGATAGACCAGTGAAGTGCTTCCTTGCAAGAGCGTTGCGAAGAAGCATATGTTGGAAATAACTAATTTCTCCCTCAACTTCTTCTGCTGGAGACATTTCCAAAACACCCAGCTTCTTTGCTTTAACCATCTGCTCCAAATCAACTCCATCTGATATGGAAATCATGTCACGGCATCTTGAATTTTCATTATGGTGGTCACAGCAAACACTGGCACTTAAAGAAGCCTCCATACAAGAAATTTTTCCATCCAACTCATATGAACCTGCCCGTGTGAGACACTCATTTAATCTAAATGTAACAAAATTCAGCAAACAGAAAAATCTTTGCATCCAATGCACTAGCTTTACCTTCAAAGTCATGACTTTTGTTCTTTGGAAGCAGCCCAGAATGCACCTCCAACAGTTTCTGGCAGATAGATGGGTGGACATGAAAAGTAGAACATGCTCCTTTTTTCCTACAAAAGCTGTAAAAGCAGAAGAAAAGATACTCCTCATGTCTTTGTATCACAGCATGCAATTGAAATAGTTAAAATGAGAGCTTGTCAAAGGTTCAAACAAACACCATATAGCATATTATGTTTGGGGGGGGGGGAATAGAGAGGACTGGGCAGTTTGCAAAGCTTACATAAGATCATGGAATATGGGACTTAAGTTCAAATAAACAGGATTTCCCTGATCCGCAATGATTGAATTGCTTGGCGCAGGAGTAGGTGCTTGTGCTGGTTCAACTTTTTCAGAAAGCCTATCATCCAATGGATCATCCGAATAATCTGTGCATATATCAAAAATACCCAGATGCCATGTCATAGATGTTACAACACTATAAATTGAAAAACTAAACCACACACAAATGGGTCAATTTGTTAAAAGCCCTTTTACAGTTCATGACTAGCAACACTGGATGTACACTAATTCTCCATGTATAGTGCATGCTACAATCATACATTATCTATGGATCTGACATTCCTAAAACAACAATTTGTCACCTAAAAGTGCACAGCACCAAGGCTGACTGTGTTATTGTGATTCTAAGTCCATTGAACATTTCACATGTGGTCCTATCTCAGAATGTTACTTCTGCAGTGCATAGAAGATACCTACAGGAGTTTAGTTTGCATAAGACTTCTTGGTACATCTCACAAATAGTTAACTTGAAAGCCAACAACCAAGGGAGGGGAAGGAAGTAAATAGAGCCTACACCAACTTTGTTTGGGCCTCAACTGTGTGTACATCCAGTTTTCACTTTCCATGTAGGGGAGTAAAACAACACTCGCACGTAAAATCTCGCTTCACTAGAGATAAGTTTATCAAGACAAAGGCAGCTTGAAGAGTAACACCGCATGATAAAATCCCATGTCTAGAGATAGCATTCCTGACTTCTACAATTTACTAATACAAAATTCGAGCATTCTGTACGATTCCAATATAATATGTGACAACTTCCCAAGCATATAAAAAGGAAAACCAAATGGGACCAACCAGGCAAGAAAGTGACCACTTTCTCCCAAAAAAGAAATAAATAAATAAATAAAGAGTATTCATTGAAAAAGATGATTCAGAAGCATATACCTTCAGATTTGGGAGGGTGCACAGCCAAAGAGTCTTGAAATCCATCACACTTTACTAATTTCTACAAATATAAAACAAAAATCTACCTTCAGATTTAGGAAAGTGCACCATTGAGTTTGGCAAACTAATGAAAAATAAAAAAAAAGAACCCCAAAACAACCAAAAGATGAATAGAAGCTTAAGAATGAAGAAAAAACAGAAGCAAACATATGGTTTAGCAATGACTTCACTCCTTTCCAAAAATATGGCTTCAAGTTGCCACCATCCCAGAAGAAACGGCATCATGGACAATAATGAAGCATCATAAAATGAAAGTCTTTTTTGGGTCTATAGTTGAGTGGGGGAGGGGGGATTTTTCTCATTCTAAGGACTTTCCCCCCAGAGTATTACTTGGGTAACCACTAGGCTAGCCCCAGCGGCTGTCATAAATCATAATAAGTTGAGTTTCTTGATAAGATCTTAAAGATATTCTACTCTGTCATAGTCCATTATACTCCATTAAATTCTCCCCAGTGTATATTAAAGTTCTATGCTCACAGAGATAAGCTTCTTTTCCTTCCTCTTGGTTGTCCTGCAGCTCTTTCCCTCTATTGCAAAAATGAGCTTTATGCCAATGGAGAGGGATAAGGACCCAGTTGTTACCATATATTGCCATTGTAAGGAAGATTAACCAATACAAGATTTAATGGATCATGTTATTCTAGCTTTCCTGGTTGCACATCATGCCAAAACCAGTCCAAAACAATGACAGAAATTGCTCCAATAATAAACTGCTCACAGTTGTAATGTATCCGTAGCCAGAGTAGCAAATTATATTTTCCACAGTTTTCCATTCTTAATTGATGGTACATTTCAGGAATCTGCAAATATAGGGTTACAGATGTCCTTTTTTATAAATCATGATTGAACCATTCAAGCAACCAATTTCTATGAAGAAAACAGCTTACAAAACTCTAGTCTCATCATCAAATAATGTCTCAAAACATTTGGCAAAAAATGAGCTACAAGCATCAGCACCAGAAAGAATACATCAACTAGCAAAAAGAAAACCTTAACAAGGGAAACAACCAACCCTTTCTCAGACCTTGGCAAAATCAAACAGTGGGACAGAGCCTCAAAGGAACACCCTAAGCAAAGCATGTATACCAATATAATTAAAACATGTGTTAACAGACCCTCTGCAGCAATCAGCTAAAAATTTAGATTCCAAGCAAGTGTAAACAAAACTTTTGTGATCTGTCCAATACAAAAGGACACTTTCACCACAATAACTTCTGTGACCAGCCCAGTGCAGGACCAAATGAAGTTTGTTGCAAGTGCTTTGCTAAAGTTATGCCACAGACTAATGTTGCAATGACCATCCAAAGAATAAATGCGGTCCGAACTGACTTCTATTTTCAACAGGCCAAATAAACAGGTTATCACTTCCAAAAACAGTTCTCTAAGAGTTTAAACCATAGACTCGCCAATGAAATCTGTGCACCAATAGGCTCAGACTAGTATGAATAGAAGGAAAAATTCTGGAGATGTAAGGGGAATTCTTCATGGAAGGAAAGATACCTGGCTAAATAGAGCTCGAAGAAACCAACTGTCCAAAGGCATAATAAATTCTAGACCTACAATATTGATGATAGGTGAAACCCAAATTAATTCTGTTCAATATGTGGGGAGCATTGCCAAGAAAAAAGTGACAACACATACAAGATTTGTTGTTTAAGTGTAAAATTTATACCTAAGGATGAGACCCTTTACTTGGCAAAGCAAGATTTGAAGATAACCACCAAGCCTAAGTTGAGAGGTCAGAAAAAGGAAGATGCACCGTCAAGAAAGAACTAATATGAAGCAAGAAATTATGTAAGAATCAAAACCCTAAAGGCACACATTCTGTAACATCTCCAGAAGATTGTCATAAATAACTGCATAGACTTTTGCTAGCACCTGTAATGCATGATAAGAAGTTGAACTCAATATAAAAGGAAAAGGGACCCAAATAAACAGACACAAGAGACTGCTAATTTAGATGCATATTCAAATAAAATCAAAATAAAGAAAGTAGACAGCATTGCATGAAAAATCCAAATGCTTATACCCAAATCAATTATCAATTTTCAAAAAGGATATTAAAAAAAAGTTTTTCAAGAAAAATGCAGAACCATGTATCAGATACAGAGCTATCAATACCAAATGAAATTGCTAAAGTAGGTCCAATAGGATATAAAACAACCCAGCAGGGAGAAAATATGCAGTCAAAACACCTAGGCTCCTGTGCTATTCAACAGAAAAACTGTGAACAGTGCTTCATACAGTAAATGACAGCTTAGCAATAAAAAAGCAATTCCTTCCCACATAAAAATAAATGAAAAACTTAATCTTGGACAAAGTTACCTTGTCAGTGGTGTCAGGAATGGATAATTTAGTTGAATTTCCCTGATCCTCACTAATTGATTGATCTGCTTGAAGCTCATCTATCTTCATACCATTGTCAATGGGAATTTCCTCAGAAGCACTCATTACTTTGTTGTCCTTTTGAATTTTAATGATGCCATTGGTTCTTCTGCATGGGACCAGCGACTTACCAGTGATGTGACATGCAACATCAGATTCTGATGCTTCAACATCTGATTGCTCAGCAATTCCCATCCTAGTCCATGGACAAACAGCTGGCATGGCTTTAACTTTCAGAATCTTGTGTAATGGGCCCATATAAACATGATTTTTCAGCCATTTTAGTATTTTGCATCGCCAATCAGGAATCAAACTATCTTCCTGCAGAAAAAAGGCCAAGTCAGGAAAGAGTAACAGACATCAAGTTGAACTTCTTCAAGAAAATGAAGAAAGCAAAGTTATTATTTTGTGAATTACAGCAAGTGTTGAAATAAGTGAATCAGATGAGATGCCAGTCTCTGATGCAACATCTTTCACATCGACTTTTCCTCGATCAATTAACTGCATGATTGACAATGTGAATCAAAATCTCACATCAATCAAACCATCTGTTAAAATAGCAGAATAAAATGCATTAACTAAGAAAAGTGGAAACCAATCCACAAGCATGTACACAGATTTTAAGTACCTTCTTCAAAATGAGAGCTAGATTTACAGAGTTAGAAGGGTTGGCATCCTCACTCTCGCTTCTCTCCAATACTCCCATACTAATAAGCTGGTCCACATTTCCACATTCTGGAATGAGAATGGCATTTGATCTAGAATCAGATAACCCTGTATCCTGCAGTTCACAATCTTCCAATTTATCAGAAGAGTTGGCTTGTGGAGGTTCTACATGATCTACAACTTTATCTACATTTTGGCCAATCTGAAGCTTCTGCTGTTTGCCTGTTGACAAAGCCACTGGAATGTTGTTGGAAACAGGGAAGTTGCAATTTAAATTAGTAAATGATCTCCTAAATGAGAAGCACTCCTACCATCTGAAATTTCCGAATGCTTTGCACAAAAGGCCCGTAATTCAACCTGTGAAGCATGCGCGCGCGAGAGAGAGAGAGAGTAAGAAGAATTATCTAAGCATCTTCAGAAGTTACAGCATAAAGTCATTATCAAAAATTTTTTTATGTAACCCAAAAAACAGGTTGTTATCATGCCAGTTACACTAGACTCAATATGAAAGCATCAGTAAAAGCCAGGAGAATATTCGCAAAACAAAGTAATGGCTTACATTATCAGATCCATATTTTCCCCATACTTCCATTCTATGTCTTGCCTCCCTTGCACATATAGGATGAAAAGCAGTTCTACAAGTTCCTGAATAATACAAGAACAAAATCATCACCAACTGCAGCAATTTCACAAGTATGATCTATTAAATGGCAGCAAAATAGGCATATTACAAATAAAACCTGAACACAAACCCAATACTCCATCACTAAACGGGTACATCTGTAAAAGTAAAATTACAAGTCAACCATAGAAAGGGCATCCCAACACACAAGGCTCCCCAGAAATGGCCAAATGTACATGTGCCCTCCAAATCAGAGGTAACCTTACCATTACACAAGGATCACCCTTCAAAAGACAAGTCAACCATAGTTAACTGAAAAAAAAAGGTGCAGCCAACATCTAAATTCAGCTACAAACGATGCTTGTAGTCTAGGAAGCAAAACCATCTTGAAAACAGTCACCTGGCCCCTATATAGAGCACATTGGAAACCAGAGGGACAACATGTGAGTATTTAATTGAAAATGCCAGTTAAACAATCATCAATTATAGTCAGCCAGCAAAAATAATCAAGCACCAAGTGATTTCACAGATTCAGATTACAAGAAATAAAAAATGAGGAAATAAAGTATCAACAATCCAGTAATTGAGAAACCACTTCAACCAGTTTATTTCCAAGAAATTATAAGAACAAAAGAAGGAAAAACAACATTTGGAGCTCAAGTCCAAACAAATATCATCTAGGAACAAATCATCAGCTCTGCAAGACAGCACCGTATATCTTTAGTAGATGAATTAGGCTCTGGTTTTGTGATCTAGCAAATACATAAGATGAAGCCCCCAACCCAGTATTCCATTGAGAGAAAAATTGTACAGAAAGGCGAACATAGAAAGCAGCCAGACATACCATGACTGCACCGAACACAAGCACCACATTTTGCCTTGCATAAGTTGCAAACTAATTTCTTCCTTGTTTCCATTATCCCTTCCACATTCAAAATTGGCCCCATACTCCTCAAATCCTCTACATAGACCTCAGGCATCCATTCAGAACAAAACAAGTGAGCAAACTTGTTGAAAGATCTACCATTTTCTTTATCAACTGGTTTCAAAGCACCACCTTGCTTTGGACAAAGCACACAAAGTTGATCCACTGAAACACTTCCTTCAGCCCTCTGCTTACACCATGAACACAACCAAGACTCATCTGCTTCTCCTTGTACGCCATAACACCTGCGATGAACTGCAACCTTACAAGAACAGCAAATAATCAACAGATTTGCATCATTATCTGTCTCACCCTTGCAACAGAAGTCACACAGGGATGAGTTCCTGCCACAAGGATAACCAATCAAAAGCTTATCCAACCCTGCATCAGTGCCTAACAGCTTCCGCTTTTTTGAAGGGCGCTCTGAAGTCAATAAAATCCTATCTCTACAACCTAAAAGCCAGCCTAACCCACTAGACAAATCCAAATCAGAGAATCCCTTTCCTTCCACCACAGGTGAAGGCTTGGATCTGCCACCTTGTGCTTCTACGCTATCAGTTTCCATAAGATGCTGATCCTCTAAATTTGCCTCAACTCCATTTTTATTGACTCTAGCATTCTCATAATTCTCCATATCATTATCCCCATTCTCCAATTTCACTGCTGAATCAGTTTTCTCATTTTTGTCATTTCCAATATCCTCTCCATCATCCACATGCTTACCACCGCCACTTTGTGCTCCCACACTAACAATTTCCATAAGATGTTCATCCTCTAGCTTTGTCTCAACTCCATTTCCATCAATGCCAAAAGTCCCACAATTCGCATTCATATCTTCATACACGTTCTCCTCCATGTTCACTGCTGACTCAGTTCTCACATGGTTACCTTTTCCAACACACTCACCATTATCCATATTCTCCACGTTCACTGCAGAATCAGTTATCCCATTGTTATCATTTCCAACACAATCAACATTATCCGCATTTTCCATCTTCACCACTGACGCAATTTTTTCACTGTTCTCGTTTTCAATAAATGGAATAAAAAAACACTTAGCAGCAGCTAAACCACCAAGAGGAGAAGAAGTCTCGAACAAAGCATCAATGTCTGGCAATGCCAAGTCTCTGAGGTACTCCTCAGTCTCAACCCAAATGTTCCCTCCCTTAGACCGCTCACTAGACCGTGAAGACTTCTTTTCTGCACCAGACTGTGACTTCTTATGCTTCTTTCTACCATCTGATGGCCTCAACAAACTGGCCAGTCCACTAGGCAGAGTAGAAACATTCAAACCACTTGAATTAGAAGACCCGGGCCCATCCTCGGTGACATCAAATGGCGAGCGTTCGCACAGTGCTTTGCGTGCTTGAGAGAAGAAATCAACGTCGACCACCACAGCCTTCTTATTGTTTGTTGAAGGCTTCTCAGGTTGGGTATTCGAACACTTAGAAAAAGTAGCCCTAGGGCGGCATGGCCGCTGGTCGGTGCCGCAACCTCCGTCAGGAGCCCTACCCATCATTTTCCTCCACCAATGGCATCCTCCAATCATCACCAGCTCCAACTACCACTACCGCCGCATTCCATCTTCAAACCCCCACTCACAAAAAGAGAGCCCTAATTTCCCAAATTCAAAATCAAACCTAACCCTAATTTTAACTCTTTTCAGCTTCCAACGCTTCACGCGCCCACAACAATTAAGGAGTGGAAAAATCAGATGGAGAAGGATAAATAAAGAAGAATATGAGAAAGAGGTCGCGGCTAGAGTTAGGGTTTCGGTTTCTCAGGCTCGCGCGCGGCATTGGGGATATCCGTTTTCACGAGTGGCCTTGTCTTGCGATTCTTTGATTTAATTTTGTCTTTTTCTGGCTTTTGGCGTTACGTTCGATTTCGCTTTCAATCAATGGAAGAGCATAGAAGGAAAGCGTGTGATAGAGGACTCGCGTGTCTTGCAGGCAAGAGGGGACGGTTCGTTTTGAGGAAGATATTCTTATTTTAATGGCGGAGTGGGGCTTGTTCTTGGGATAGTAAGTACGCTGTGACGCAATAGATCTTGTAGCTAAATAGATTCGTGTGACCGTTCCCATCACGCAGTTGGCTTTTTCTTTTCGGGCCCACGTAACGCAACACTTTTCGCATTTTTGCCCCTCTCTATTTTCAATTTTCTTCTTCTTTTTTTTTTTTTAATCCTCTTCTGGTCTCCTGCCCTCGCCTTCCCATGTTCTATCTCGTAAAATAAAATTATTTTATTTTTAAAATATAATTTACTAATTAATTTATTAATTATTAATTTTAAAAATACTTTAGAAAATCAAAATAAACTTTTTAATTATATAATTATTTAAAATTTTAATTTTAATTACAAAATTTAAATTCTAATTTTTTAAAACAGATAGAGGGACTTGTAGATTGTGAAGGGGGCGGGGAGCAGGGGCGCACATTCGAACGTGTAATGACAATGCATCGTATATATATATATATATATAATTTTTTTTATTTTTTTTTCTTTATTGTTTGTTTACCTTTCTTAAGAGAAAAAGGGAAAGTTAGTAAGCAACTAAGCGTTAGCCAAGAGGAAGGACGGCATCCTGGGGAACGGTTCACCAAAACCCGCTAGCCGCCGAGTAAAATACGCACCAACAATCGCCCATTCGCGCGTCGTCCTTGATCGTCTGAACGGCCAGTCAGCTCCAGGCGTCCAAACTGGTAATCGAAAACATAAAAAGCCAAAGCGATGGATTTATCGGAGCTGTGGGCGATCTTCGGTCCGGGATTCGCAGGCGCAGTGTTCGGCGCCGGCTGGTGGTTTTGGGTCGACGCGGTTGTTTGTAGCTCGGTCAAAGTCTCCTTCTTACACTACCTCCCCGGTGCCGTTTCGTCTCGTATCCGAAACTCTTTTTCTCTCTCTTTTTTCGTAACCAGATTTACGTTGCCGCGTGAGATGTGGTCTTTTGTTTTTTTTTTTTTAGGGTTTTGAGACTGTGTGATTGCAATTGCAGGGATATTTGCGTCTATAGCAGCTCTGATGTTTAATTGCGTTAGAAAAGAGGATATTGATTACTCTCCTTATGATGAAGGCGAGTGGAGGTCAGTAACTCTCTCTCTCTCTCTCTCTCTCTCCATTCCCTTTTGCTGTTTGAATTGAAACCTTTTTTATTTTACTGGTGCATTTTTTTTCTGGTTTGTTACTTATTTTCCAGAGAAATATAGAAACAATTGTTATTGCGCTTATTCTTGCTAAAAATGGCAGCGAGAAGTAACCAGCGGAGGAGTACAAGCTGTTCTTACAAATGATTAGGCTTTAAAAAAAAAAAAAAAACATTCAATGAAAATGTTCCCGAAAAATCAGCCGTGGAAATGTAAACCATGCTTACTGGAAGAGTAAAAGTTGCTTTTGCAATTTGCTTGTGGTTGATTCTGACCATGATGTAAATGCTGTCCAGAAAGAGATGCATGCATCATGAAGAGTTGGTGGTGGTGAATGTATTTTCTTTATTTGAGAATATAGTTTGGTGAATATGATGCCTACTTTTTGTTCAAGCAGAAAATTATTAGATGTTCTGCACTCTATTTTGTGTCAATGCAATTGGTTATGTCTTTGCTCAGCGATCACATACGTTCACTTGTGCTTTTTGTCCTACAGATTTGTGCGAAACAATGAAATACCATTTTAATGTGTTTGGTCGGTATATTTTCAAATAGGCATCAGAAATCAGTTATATTTAGGTTCGGAGTCAAAATATTAATTTCCTCCTTTTGTCTAGTTCACTTCATTTCTGACTTGGATCTAGAAGGGTTGCCATCTGCTGAGCTGTATGATGGGTTAATGCTTTGGGCTTGAGCACCAAATTAACTCGTCTTTCTCACCTATGTATGAGTTCAACCGTCCACAAATTTATTGGTGGTGCTGTTTGACTTACTGCCTTGGGAGGGGTGGTTTTCTTTGGCACCTGGTTTTTGTAATTATGGTTACTATCCCATTTATTTCCTTTCTTCGCCTACAAGCTCTTTATATTTTAGCTTTTCATCCTTTTAGTAAATTGAGTCATGCGCCTGAATAAAAACCAAACTAAGATAAAGTGGTTCAAGGGAAAAAGGAGAAATATTAGGGAGATAGTTATATATTCCAGGATTTGATGCTATTTCCTAGATAAAATGGTACCCTCTGCAATTTCTATTTCTATGCTAATTGTAAATGTTCTCACACAAGTTCTCTGGATACTTCGAAAAATCTATAACTCTCCCTCCCCCTTACTCCTGTTTTTAATGATTGAAGTGCATTGACCTCACAACTGCCACAAATGTTTCATTCATGATCTCTAGCTTAAAATGATCCTTACAGGTTAACAGGCAGGTGATTATTTTCTGTTTGGCTGCTTGCAGTGAAGTTCACTCACTAATCCTATGTTTATTTTCACGGGCTAATCATTTGTTTATTTTTGCAGGTTGAAGCTCTGGCTTTTCTTTGCCTATGTTGTGTCCTTTGTTTCTCTAGCAGCATCAGTGGGGTTACTGATTCAAGATTCAATAGTCAAAAGCGGGCCTTCAGTTTGGACTGGAACTGCAGGCGTCCTACAGTGTGTGTTTGTATTGATCAGGTAAACGGTGGTTTTACTTAGTTCAAACCCTTGTAGATTGCATGTTTATCCAGAATTTAAGTTGTTTTGAGATAGACATGGATTTGTAGGCCACCTCCGGGGGAGAGGATGTGTGGCGCTGGGGGTTCTATAAGACTGTTGCTACATGGTGCCGGTTTCCTACCACTGATACCAATTTAAATAATGAATTTATTACATTTGTTTATTGAGGACATATCTGCTACCTGGTTGTTCTTAAAGCATGTCAAGAATCATTCTTTCTCTAATATATAGATTGTAAGTTTGAAGTCAATTCTTCTTCTAACCGATACTCTTTCCCTGCAGTGGGCTGATTTATTGGACTTCACACTCAGAATGAACCGTAATTTACCTGTGCACTTGCCCTTTCGGCTGGAATTAACAGTGAAGCAGTTGACTAGGTGTGATTTTCATTACTTGTCCAGTCGATGGGACGAACATGCTTCACCATAATGGAAATAGTTTTTGTCTTGAAATCAATCCCGAGCACCCAATGCATTTTCCCTTTTTCATTACCCTTGTCAAAATGGAGCCCAGTATCAATGCTTTGGATGGCCACATCGATACTTCCTTCTCAATTGCTCTCTGTACCATAGCCTATTTCGCCTCTCCCAGCTCTCAGCATCTTATGTCCTTAAGTTACTGCACATTCAGTCCTTTCTATAGTTGTGTTCATGGGCCACGTTGTCTAAGCTATGCAACCCCGACCGAACTTTTGATAGGTGATAATGGCCCCGGTGCGAGCAATGTTTCTTGGCTTTAAAGTATAATGTGCGAGGGTTACGTCAGCCAAATTATACTTTACACGCTGGGGGCGAGCCCTTTCCATAACTGAATCAATCTCAGTATTATGACTCACTGTTACGTTCTGTCACAGGATGGAAGAGTGCAACAGGGCCGCGGGTTTCTTCGGCCTGCATCTTCCTTGCCCATTTTCGAGGCAATGGGAAAACGACCTCCTTTATCCTTCTTTTTATTTTTTCAACCCTTTTCTGGGGTTACTGAAGAAATAGATGTTAGAATAAATCATTTGAAGGACGGGGACAACAAATATGTGCGCGTTCATGGAACCCCAATCCCGTAAGGAAAGATGGGTTTTTAACAGTTGAGCATTTCCTTCCTCGCCCCCGTCGGGCGAGGCCTCAATCGAAGACTAAAGAGCTTTAATTTCAGAAACGGAGCTCTGCGGCCCCGCTCACAGTATCTCTCTTTTGGATAACTTCATTTAAAAATGTTACAAGAGTAATAATGTAATGGCTACGGGTGCATTTTAAGGGAGTAATGGAAATGAGTATTAATATTAAAAGAGTAAGGACACCAAAAAAAAAAAAAAAAAAAGGAGCCATGAGCAAAAGTGAAAAAAGGTAAATTACTCAAAATAATAGTTTAGTTAATGATTAGGTGTAATTTTAATTTTTTTTGGTATTAATTTGTATTTTAGTGTTTTTACTGTCATTTTATTACAATCTTGATTGGATCACTGGTTTTAGTTGCAACTCTGACTACGACGACTATAAGTTATATTGAATTTAAGAATAAAGAAGCAAAGAAATAAAAGAATTTGAGTTTGTGATAATTTGTATCTTTACTTTCTTCCACTACTAACCTTTTATGGGTTATGTAAGTAAGAAACCGAAAGTACCATGTGAAATAAAATTACACAACAACTAATTGAAAGCGTGTGAAAATGCGTGGGACAGTGCTAGCTAATTTTTAGAATTCAATAACTGACTTAACGTACCAATATTTAACAACTTTCAAAGAAATTAATTTTCCCTGGCACCAGAAACTCTACACGAGAATTGAGGAAATTCACGTAACATCCCTCCCCTTTAAGGGTGATCCTTGTCCACAAGGATTGGGAAATTCAGAAAGTCTTGAGAAAATGCCATTTTTAATCCATCCATGTGACTTTAGATTGATTTTTCCTTTCCATTTCAATCAGTATCTCCCACTTCTTACCTCTTCCAGGGCTTCCCAAAATAACTCGTCTTACAATAGCTTTTCTGGTTTCAGGCGGCTTCGTATAGACTAGAATATCATTGCTTTTCTTTTCAACCAAGAAACATGGAACACCGAGTGGACTTTACTAGAAGTGGGTAATTCTAATTTGTACATTCCCCCCCCCCCCCCCAAAAAAAAAATCCACTCTACCACATTGAAAGTTCCATAAAACTTGGCGGCGAACTTCTGTGACCTCCTTTGCGAGACTAATGCTTGCCCATGTGACTATAATTTTAAATACACTCATTTACCTAATACAAACTATCCCTCCACATGTTGTTGATAATATATTTGTTTCATTCGGTTTTGGGTTGTTTTGAGTTGCTCACTCTTGCTAGAATAACACATCTTCCACAGCTTGGGTTTTAGCAGCATTGGGAACATAACACAGAAGAGTTTTAAAATACTCCTTACGACTGCCTTCATGGATTTCTTTGAGCAACTTTAGAATTAATTCAGAATCCTTCAATATGTAGATCTTATTTTTAAAGAATAAAATTTCATATAGTACCTGTCAAGCGTCGATCACCTCATCTTCTTGAGTTAAATGATGAAGACGTTGGAGGTCAAATGTTCTTCGATCTCTTTTTGGATCACATTAAGCCGCTAAGGAGTAGGGGCTGACAAAGCTTAGAGCTCAAGTTGCCCTCGCCTCGGCAGAGTGTTTGCAGCATAATTTGATTTTCTCAATGTTGAAGTTCTATCCTAGGAGCTTTACAATCCACCACTGCTAAGCTTTTGTGGCAATCCACTGATCTAACAAATATTTAAGACCTTTTTGGTTAGTTTTGATGATAAAGGGTCAACCTAATAGATAAAGATACCATTTTTGGACTACTAAGACTCTGGCCATCAACTCCTTCTTGTCAGGAGCCAAGTCTTGACCCTTTAGACTGGAGTTAAAATATACTATTGGGCCATCTATTATTTTGCGTTAAAATTGCACCAACACCACTCCTAGAGGCATCGCGTTCGGCGATAAATAGCAAGGAGAAATCAAGCAAGCAAGCAGTGTAAGAATAAGGGCCTACATCATGGCTTCCTCGAGGCATATGAAGGTCCATTTGGCAACTTCTTCCCACCTAAAAGCATTATTTCAAAGCAAATCAGTAAGAGGTCAAACTATGATCCTATCTCATTATGTAATGAACTAACGATAATATCTAATTAAAATTAAGCTCGGGAAGGAAGCCTTGGAGTTCCATCACAGAAGCAAACTTCGGGCAACTGACCATGACTTGTATCTCGCCAAGATTCTCCTTCGCTCTTTCTTCATAGATGATGTGCCCCCAAGTAGTCATTTCTTTTTCACGGAAAAGTCACATCAAATTTGAATAGTGACATCTCTGGTACATGTATCTGATACGATGATTGTGTGAATTTTCACTGACATCATACGGCAAACTATATACCACAAAAATAGAAGAGTACTAGTTAGAGTTCGACTCAGTTTATATTCAATACAACGAGCGGGTTCAGTTATAATCGATCTCACCCACATGGATCTAGAGGCCCGTATGAAAAGACGTACATCTTTCTCTTCACCACCAGTCGTGAGATTTAACCATAGAATTATCTTTAGATCTAAAACCTGATTTTTAATCTCTACAAATCGAAATGAAAATCTTCCCCTTCATATTTCAACAGTAGTTGGTAGAGCATCGCCGAGATCATTTTTTTTGGGGTTAAATGCTTACACAGATTCCATAAACTTTCACAAATATCTTTGTGGCGCAGACTCGCGCGTTTTGGCGTTCAGCTAATTTCCCATTAAGCATTCGTTCAATTTTCGACCGTAAATTCTAATATATTGTTTTGGAATTCCTACTCTCCAGAGCTCCAATAGGTCAGAAAATCTCTGACTTTGGGAGCTTTTGAAGATTCAAAACCTGCATAAGCTTTGAGTCTAATAAAAGCAGCCGAGGTTGCCGGGTCACATTTCTACTTTCCACCTTTTGAATGATCTCCTTAACTTAGTAATATTTGCCCTGAAGGAGAAGCGAATGTTGATCAGGTTACAAAAGATCATTAGACATGGGAATTCAACGTTGAATTTGATCCATGTATTAAATAAGAACAAGAACATAATTCTGCCCCTATAGAATCGACGTGAACCGCCCTTCCTAAGAGAATAAAACCAACATCGTAAACAGGAGACCAGGATAAAAATAAAACCTTTTTTGATTTCCTTAAATTCTTTTTCTTCTTTTCCGTAAAATTGGCAAAAACACCATAAGCTTTTTTTCTTGTAGAATCAAACCCTCTAGAAAAGACAAACAAAAGGCCCAAAATACTCCCCGAAAGATGCAACCACCTCAGCATCTTCCACCGCAGACAAAATAGCCCTTGTCCTAACCTCTCCCAAAACCACAATCTGACACTAGAAAAATTCTCTCCATGAAGCAGGCAGGACCGAGGCACCTGTCACTTATTTCACTATTTGCAAAATACACTTTCCCGCCTAAAATTCAACCCCTCCTACCATATGCAACTCATCAGCTTTTTCTAAAAGAAATGAAATTAGCTAACCATTTGCCACAAGGAATAAAGAAAAAAAAAAAAAAAAAACTATAATGTCCTGAGTCAACTACTCTCAAGGAAGCAGCATCAGATTTTTGATCCAGCGTCTGAAGAGCTCACTTCAGAAGACACTCCACCAGCACTAGTTGCAAGAGACTCAAGCAGCTTTTGCTGCACTCCTCGGCACACTTTCAAGGGTGGGGGTGGCTTTAATTTCATGTACTACAAAAGAAAATGACAACATATAAATTTTCATATATAAAATTTCTGATACAGCTAGGTATAATAATTGAGAACTGGAAGAACTCTACACACCTACATCAACCACAAGTATTACATGCAATTAAGGTATCCAATCAAAGCTTTTTTCTTCTTTAAGGGCGGTTTTTCTGGGTGGGTTTGGGGGGCAGGCATTAGCCAGATTAAGCCAAGTTGCCAGCAGTTAGGAAAGCAGAGGCTAGATCAAGTTACAACTCCAAAGATCATGCAAGTAAATATTGCAGGATCAACTAAAGATAATTTACCTTCTGATAGAAAGCATTGATTTCCTCTTCTGTAAGGCATTCATCTTCACCAGAATTTTCGTCCCACCCAAGAGAATGAAGAAATGCAGTCTCTTCTTCAGAAAATCTCTGAAAATCCTCATAGTTACCCCCATTGAAGGCCACCTCAGCGCTGTTCTTGATAACCTGAGGACTTGCTTGAGCATTTGCCACATCCTCAGGCACTTCGCAGGACTTCTCAGAGGTGGGGGATGAGACAGCAGTGGCCGAATCAGGTATGACTGGAGAAGAATTCAGAGAGTTTTTCTTCTTCAGGAGATTAAAAAAGTCATTCCGGCTCTGCGACAAAGTTGGTCTTTTTTCCAGATTAAATCCTGAAACTACATTTGAACTGGCTGACTTGCGCTCACCAGGACAATGCTTTTGGTTGTTGGGGCTCTTCAGAGGTGCAAATGGAACAGAAGGAGCTGCAAGTTGGCCATTTGCCACTCTGTTCAAACCATTTGTTGGACTAGCAGCATCCTTTGAAGATGGGGCAACACCATTTTCCCATCCCGGTTTGAGAACAAAAAGCTTCCCATGAGAAGTCTTTAGTGCATCAGATTTGATGAGAGGAGATTGATTGCCGGAGTGCAATAAAGACGGCTGCTGTTGCATGCTCTTGGCAATCATATTCATTTCACTAGGTCGTACTACTGTTTTAGTCTTTGATTTGTCAGAGGAACTGAGAACCTGAAGAAACCAATTGCTCCTATGAGTAAACTAAGCAATAGACCCCCAGTACAAGTCTATAAGTTATTCAATGTACTTTTCATTGTCCTGCGAAAGGGAGCAAGCTCATTCATTTCCAGCTTGCAAGAATAATTTCCAGTAAAAGGGAAGGCTTTCAGGCAATAAATCATTATCAATCTCAATCACCTTGTACCACGAGAGTAGTGCATGATTATAAACATGCTAATACAAAAGAATGTGCAAAACCATCAATCATGACACCCTTCATGCAAAAGGTAATCAAGAATGTAAAAGGAAATTAAAAGAAACACCTCCAAAAACCATTCTGCACTCCACATGCATCCATAAAAGCAATATCAAGAAGTCTGCCAAACATCACCCTACAAAAACAATCTTGTAGCAAAGAGAAACTTGATGAGCATATGAAGGAAGCCTATACTCCATAAACTTCAGACACTCCTCACAAACTGTTGTCTCAGCCAAAAAATGCTATTTATAACAGCACCTAATGAGATTAAAAATTGCAATTCCCGAAGTGCCATTTTCAACTCACTTTCAAACTGATCAATAGCTACACCACTTCTCTAAAAATAGACCTACAGGATCTCGTGCAGTAGCAATGCCGGAGAGAACAAGTTACCAATAGAAGACAATATAGAACTCCCACATGGAAAACCAATAAGCAACATTCTACATACAACATTCATGCTGCAAATTTAACCTCTAGTTTTTAAAATTTTCACCTGCCCAGGGAATCCTTAGACTTAAAGTAATCAAAGACTGAAATTCTAATTAGAAATTCCAACATATTGATGTTTGAATGGAGTAGGGAGGGAGCTCATTGAGTGTGGAAAAAGAATTGAGTGAATAATACAAACCCAAAGCACATATTTAAAATGATGAACCTATTTAAATAGCACCTGGAGAGAAAACATTTAGGAATGTCACAAAAATTCTCAAACAACTCAAATCCAGTACAGACAAGACATCCATAAATGTCATCACAAGCACAGATAAATGTCTGCCATGAAGTTTGTTCACCAAACAGTGTAGGTGACTGTGTCCCACCAAGCCTCTCAATAAGTATGAAAAGCAAGCCGGAGAGGGAGAGGCAGGATCCAGCATTAAACAAATCCTCCACAAATGATTCCAACAAATCTGACCTAGATATTCTATTGGGTAAGAAAACAAGAGAAAAGAGGTTCACAGGGAACCTGAAGACTCACCAACCAAGTCTATCTATTGGATAGAATTTACAGTACAACAGCAGCAAAGTGACGAAGGTCATCCAGCCTATGGTTAGACATCCACTGGAACAAGGAAATAGGCCTATGGAAGCAGTTCTCTTACCGAATTCTTAGGCATTGATGGTGTCACAGGTATTAACTGTCGTGATTGCTTGATAGCCAACTCCTCCAGCCTCTGTGTTTGGACAGATAACTACAAATAAAAGAAAATGCCACATAAGAAACACAGCTATGTACAAAACAACTAAGAGAAAACATCAATAACTTGTTCCATTATTGATTGAAGGGCCTCATTAGCAGTTAACGGCAATATCTTACAAGGCCAAAGGAATGCTTACATAGCCTGTTCAATTACCTGTGGAACAGTGCGAGTTTTTGGTGGAGCCTGAGTCAATGCTTCAGCCATGTTGAGACCAGCCACTGCACTTGAAACCCCAGATTGAGAAGCAGCAACCATGTGGGCAGGAGACAAGGAACCTGTACTGCTGCCTCCAATTATGCTGGGAACATCAGCCAAAGCTGATGTCCATCCCTCACTACCAATCAAAGCTGAACTACCCACAGGCAAGCTCTGGACAGCAGTAGAAAAGCCAGGAGATGAAACCCTGCCAATATCAGGGACTCCTTGCTTCTCTTCAATTCCAAGTGAAGGGAAATCCTTGTCAAACACAGCCTTTTGAATAACACTGCTGGCGGCAACACCAGATATCAAGCCATTTCCATTTGAGTGATGGTTGCTACCTCCATTTTTTAACTCTGCACCAACTCTACGAGGCAACACATCATCCTGTTTCCTAGACACAATCGAGAGAGAACGACGTAAGGAATCCTTCTCAAACCCACCGGTTAAGATGCTTCCCAATGGCTCAGAATAGTCATGGTCCCAATGGTCCCCAAAGCTCAACCTCTCTTTGTCCCTTTCTCGATCTTTATCACGGTGGCCCCTACTAAAACTACTGTATGCATGCTTTGCAGACCCGTTACTAGAACTCTTCCTTGCATTTGATGAAGGAGTTCGATCCAGAAAAGCAGAACGTGGGGAATCAAAATCACTCGCACTCTTGGAGTTCCAATTTCTCATGTGATGAGTGGAAGAAGAGACCTCTATTTAGCAATAAGAATTAAAATTTTCATTCAATAACAAGAAAGAGTTACAATTAAAAATGATCATCACTAACCACAGAGCAAAAAAAAAGCCAACAAAAAGAGCATTCATTTTGTGCGAAATTGGACAGACCTGAAAAAGAAGATGGCGATGCAAAGTGATGGGTTGAACTGCCAACCCCCGACACATTTCCAGTACTTCTCAGCCATTCTGGAACTAAAGCGGGTTCACTTCTTTCCATAAGGAGAAACACTGAACATCATTCAGATTTTCAAAAGAAAAGAAATTCTCTCGCCTTCTTAACCCGCCCTAGTGGCAAAGTTGTTAACGTTTAAACTCTACCCCAAAAGAGCTGACCTCAATGGGATAAGTCACCAATTAGTTTAACTCGGGCATCTCATCCAAGTCAGGTATCAATACAAGAGAGTACGGAAAACAATACTCTAATATGATTGTTATATACTTTTAGAAACTCAGGCTGTGTATTCACTTAAAAGCCGATTCAATCAAGGTAGTTTCTGGAGCCCGAGATTTTTTTTTTTTTTATATAAGGCACAAGGGCAAGAACAAACGGTGATAAATCTCTCTCTCTCTCTCTCTCTCTCTCTCTCTCTCTCTCTATACCTCCATCTTTAAACTAAAGATGGATGGATTTACAGACAAGAACAGCGCACCCTCAGTAGACCCTCATCACTAACAAGAATTGAACAATAAAAATGTGGCAATATCGAAACAATATCCACGATTCTTGCACGGGAGTTCACAACCATCAGACACTAGAATTTACAGGGAAAAAATAAACCCTAAAATAGAGGGGCGAACACCCCCCCAAAATACGGGGAGAAATATAAACCCTAGCGCCTTAACTCCAATGCAACCTCCAATATTGGGAATATATATATATATATATATAAGAGAGAGAGAGAGAGAGAGAGAGAGAGAGAGAGAGAAATTACTGGCAGAAGGACAGAGATGAAAGAGGAGGGAAAGAAAAACTAACCCTAGAACGCACAGTTATAATTGAAATAGGCCTATGGCACCCCCCCTCCACAAAAACGTAACCGTTTCAATAACCGCCGTTCCAGAAGTATTACACTCTCAATCCCTAACAATGAATGCGCTTCCGCAAAAGAATACAAAAACGAAATTTATAGTTCCAGACTTCAAATGTTGGACCGAAAAAATAAAAAAAATAAAAACACACACACACTCACACACACGCACACAGGAACACAGAGAGAGCGATAGACACAGAAAGAGATTGACCGGGAGAGAGCGGGAGAGGGGGGAGATTGTAAAAGAGGGTGAATTAGGGTTAATGATGATGAATTAGGGTTAATGATGATGATGACGACGATGAGGAAGAGACAGAAAATTAGGGTTTTGTATTTATCTTAAGAAGAGAAAATTGGAAGAAACGGAGAGAGAGAGCGATGGATACGGGGGAGAAACCAAACGTACGAAGAACACACCCGCTGCCTCTTCTATGTATTTTCCCCCTTCTTTTTTTTTTTTAAGGTTAATATTATTATTTATTTGTCATTTGTATTTCCGTTTTCCTCGTTTTTGAATTTTTATCTTTTCGTCTTATCCTTTTATTGGGCCTCCACGAGTGAAATATTCGCTCCTGTTTGGGCTTTTCTCAATCATCCGAGAGTCGGTTGATTTAAATATATTAAAAAGCGATTATTAAGTCCTCGTCGAACAGTCGAATGATTAAAACTTTTTTTAACTCGTATATTTGGTATTTCATATTTTAATTTTAATTAAAATTTAAAATTTAAACATAAAAAATTATTTTTATTATACTTATGATATAATTATTAATAAAAACTTTTAACTCTAGTCCTAGTTAGTTATTGGGGTAAACAAAAAAATGTATTGCATAGTTATGTTTCTGTTTTTTTCTTTTTTTCGTTTACTTTAGTGCTTTTTATTGGTTTTTTTTTTTTATTCTCAACTCTCGTATCTTTGCTTATATTCAAGAAAAAAAAGATATAACTACTTAAAAAATTAACAAATATAAAATTAATTTAATTTTTTATTTTTAATATTTACATATAAAATTCCATTATTAACATTATGACTTCAATATTATATATATTAGAGTTGTGAAAATATATAAATTCTTTTATAACATTTTCACTCCTTAACCTAATATACAATGGTCGTAAAAAAATATAAAATTTTAATTAATATGATATAAGATATTAGTAATATAATATAAAATTTTAATTTTATATATAGCACATTAATATTTATTATATTATTATAATATAATTAATATTAATGAGTTATTAAAATTATAAAAATATTAAACATTTGCGTATAATATTGAATTTTTTATTAATAAATTCTAAATTCACTTTTCTTTTTTGTTTTGCATCATCGAACATGTAAGCAAATAACAAGTCATAATTTTCTTAATTATTATCAACATTCAATCTAATTGTTAATAATCTTCCTTTTTAATTAAATTGAGTTGGTTTGGTTAGATGGAATACTTTCATCTGTTTTCATAAATATCCTAAATGTATCCTATATCACTCGAAAGAGAATGGAGATAATTATAAAAGGGTGCTCGAGGTCAACCGAAAAAAAAAAAAAAAAAAAAAAGGGAGAAGAAGAATAAGAGGGCTAAAAGGGAATTTTGAAAAATGAAAACCCTACCAGGTTGAGTTCACCCCATCTTGTCTTGAAGTTTGGATTAGCTAGGCGGCGGCTACTTCACAGAACCCCTCACCCGCACGTGCTGTAATGTCCCGCAAATTTTATCTCCGGAGTAAAAGCTTGATTTGAGAAAATTAATCCAAGAAGACATAACGTGTGCTTTATCTTCCACATATTTACTTCTTATTTAATAAAATAAAGGAACGTAATTTTTATTAAATTTATCATATATAATAAATAAATTTATTAGTTTATTAATATATAATAATACGTGTAAAATATAAAAAATTACTGAAATCTTGAATACGAGATTTTTAGTTTTGAATTTAATTTTAGTATTTACGAATTAAAATTTATTAATTATATATTTTTCATTAAATGAATATAAGGGTGTCTAATAAAAAGTGTGCACGTAATCTTTTCTTTTCGACAGATTATTGCCAAATAAAAAGAGCGAGTCTTCGAACGGTAATGAAACTATTTTTCTATGATTGAAAAGTCAATAATTCAAGTCAAAAGGTAAATTATTTGTTAAAAGTATCCAACAACATTGAAATTTTGACAAGTTTCGACCGAGTTGAATTTATAATTTAACTCCCACTCCAATGTACAAACGGAGACAGTTTTTAATGCTTAATAACTTATACGCGGGGCGCATTTAATGAAGCGAAATTCTAAAACTCTTACGTGTATTTTTTTTTTTTTTTCCTAAACAAATTATTTCGCAGAATGTCTAGATATTTTCAAGTGATAGCATAATTCATTCGCCATATTTTATACCGAATAAAAGAATCAACCAAAAAGAATCGAATGGAATTTATAATAATCTTTTGTTTGAAAAATAAAATAAAAAGATATAAAAGTGGTACGCATAATTATGTTAAAAAGAATAGCACCCTACTTACTGTTAGCTCCACGCTGACAATTTAATCATCTGTTGCATATTCAGAGAAGTTCACACGCTAACACTTTAGTTATCGGCGATTTGAAATTGAAATCTCCATATTTTTTGGCACTTAAAGATTCAAAATCAGTTTCGGACGAACGAGCAATTTTCAACTGTGTGTTTTGCGGCCGGCTTTTTTTGGGCGGGGGGGGGGGAGGTTGGGTTTGACAACAAGAATTATTTTCATTTCCAAGGAAAATCGAATGGGTTGATGGGCGTCGTTAACATTTCGGCGTGTACGGTAAGCCAGTGCGAGTCAGCATACATTTTACAATATACCAAAATTACCCTCCACCATTTCCCCGACAAAACCCATTATTCCAATGAACAATCTTACCTAACCTCTCTTGCCCCGCCACGTGGCACCGCGTTTTCTGTCTTCCATCCCGACGGCGTTTACCAGTCTCAGAGAGTCATATCAGACCCTCGGCTCTATCCCTCTCTCTCTTTTTCTTTCTCTCTGGCCACAATCCTCCAGATTAGCAGAAATCCGACCAATTCGCCTCACCTCTCTCCTGCGAACGGAAAATAATTTCGTCTTCTTGGATCGCATTGAAGAGGAGGGGGAGAGAGAGAGAGAGCGAGAGAGAGAGAGAGAGAGTTTCTCGGAGCTAAACAGCTCAAGCAAACTTCTTTTGCTGTTTTGAAGTTGTGTAAATTATGTGAGGCTGGTTGTGGTTTTTAGATGGATTTATCTTACTATGCGTCATTTACATCGATTCTTCAACCATAGCCAGGGGACCGGCTCCATGGACCCCAAAGACCGGAGGAGACCGAGGCTGGAGCGCCGCAATGCGGCCAAGCAGATTGAGTACGATGCGGCGTCTTCTTCCTCGTCTCTTGATAACTCTTCGTCATCTTTGGTCACGCGGTCGCTCGACTTGCTTGATCGGACCAGTTTCCGGATAGAGGGGACGGAAGGCCAGTTCGACCTCATCTGTCGGTCGTTGGGGCTGTCTCCCGACGATTTCACGATTCCGGCGGCGGCTTGGGAGACCATGAAGATGCGGTCGAATTCGGACATTCTGCCCCGGACCGGATTGCGCGGGTTGGATAGTCTGGAGATAGAGCGCGTCAAAGTGGAAAATCACTCGGAGCACGTACACGAGCAGGAGCGGGAGCGGGAGCGGGAGCGGGAGCGGGAGCAGGAGCGGGATCGGGAGCGGGAGCAGGAGAGTCAATTGTGTGCTAGGGTTTTGGAGGGCGTTAGAATTAGTGACGCGAACGAGTTGAATCGGAACCAGACAGCTGAGTCAATCGAGTCAAGCGCTCATCGTGCTGTTGCTTGTGGTGTCCCAGGGAGAATTAATGGGGCTAGGCCACCATCGCTCAAGCCGCCACCGTCGATGACACTACCGAGGATAGACGACACGGGCTCAACGTGGGATATCATGAGGAAATTTGCGCCTGAAAGCGATGAAGAGTCCTCGGTGATAGTTACTAGACGCTTCCGTTCTGGTGACGAAGAAGAAGAAGAAGAAGAAGAAGACGAAGGAGTGGGATCTCTTGACGTGGTGGCCGTGAGTAAGAGAGAGGAAGACGACAGTTTGTGTTCCTTTACTACGTCGAATGATGATGATTCATCGAGCACTACAACGGAGCCGCTGTCTAGTATTTCTCCCAATGCGAGATTTAGAAGGGCCATTACTAATTGGGAAAAGGGCGACCTTCTGGGACGTGGGTCCTTTGGATCCGTGTATGAAGGAATATCTGGGTAAGTCTGACCTGCCTGTTTTTGTCATTAATTCCCTTTATTATCCTTTCCAGCTTTGGATGTTTGTAACGTTACTTTATTATCAAGTTCACTTTTTGTAGTGCTGTAGTGGATGCTGTTTCGGTTTGCCCTTTCAATCTAGTAGATTTTGTAGTTGGTTGGATACAGAATATGTAGTTAAGAAAGGGCATTCTGAAGGCCACTCTGACATTTCAAGGCCACAAAAATGTTGGATTGGGAACAAGCTTAAGCCATAATTGGGTAAATCACTGTTTAGTGTCCAGTTGCTGTAGTAAATTAGAGGATTTTGTCATGATGGTTAAAGGTGATCTGAGTGAGTGCATTAGTAAGTACACGTGTAATTTGAGTTTAGAATGGTGTCAGCATAGTTGACATCCCTTTGACATTTCAAGGTTCTGTGAGTTGTTGGAGAAGGAAGTTCTACTGATGGTTAAGCATCTGAATAGGTTCACTTTATTGGTAAGGAATAGCTTCAGACATGTTTGGATATAGGGGTACTAAGGAACTGTTCTTTTTGATGCGAGGCACATTGAAGTTCCTGGTTAGCGGAGTTGAGTTTGAGAAATGGGGATACTGTTTTCTTCAATTGCTCCCTATTTTATCTATGGATACTTAAATTGGATTTGAGGTCCAATCTTCATTTCCTGAAAGGTATGAGATATTATTTGACTATGAGTTGGCAAATGTAATTTTGTGGACAGGAGATGAAAACGTGGACTTGAGGGCAGCATCACAACATAGATTCGTTGGGTTATTCCATTCCTGTACTTTAATACATTATTTTGTGGGTTATGTTCTTAGACTCCGTATCAATTTCATTCTTTCTCTTGGCCAGAAGGAAGCTATTTTCTGCATGTTTTTGGTTAATCCGGCTCATATATTGCTATGAAATAATTCTTCTATTTTCATTTAGCTTCTGTGGCATCTCCTTTTTCTGAATTACACACACACACACACACACAGATAGATGTATAGGACTTGTGTTAATTGTGCTTTATCTTCCTGAAGGGATGGAATCTTTTTTGCTGTCAAAGAAGTTTCCTTACTTGACCAAGGGAGCCAGGGAAGGCAAAGTATAATTCAACTGGAGCAGGTGAGATAGGCCTTATCATTTGCCGTGGCATTATACTTTTATTTTCTTTCCATGTTTATCTTTTTTTATTACAATGATTCTAATTTTCTTGATCTTAAATCTGAGTTCTTTTTAAGCTTTCCTTTTGGCTCATATGATCTACCTGCCTTTTTTTTTTCTAGGAGATTGCGCTGTTAAGTCAGTTCGAACATGAGAACATAGTTCGATATTATGGCACGGATAAGGTATTCTACATTAGTTTCTTCATATGCTATTAACACCATTTCCAGATTTTTGGATATTGCTTCTGGGAAGCATGTCAGTGTTAAACAATTGATGGAAGCAAAAGCATACACATTCATTTCTTATTTTTATTATTTTTCATTCCCTTTGCACACCCCTCCCACAAAAAGGACTTTTTATGGATATTTAGCACCCATGCTCATAGTAACTCAATATGCTGTGTAAGTGCAGTTCTTATTTCTCATTCTGAGTTACTTCATTATTTTGTCTTTCCTTTTTACATATAAGTTGTGCCATTAACTTTCTCTTTTCGGTTTGTGCAGGATAATTCAAATCTCTATATCTTTCTTGAACTTATAACCCAAGGCTCCCTTCGAAACCTTTATCAGAAATATAATCTTCAGGATTCCCAAGTTTCCGGATACACAAGACAGATTTTACATGGTCTGAAGTATCTTCATGACCGTACCGTGGTTCACAGGTAAATAAGCAAGTTGTTTATGCCATTTGTTCTTGTCACAAATTGACCAAATTATGTAATGCTTGAAATTTATCTCTCTCGTGGACTGCTCTCCCATTTGATGCAAACATATTGTCTTACATGCAAAGAAAAGAAAAGGTTCTAGACTTTATGATCTTGTAAGCATAAAGTACAAAGATCAGGGAGCATTATCTTTCAATGCTCCATCGGAGTCCTCACTCTTTGTTCGGATGTCCAGAGTCCTCATTTATAGTGTTTTTCCTTTCTTTAGGACTTCTATGACTGGTACTTGCTTAACACATTGTTCTTCACTTTCATTGTGACTAATTAGCCTATTAAATCTGAGCAGTTCCAGGTTTATGCTGAGTTAGCTTGTCAAAGGATTAAAGTTCCGTGAACCTTTCCTTAAATTACTATAATTTCAGATGATTTGCAGCTTCCATGACCCTTTCTTCTTTTATTTTCCTTCTATTTTTGGGGACACCAAGCAGAAGTTTTAGCCTTTTCATTGTTTTGGGTTGGGGGTTTCCATTGTGTCATTGAAACAACTTTGTGTTCTTGATCATTCATTTCTGTTTCTTCTCTTTTTTTGGCTCTCTTCAATGCAAATGCTAGTTATGGACAATGTGGCAGCTCAGTTACTGTGACCTCTTCAGCTTTTGTGCTTTATGTATCTGATTTTTTAGTATGGATGTTATTGTAATAATGTTGCTACACGTACAATTATAATTACATGTTTATGACTATAATGAGTGATATATGGTCATTCTGCTAATCTATATGCTATCTGTTGTTGATTGAACTATCTTATGTTGAGCAGATGCATAGAAACAAGCAATGTCTCATGGAATTTGATTTCTGCATTCTCATTGTGTTTGTTTTTGAATTAAGGGATATCAAATGTGCAAACATATTGGTACATGCAAATGGATCTGTGAAACTTGCAGATTTTGGATTGGCTAAGGTTTTTGTCCTGTTTCTCATTCTGAATTTTTGCATGTGTTCTAAAGGCTTCAAAATAATTGTGATTTTCTTTTCTGACAAGCATTATTTTCCTCTTAGGCAACAAAATTGAATGATGTTAAATCTTGCAAGGGGACTGCATTCTGGATGGCCCCTGAGGTTCGTGCCATGCATGTCCATTTCTGAGATAAATTCATTCAACATCAAACTCTTCGGAGATAAATTCATTTGAGTTATTAATCATCTGGTCAATATTATGTCTCATTTTTGTGTCTTTTTATTACAAAACTGTATTGCAGGTTGTCAATCGGAAAAACCGAGGATATGGACTTCCAGCTGATATATGGAGTCTTGGGTGCACTGTTTTGGAGATGTTAACCCGCCGGATTCCATATTCTGATTTGGAATGTGTAAGCGCCACTTCTCATCTTGTTCTAGATGTCATTGTTATCATGAAAAATAAAATTAAAGAAAAAAAATAATAAAAAGGATAAATCTAGTTCCACAGAAATTCCAGTAGACTGTTATGCCATTTTGGGTGTTCTGCATAGTTAAATTTTTCAAGAAGTTGGCCATAGGTCCACGTTCACTGCCAAAAGTGAGATTTTGTTCTTGTACATGAAGTTTTGCAGTACATGCATGGCAATGCCAGTCCACTTGTGTCCTCGCCCTTAACTTCTTCTCTTTCTGTAACTCAGCAAATGCAGGCGTTATATAGAATTGGCCAAGGTGTGCCTCCACCTGTTCCCGATACTCTCTCAAAAGATGCACGGGATTTTATCCTGCAGTGCCTTAAAGTTAATTCAAGTGATCGTCCTACTGCTGCTCAACTCCTGGATCATCCATTTGTCAAGAGGCAGCTGCTTCCAACCTCGTCAGGGTCAGCGTCTCCCTCTCTCGTACGGCATTCTTAGCAGTTCGGCTTGCATTCAGTTCTGACAGATAAAAGGTAAACGCACCTTTCTGGTCTTCATTATTTTACTCCCTCAAAGTATTATGTGTGCTTGATAACAGCGTGATCTTATTGAATGTACAGGACCAGTTTTATCTGTATGCCAAATCAAGGCCAGTGACTTCTTATTCTCAAAGTGCACTTGCTTTCCGTGACTTGAACTCATCCAAAACAGTGTGCAAGCTCTGGCCGTCAGGCTTTACTTTCAGGTTGATGGAGCTGTACAGGGTCTTTGCTCTACTTTAGAGAGTGAAGTGTTCTCAAGTTGCTATTTGCTTATTTACCTGTTGGGACAAAAAAAAAAAAAAAAGGAAAAAACAAATCCCCCATATGTTAGTTATTCAAGATTGCAAGTCTGCATTCAAACTCCATTTTTTCAAGGTAGGGAAGAGTGTAAGAAGCAAAGTGTGAGAGCAATTGTTGTAACAATTAGAAGATGGAATTTATTTGCTGTCTGTATATATCTGATTAGTGTATCAAAAGCCGGTATTGATTGAATTTTTATTTTGCATCTCCCTCCTGGCATGGCATTGAAGTCTTCATTCCATTGAAAGAACTAGAGATGTGTGTTGCATTTATACCACGTTTCGATACAGATTTGTGTTGTAAAGGAACGGAACAGGTTGCGTGTTGCTTGAATTGCCGTATTTTGAACGAAGCCCTTAGAAAGTATTTTCTCTCCTAATTCCAAGGAATGAAATAAAATAGAAAAAAAAAGGTACAGATAAAAAATAAAAGGAGGAGTAACTTCTTTTATTTTTATAAAGGAAAAATAGAAGTACAGCGTAACAAGATGAGCGGGCAAAAAAAAAAAAAAAAGGGGGGCCCAAAGTTTGAGCCCAGCAGAAAACCGAGCCCGGTAACAAGACGAGACGCTTTGACGGACGAGAGTAAACGTCGTCATAGTTGCGTGAAAATGAAGCTCACCATCCAATCAGAATCCAGAAAACACAAAGAATATGAAGGGATAGGAAATAAATATTCGCAGACAAGCTAGGAGGCACTCTCGCGTCTCTCTCTCTCTCTCGGCAGAAGTGCACCCAAAGCCAACGCAAAAACCACCGCCACACGGCAAACATTGCCGCGAAGATCGGGCGGCGCGGCGCTCCTTCTCTTCAACCGTAAATTTTCCCCGCCTCAAAGTAGAAAGGAAAAGGGGAAAAAAAAATCGGCTCCGTCTTCTCTCAATTCTCTATTTAATCGTTGTTTTGAATTACATAAGTAGATAAAATATAGTCACTCCCTCTGCCTGGTAAGCTCGATTCCTGTATTTTCCAACTCGCGATCCCTTTCTCTCTATCCCATTTTGTTGCGGTTTAGATTCATTGGTTCGTCTCCCTTTTCTTAGATTTTTTTTTTTTTTTGTTGATATTTTCTCTCGTTTGGTTCGTTGATGTGCATTTCGAAATCGAAATCCATTTCTAGGGTTGATTTGGGCGTTCTTCTTGTGTTAAATGACACTTCTGCTTATGTATTTCGTCCTTTCTTCTCTCTCTATCTCTCATTTTTTTCTTTTTTTTTTCTTTTTTTTATTTGAAATTTAAAAATTTTAGCATGGTAGTTCCTGTTTCTGATACAGTATGACTGGCCTTGTAGTTTTTGAGCATAAAGCGTTTGATAGAGTTTAAATGGCATTTTGGTTTTTAAACCTCTGCTCTTGACATGTCTGCACGGTTGAAACCACGCAGTTTTTGTCGTTAGGTCTTGCGATTGTCAAATTGAACAGGAAGCTCGAATTAAATTCAAATGTTATGAGGAATGTGAAATATGGAAAAATTGAGAACAACCTCTCTTATTTTCTCGGCATTAAAAATTATAACGGAAAATTGCTTCCTTTTTATGCTCGGGAATGGAAAATTCTTAGGGAGATATATTTAAGTAATGAATTGTTAACAAAAGGGAAGATTTGAGTACAGTGAATATTTGGTCATTAGACTCCTAAGATTCACGATTCGGTGGTTTTTAGGTTTTAAATTGGAGTTTTGGAGTCATATAATTAGAACACTGTTCTTGCATTTGTTGTTGGCGTACCTTTCAAAGTTTCTAGAGCTTGTGGTACGTCAATGCATTTCTATATTTCACCGATACAGCGAGTGCTGGTACTGATCTAAGTACGCGGCTGTTATTGCACTTCGTATTTTCCAAATTTATATGTCCTAGTGGATTCAGACATCTCCATGGCTAAAAGAGTTAATTAAATCTCACTTCACTTCCAGCGGTGATTCTTTAGCCCCATCTCTTTAAGCTATCAATTACATTATCAGTTCTCAAATTTGAGTCTACAATGGATACATATTGAGTTTTGTTGCGGCTTGCTCATGAGAAGAATGTATTTACTATGAAAAGGTCATTAACTTTAGTCATTCTCACTCATGAGATTTACAATGCTGGCTATATATGGCCTTGTCTGTTTTCTGAAAATTTTTTTTAGTCATTTATTTACCATTAGGGAACTTGTGCTCCCACTGATCCATGCTTCTGTAGTGTTTTGATTGCTCCTCATTGAATGAAACATCGCACAAATGTTGTACCGACTTTTCTGAATCTCTTAACCTATTCAGTATTTGTTTTATTTTCACAACAAGTGTATCTTGAGATGGGTTCTTTCAGGAAGACAGTGCATTTGAAACCAACAGGTTGCTGTTCCATTATCAATGTTGATGAAACCTTGCTTAGAGATCAGGACTTCAGACTTGTGGGTAGTCTCAAGGTCAAGAGGCTACCAGCCAATAGACATAATAGTTGTTGGGATGCATATTGTAGATGGGATCCAGGGCAAGGTTAGGGTGTGAACTATGTAAATTTAGAAAAGAGAGAGAAAAAAAACTGTATTAGAAACATATTAACGTGCATGCATTAATGATTGCATTTAGTCCCTCACAAACCGAATTTGTCATCTTTTCTTGCCAAAATTACTGTTTCTGTGGATTAGAAAATCACTCTTTGTTTTGCTCTGGATGCTTAGTGAGAAATACTGTTCTGCTTTTCTTATTGCATGGACTATATATTTGAAATTTTACTTTGTGCTTTCTGTCTCTGGTATTTAGTGCATAACCGCTAGCATTGGCTTCTGTGTTTTTTTTTTCCTCTGGTTGTAGTAGGAGATTGTTGCAATGATTTGACACCTCTCTCTTTGTAGGTTTACTCAAATGGCAAAAGTCAACAAGCAGCGACAGAACACTGGTTCGCGACATCTCAGAGTGACCCCATATTTATTAGCATCTTGTTCCAGGAAAACTGCTAAGGTTTGCAATGCAAAGAAAAAACATCTGAAGAAGAAGCATCCAGATGCTACAGAGAAGAAAGATTGGGAAGGTGCAACTTGTGCAGTTTGTTTGGAGTTTCCTCACAATGCTGTCCTCCTCCTTTGCTCCTCTTATGATAAGGGGTGCCGGCCTTATATGTGTGCCACTAGTCGTCGTTTTTCAAACTGTCTTGAACAATATAAGAAGGCATATACAAAATTATGTTCAATTGAAGGACTGCAACAGAGGAATGGGTCAATGGACAGTTCGGGTTTCAGTTTGGATTCAGGACAGGTAAATGAGAAGGCAGAAGCTCGAGAGCTTTTATGTCCACTCTGCCGAGGGCAGGTGAAAGGTTGGACGGTGGTTGAACCTGCCCGGAAATATCTGAATAGCAAGAAAAGGACCTGCATGCAGGATAAGTGTTCATTTGTTGGTACCTATAAACAGCTGAGGAAGCACGTGAGAACAAAGCACCCATTGGCACGACCACGAGCTGTAGACCCTGTGCTCGAAGAAAAATGGAAGCAGCTTGAGTGTGAGAGAGAGCGAAATGATGTAATAAGTACAATTATGTCGTCAACACCTGGGGCACTGGTGCTGGGTGATTATGTGATCGAGCCTGCTTTTCGTGGCATTTATCATGATTATGATTCAGAAGACTCTTTGGATGATGGTTTCTTTCCTTCGGATCGAGTACAAAGTCGTCGCCTCCACTATCATCGTGCAGGTAACCTGCACTCTGTATTGAACGGGGATGATCATCAAAGCCAAGTTTACAGGTTATTGATGGAACGAAGGAGGCATTGGAGACGCGGAGGAAGGTAATAGAGGTTTAATCACCAAAGAAGTAAAGCACACCTAAAGGTGCACATTAGCCATCTGTAATTTGGTTTCTCTACACCATTTGCTACTGCCGTCATGTGCCACGTATGATGGTTGCCGATGCATTGTGTACCCTGATGTGGTGTGGTGTGATTGGCAAAAGGTCGAGTGATTTCGACAGGGTAGAAATAGCAGTATATTGGGCATTCCCTTGTTTTATCATTGACGCGATTTGACAAGGTCTAAACTGTATTACTAGCTCAGCAAAGACATGCATGAATCCGATTTGCTTTGGTCGTGCATATTCATTTGGACTGTGAAAAAGTGAGGACAAAGCTTTTTCCCGATTATTTTCGGTGTCGTTTCTCCTTCCCCAGTTGTTTTTCCCGTCTCTTCTTCGTGGCATATGGTTCTCCTAGAACTTGAAATTGCCACTCGAAGGTTTATCCAATATTGAATTGGCTGTCTTATTTTGGCTTCGCCACGGGGTTTTAATATTTTTTTGGCCTCAATGAAGCTTCTCTTACGGTTCTTTGAGTTGGCTGTCCCGTACGGCAGAAATGTCTTCGGACTCTACTCTTACCGTCTTTCTAGTGCGCTCTACTTTCGTGTTTGTTGCCCGGGAACTGGGAACCACGAACGCCTCGAAATTGAAGCTTCCGGGCATACTCAGGAGCCCGACTTCTGAAAAATTGTCTAAAATAAAGGTGCATCGGTACATGTCAATGATTGCACACGTGGTTTTGACAGCTGGAGAATCCCTCGTTTTTACCAAAAACGTAAAACGATTGCCCTCTATATCAAACTCAATTCATAACAAATAAAATTGAGAGAGGAAACAAATATATTCGGTAACCGAATATGTCAAATAAAATCGTCTATTTTTAACGAGTCTATCGTCGCAACTCCGTCGGAGTCCGGTAAGCATTCGAGGCCCCTCCGGTTCCTACCGTATGGATCATGTCCCCTGATCAGAGCATCTTTTAGTTCACGCCGAGATTACACTGGAAAACACATGTGATGCTGGATTATTGTTCTTTGAAAAGAGAAAGATGAAGATTGTATGCACCAAACAAACAAAAGGAAGTACATGCAATTCGGGGGAGGAAGAGGAAAGCATTTGTCAGAACTTTACCTTTATCATGTGGATTAGGATAAGATTAAAACACGCACTGAGCTAACCATTGCTCATCATTTTGACACCCCCCCCCCACATTCCTTTTATTTTTGCTTTGCATACAACTCATTTTAGTACTGACGGACGAAGACTGAAGACGATCTCCGAATCAATTTACGCTGCTGGAAATACAATATGTAGTCTGCTTTAAAACAACAGTAAGGAATTTCGGATATCGTAGTTCATCTTCTCCAAATTCGGCTGCACGGTGAACTGAATCATGGGTGGGGGCCCGCAGGCCAATGCCAGAACACCGTCTGATCCTTCGGGAATATGCTCCCTCAGGATACTCTCCGTGATGAAACCAGTACTGTATTGCCACCCTTCCCTAATTTTCTTTTGAACCACGTACCATATTTTTAACCTCTCATTTATTTGGGCCCAAGAATCAAGCTCGTCCCTTAGCAATATATCGTCCTCGGTGCGGTTCGCATAGACCACATGCATCTCAGTCTCATCCTCTGGGTCCTTTAAAATCGCCTGAATTACCTGATAAATGGGTGTGATTCCTGTCCCACCAGCCAACATTGCTAGCTTCTTGGCAGACTTTGGCTTTCCATGAACCAAAAAGTTGCCACGGCCAAGATATTCAATGTGTCCCGAAGGACCCTTCACATCTACTACAGACCCCAGTGGGAGTGCCTCAAGGTACTGTGACATGAGGCCTCCATTGGGCAATTTCGGATGCACGCCCTTGAAATAAATCTTGATCACAAGATCAAAATAGCCCACCACATCAACGGCGCTCGTTGGAGTATAAGCTCTCATGCACAATTTATCATCAATTGTGGCACGCAAGAATATGTGCTTCCCAACAGGCAGTCCCAGCGTCTGATCCTCCGATGGCAATGCAAACCTAAAGAGACGCACGTCACGGGAGATGGACTCCTTTTTCATTAGCTTGCATGGAATCTTTTCCCGCGGACTGAGCGCAACGTTCCTCACGGTCTCCGTGGCAGTTTCTTTTATGGGAGCCAATTGTGTCGGCGACATGTCGGACGCACCATGAACCGAGCTGTTGGGAGAGGAGGCGTTGGATCGATCTGTCATCGAATTCACTAGCTCGCCAATTCGATAGTCCCCCAGCATTTGCTTGGCTCTGTCGGAGTGTATGGCGTCGAATTCTTCGGTGCAATCCGTGCCTGCATTGATCAGAATGCTATCGGTGCCGCCGGGGTGGTCCTTGAGGAAGCGAGTACAGTCATAGACATGGCCGCGGACGATTATCCAGGCCGAATCAGCAGAGTTGTTTTTCATGACATCGGCCATGGAGAAGGTCTTCGTGGCAGTGTTCATGAAGGGTGTTGACACACTTTTCTTCAGGGTTTGGCCTTTCTCAGATGACTTCTCCAGATGCCTTTCCTTGGCCATCCATCCGCCAGACTGGTTGCCCGGTACCGTTGGATGATCGAATGCAATTCCGATCTCACCCTTGTGTCGCCTACACACTTTGGTACTGATCCGGAACCAGCAATTGTTCATCATCCCCTGCAAAAATTGTCTCGTAATTGATTTAAATGTTATCTAGGAGGCAAATTTAACGTCTCCCACGTCCAAATTAACTGTATCGACGTAACAAAACTCTGTCAAATAAAATTGAGATTAATCGAGCAATTGATGATCATTCACAAAGTGATTAGACAGCCAAAATCTACTGTATTCAAATAAGAAGAAGAAGAAGTAGAAGAAGAATCAATAAAGTGTGAATAGAACAAGTTAATTCTGATAGTCCTCGTATCCATGTGACCTTTCTAATTTTTCAAACTAGTTTTGGCCACGGCGGACTTCGTCCGACGATGGAGTATTAGTATACAAAGTACCAAGTTATTCAAAGTCGCACTGTATAACTGTGATGTAACTAACTTTTTTTTTTATTTAATAAAAAAAAATATTCTTCCGAACTTTAGTTTATGTCTGCAGTGTCAAGTAAAGCATAAAAGATCAGTCCCCCGAAGCACAGGAGAGAGCATAATTTATTGGAAAATGGCCCCCAAGCTGGATGTTAAAATGAAAGGTATATGCGGAGCTTATGGGCACACAGGTCCACACTCCAGTGGAGTTGTTGTAGCTACCTTGTTGAAACTAGACTCCAGAGAGGAAGAAGAAGCCCGCCGATGGAGATCTAACTTCACTTTCGCTTACAGAATATGGAATCTGAGGGCCAATTTGATAGCTGATGATGGTAGACTTTGCCCCACCCGACATTTAAGAAATTTAAGAAATTGCGACTCGATTTTGACCTCATTAGACAAGCAGCTATGCAGTTATCCAGAAATCATGCAAGAAAGAAACACGATTGGTAGGGTGAAATTGGGATTTGATTTTGACCGCATTAAACAGGCTATGGAGATATTCAGAAAACGTGCGAGAAAGGAGCACGATTGGTTGGGTGGCTTTAAAGTATTGGAAAATACAACCTTTTATTTTTATTTTTTGGACACATTATGCATAGTTAATTAATAAAAATAAAATAAAAATAAAAGAGAAAGCAAACTAAGATTCATTAATAGTTTTAAAAATGAAATATTCAAACAAATATTATAATATGTGTTATTATTTATTAATAAGATGATTATTTTATTAATTTTATATAATAAATGTGTCCAACGAATGTTTCTTCAATTATTGAATTCGCTCCCTCCCTGCGTACATGTCTGGCCAAATTGAATAAGACTTGGTTTTAAATCAGTAGAGTTGGGACAAACAGCTACTAGCTACGTACCATAACATTCCAATTGAGGCACTCAGGCTGAGTGTTGAGGCTCTCATCCCAAGCTCGGACGGCAATCTCTTTGGCTCCGAGCAGGTCCAGCACCTCCACGTCCAGACTCCAAAAGCACCAGCACCAGTATTTCTTATACTTGTTGGGTTTCTCCCGATGGTCCAAAGTGCAGACTTGCCACGTTTCCCCACCATCCCAGGTCACCTCCACACGTGTCACTTTCTTCCCGCCCCCTGGTTCGCGTACACATTGAACAAGAAGATTACTTTCAGATTCAGCTGAAGAAAAGTTGCTGGGAAGACTGAATTAAGCGGATATAAGTGAGAATTTTTTTTATTAATGTGCAAAATATTATTATATTATAAATACTTTTTTAATTATTTGTCTCGTCATTTTTATAATTACCTAAATTTTTCATTTTAAGAGAGGTAAGAACTATTTAATATATATATGAAGAAAATAAAATTTTAAATATTTATTTTAAAAATGTTAAATTCAATTGAGTTTATTAAAATTAAGTATAACTCACAAAAATACATAAAGTCCTATTTTCATAATTATCAATTATACATTTGCAGTAATACGAGCGCGAGAATTATAAATATGCAATGAGTCATTTAAGAAAGAAAGAAAGAAAGAAAGAAAGAAAAAGAGAGAGAGAGAGAGTCACAAATATAAAGTTAAAACAAATTAATTTATAGGGAATGGTTAAATTTAATTTATGTAGCAATTAATCGGGCGTGCAAGAGTGACAGCCATCAACTGTATGACATCTATTTCTGGTTGCAGCTTCGCTAACTACAAAAGTACAGACACCGAAAGTTGCAGTCAAAACTCAACTCGAGTGTTGCGGGCAATGACCACCAATCGCAGACGATACCTCCGTTCTCTGGGAAAACTTGAAGGAAGGCCAGTCCATGTCGTGACTTTTCAGTTACGTGGACGTCCGACGTCCAAAGACAAAAAACCAAAAAAAAAAAAAAAAAAAAAAAATCCGGTTCCTCACGGGCAACAAAATGGCACAACAAAAGAATTTTCCGACTTGTGACGCGTGGCAGTGGAAGCCACACACCACCTGACTAAGGGAACGGGGAAGCGTGACCGCGACATCTGTACAGTTAATCCAACCCAAAGATACGGTGGGAAAGATACGTATTTAAGCTCAAGCTTTCCTCATATTTAAGATTATTTGTGAATTTCTCTTAAGACTTTTATTTATACTTTCAACCCCAACAACGCACTTGTGAGAGGAAATGCGTTAAATTTTAATAATATAATCTGCTTTAACTTTTCTTTCTTTTTATTATATATTTATATATATATATATATAAAAGAGTAAATAATTATAACAATCAGAAGAGAAGATAATGACGGGGAGTGACAGAAACTACTCACCAGAGTATGCGTAACCCCTCAAAGTATATGGCCTCTGAGTTGTCGATGAATTAATGGGCAATATCTCCTCGTGGCACGGCGTCGTTATCACTGAGTTTATGTTCAGCTCGTTGATGATATACTCCGGCTTGTACCACCATGCTACACAATAAAATCCCACAACTCCTTAGCCTCCGACGTCAACATTTACCTCGCATGACTCGTGAGGGTCTTTTATCTTTTTTCTTTTTCTTTTTTATAACAATTCTCGGATCTTATCTTACTCTATATATATATATATATATATATATTTATTTATTTATTTATTTTGTTATTTTAAATTATAGGAATTTTATTTATTTTGAGTAAATGACACTTAATTTTTATATATATATAAAATGAGTTAATTTGATTAATTTTCGTGAATTAAGTTAAAAATTTAGTAAAAGAAAAATGTGGTATAAAGAGAGAGAGAGAGAAGAAATGTTTATATGTTAGAGTTACCTTCAGTATTAGCAAGCTCGGCATCAACGTGAGAGGGAAGAACTCTATTGTCCTTATAATGATAATAACTGTCGGATTCGTTGGTGGCGACGATAATTCTCTTTAACCATTTAACCATGCGGCCACCAATGAAGCCGGGAATGATGACTCTCAACGGGAAGCCATGGTCGGGAGCCAAAAGCGCACCGTTTTGCATGTACGCCAAGATAATGTCGCGTGACGGATCCATTGCGTATTCCTTCGGAATGCTAGTGCCGTACTTAGACCCACCTCCGCCTGGCAAGTCCTCGGCCCCTTCAAAGCAGACGTTGAGGGCCCCCTTCTCGCGGCTGTAGATACCACACCGCTTGAGCACCAGACGCAACGGTACGCCCTTCCACACCGAAGTGGAGACCCCAGCAGCGCCCCAGTTAAAGCCGATGCTCTGCTTGACCATGTTCTGCTCTTTCCGCCTGTTCCCGGCGCAGACCAGCGTCACAGGGAGTTCACGGCTGGGGAACTCGGCGACCAGCTGGTCCATGGTGAACCGGTGCGGCCTCTTGACCAGGCCGCTGACCTCCACGGTCCAGTCCTGCCACGTGGCCTTGGGGACCCCGCCGTGATTCCGGACGTAGTGGAGTGGGACCGGGGTTATGAACCCGTGGCGCATGAGCTGGGTTAATGGGGCTTCGGCGTTGAAGGGGTGTTTCCCTGTGAGCCGGACCATGGTGGGGTTGCGCTCCACCCAATTGTCAGCCGTCCCTTCGTCCCGCGGGTCCAGAGTCGACGGCTCCAACTCACTGTTGCCTTTGCGAATTAGGTCGCCGTAGTCAGCCTCCTCTTCGCTTGAAGAATAACCCTCCTCCATTGTAGGGACCGGTTTTGTGTTGGACCGGGCCAGGTCCGGGTTGAACGAGGGGAAGTTGTAGTTTCGGATAGGGGACTCGGACCTGTGGGTTGGACCGGATTTTAATGGGGCAACCACGCCATCGAAGGCCGATTCTAGGTGGAACTGGCGATTATCGATGAAGGCCGCCATTTTTGCAGAGTAACCAAAAGAGCTGACTGACAGAGCCCGATTCCTGGCTTCCTAGTTCAGCTGCTCTGCACCCCCGGTGCTGTTTCTTTCTTAATTCAATACGAAAAATGAAGTCGGGTTTGGTTGGGACTTATATAGGCCTCCGTCTTAATTTTCTTTTTTAGTTTGCGGAGAAAAAAAAAATAGAATTTTATACTTAATTTAAAATTTAAGGTAATTTTTTTCTTATATTCCAACAATCTCGTTGTTTGAAAAAAAAAAAAAAGTCTATTACACTCATAATTTTAAGAATAAAATTAAAAACCATCGTTTTTTAGTCTTAGTCTTTGAGGTAAGAGCGTGTGAAATGCAAACATCGCATGGGCCATTAATCGAAACGATTGGTATCATTTGATTTTTTTTTTTTTTTTCTATTCACTAAATCAAAATAAAAGGACCAAAAAAACCAAAAAAAAAAAAAAGAATTCTATTCATCCTTAGGCCTTTGTCTGTTTTGAGGGAGAGGAACGAGGGTGAGTGGGGAAAATAAAATAAAAATATATTTTTTATAAAAAAAATTAAATATAAAATTTGTTTTAAAAAAAAAAAAAAACACAGAGAGAGAAATCAAGTTAGTCGGTGCCAGCTTGGTAGCAGGGTGGAGCCGTGGCCGAAGCAAATGGTTTCCACGGGCCGATGGTGGAAGGGGACACGGTTTTTAAGGCTGGAGCCACACGCATGAAATGACTATAAATCGCTGATAGACGGCAACTTTTTTGAAAAAACAATTTCCACCACTCAGATCTCGGGTCAGTGGTGCCAGCTATTCAAAATCTTTGCAGATCGAATTAGATTTTTGTTTTTTTAATTTGTCATTTAGAAAACAAATTAAATTTTACCTTACCAGATAATTTTATATCTAGCAATTGCGCTAAACTATTGAGATTATTAAGGGGTAATACGAATATTCTACCAACACCGTGAAAGAGTCATCTGATATATCCGGCGTGGCGTGGAAGTTGGTCAATATTTTTATTAGAAAATAGGGAGTTTCCAGCTGCAGCAGACTTTGAAAAAGGCATTGGTTGTGATTTTGAACCTATCCTGATCATGACTGTTCTTATTAATGAGGAGAATTTGCATTAGATATTTTGCCTTTATATTATTAACCAGATATGCACGTGTTAGGTAATAATAATTATTAATCTTCCATTAAAATTCTGAGGCACGACAGTGCATTTAATTGCAATATCCTTGTTGATAATGTCTAGCCAGTTTATGGGCGGTTGAGCACTGACCATACGAGACCGCTACCAGGACAATAGAGACGCCAGCCAGCCCACTGTGTCCCGGAAAGAACGTTCACCCCTTGACCAAAAGATTGAAAAGGAGTAGGCAAAATGAACCCGTGGGCGGCTATAGCACCGTGTAGCAGGTACGGGATGTGCCTTTTTACTAGAAGTGTATCAATTTCAACTAATTATCAGCCACAAAGTGTGAATTGTCAGTTGTAAATTGAACCAAACAAATACTCGTACACATCCACGACCCCTGGATGCCGGAGGCGTCCGTGGGTTGACGGCGTAGTTCCCGAGGAGCAGAGGTTATGAGGTCCGTCCATGGAGGGCGTATCGGGCATTCACATTCTGTGGCACTTCTTCACCAACACAAGTGTGTGTATGCATTGTGAAACGAAAAACTTGATGCTTAAGCAGATACTTTTTCGATAATGGGTAATGAATTTACGCTCATCACCTCTGCGTACAGTAACTACCACACAATGATTTTGCATTCATCTCTGATGCGTATCTCACATTTTGATTTATAAAATTAAGATGCCGTTAATATTTTATTTTTTCACACGAAAGGGCTTGGCTGGCTGTTCAGTGTACATTTTTTAGTCAGCCGATCTAATATATGGACACACAATTGTTAAAATAAAAAAATTTGATTTCAAACTCAAGCGGCAGCGTTGACTAGTTGTAGCTATATATGGAAGATAAATTGATCCTTTTTTATTAATATATATATATATATATATATATATATATATTTCTTATATTTTCATTATTTCCTGTACTATAGTATGACCTTTTTGAAAAATGTCGAAAAAAAAAAACAGTGATTTCTTCAAGTGAGAGAGCAAATTAAGAGAATACACAAGGATTACCGTAGAGAGTTGAAATAGCCATTTCCATGTAACATGCATGCATGCATGCATGATTGAAGATGTCCCCCCCCCCAGAGTGCGTGAAAGGGATATTTTGCACAAAAACTATTAGCAACATTTACCAATTGTGCTATCGCCCGTTTGAGTCTCAAGGCATATTCCAAGAATATGCTCACATCATTTAGCATGGACGCATTGCCTCGTACAATCTCATGATCAGCACGAAATTTGTTTTTTATTTTTTATTTTTATTGTTTTGGCTCTAAGCTTTTCTGGAGAGACGGCTCTCAACCGAGTGTCTAACCACCCCGTGTGGCGATTAGTGACAAGGAAATCAACTTCCATTGCAATTTCACCGTAAGGATACAAAATGAGAGCCGGCTTAGCAAATCGGGCGACAAATGGCACGATATGACTTCATTCAACACTTAGAGGCTGAGTTTGACAAAATGGGACACAATATAATAATATAAAATAAATTAATTTCTATTTTGATTTGTACATACAATATGATCGACTAAGTCTACTTTATGCTATGCTATTCTCGTGTGTCAAACACGACCATAAATTATAACCCGTGCGTGCGTGCCTTTGAATTCTGTGAAACAAAGAGCAAATTTGAAAATCGATGATTTACTCCAGCTGAAAAACCGGTAACGATATATGATGGCAATGGATGATTTGGAGAGCAAACAAGAAAGCCGAGCTTACGACCGTGAAAGTTAAAAAATAGATGCATGATGCTGATAGATTCGTTTCTTTTTCAATTTGGAACACTGATAGATAGATAGATAGATAGATACACTGATAGATAGTCAAGCCAACGGGACAAATTAAGAGTCTAAGCGAAACGAGGGGCCAGTTGGTATCTCAAGAAGTGGCGCATGGGAGCCCGAATGGCCAAGGACCAGAACAATGCATGGGATGCAGCAAACCAGCGAATCTGCGTAGATGAGAGAGAGAGAGAGAGAGAGAGAGAGAGAGAGATGAGTCATCAGTCATTTTGTTGGTAACCGAAATACGAAGGGCCGCAAGTTCTATTGGTGGCAACTCGGGGCGGCTAACGGGGAACCGAGGGGCAAAGAGACAATGGCCTTTTGGTGAAGCTTGGAGCCACCTTGACTTGACTTCCGTGGGTCCTCCCCCCCCCCCTCCTCCCCACTCTCCCTCTCTCTCCGTTTTTGCTACTTTCGCTCGACGAAATTGGCAGGCAAAAGTGGCTTCGCGGAACCGAAACCATCTATCAAAAACTATTTATTCTAAGTAGTTCAATAAAATTTAAAAATAAATTATATATTAAACTTTAAAATATTTTCTCAGATCTAAATCTACCGAACTAAAATTTAAACCAAACACATGCAAACACTTAATTGTTAGATAAAATAAAAAATAAATTATATATTAAGTTCCGGCACTAAAATTAAAAGCCATAGATTAGGGGCTCAGAGGTCCTTTTATTTCATCTCCTACTCTTTTCGTTTTTGTTTACATTATATTAAGAATGAGTAGTAGTCAAATCCGATCGGTACGCAGCTCTGATCATCCCCACAATGTGATGATCGATCGGGTTGTTAAAAAGGGTCATTAAGTTGTATCTAAATAACGACCACGATAAGGTCTAAGAAAATAGAGGAGATGGACACCGAATCTACGGTGTTTGGTTTCTGCTGTGGTTTTCTTTTTTTTTGTTTTTTGTCTCCCGTATTTTTACTTGTAGCCAGCATGGTCCTCACATATGTTTTCTGGGTCTAATTCCCTCCATTGTACCAAAAAAAGAAAAAAGGACTCACGGCAATCAAGGAGAACATTAGGGACAGGAAGAAAGAAAACGAATTTTACCCACACAAAAAATAAAAAAAAATAAAAAACGAAAACCTTGGTGGCTGCCATGAAGAAAAATCTAGGATTTCCTAGTATATGTGCTTTGCTGCAATGCCATAATGTGTCTAAATCCTCGCTCCAATGGATCCCTCCGCCCCCCCCCCCCCGCGCTTTTTATTTTTGGGGCCTTTCAAGGGTAAAAGTAGGGGACCTCTGGCCCCTACAATTACCGTATTCAAAATAATTCAAATATGGAATCGTCAGGGAGCTAGCTACTGCAATTTGCAACTCAGGCATTGGGATGTCCTGAATTCTGACGTGAGCAACATTTAGGGTTCCTTTGCCACCGTGCACACTCATTGTCGTCAACTGGCCCAAGTAGACACCAGAGTTTGTTCTATGTGGGTCTGGATAAAATCTCTGTTTAATGACGTAATATAACCGAAAGGACGTTTATATTGCCTTCCCTCTTAGTTGACCTCTTCGTTTGATTCAAACAGATTCTCCGACTGACTTGCATAATTGAGCTAACAGCCCTTAAAATTTGCGGAGAAAAGAGCAGCGCACGATGTCACTGGCCTGATAGTCTCAAGGCAAGGCAAGGCAAGGCAAGGATGGAGTTGCTTGGGTTGGGAACTATAGATAGGACTCTTACCGTCCTTGTTTTACAATATAATATATCGTATTATCCAACCCCAAGTCCCCAGTTCAATGGAGGGAGAGTTGAAACAACGCAACGGGATTGCAACAGTCAGGCCCAACTCCAACCGAGTCATTATCACCATCTACGTCGAATCGCTTACAAAACGTTTTCCGTATCAAACAACATATCCCACACCCACCAACAGAATCAGGCCGAAACCCATGTCCAGAAAGCCCCATGCCACAAGACCACACGGTTATGACCGCCGGGCTCAGCTGCTGGCTTATGTCCACGGGCTAAGAGATGCCGGTCCTGAAAAGGGGCAGCAGCCTAGAAGGCAATCCAGGCCTGGGTCCAAGGTAAAGTCGTCATACAAGTCTCTTTGGATTCTATTCCATGCCTAAATGCCATTTTCCAGTATCAAAAATGATGAAAATTTGCTTTCCATTATTCGTCGAACAGACGTGGGAATGGCCCAGTGCAACAGAAAGGACTCCGGCATCATTTCTTGGGATCTTTGGGAAAAAAGAAAGGTCCTGGAAGTATGAGCGGATTGTATCCGAAGAAAACAGCGAAATAAACGGTTTTTGTGTGAGTGGAAACTGTATCAATAGTAAGAATAAAAAGCACCATGGAAGCAGCATTTTCAATTTTTGTGTGAGTGGTGTATCTTGATCTTCTGAACGAATGTGTGTCCTAGTTACTCATCACTGCTAAAGATTTTTTCTTTTTTTTGTTTTCCCTACTCTGTTGTATGTTTGCAGAGAAAATTGAAGTGCTTGCTTAAACAATTGTCATGTGGGTTGCAGTGCAACAAGGTTTAGTTCAACTAATCGCTGCGCAGGGCTCAACAGGGAAATGTCTCTGCTGCTTGATCGTGGATCATATTGCATTTAATCAGGTTATCACATGTGCCAACGCTATGTAGGTAGCTATCAAATGTGCCAAATTTGTAATGGGTAGAGTTGGATTTTGAAGATTGAATTGAACATGCCTTGTGCTTTTTATCCACTGATTTTGGTCCGTTCGTGACTGAGTCTATTAAAAGATCCGTAATTTTCTCCCCGATGGACGATCTTTTGGATGAATATTGAGTGTTGAGATAATGATGAACGGTTGTGCTTGCTTTTATTGGGCTGCCTGCCTGCCATATAGCCCCATTGTTTAGGAGAAATTTATAAGATCACAGGATCACGAAGAATGGGCAATTGGCAAATAAAAGTTACGCCAATTAATGGATCATTCCTTTTTATTTATTTATTTTTTTGTTGGTTTGCGAGGAAAGCAAGTGAAAACATTAAATCAAACTGGCCTTATATCAGAAGAAATTGCGGTACAGCTAGAGAATACCATGGTAAAAGAAAATCCAGGACCATAACAAGGAAAAAGAAAAGTAATTTCTGAAAGCTTAAAAGGAACGTGGTACAGAGGAAGGATAGCATCCAGTAGTCACAATCAGCGTATATGATCTCACCCCACAACAATTTGAAGATAACAACATCATCTTTCAAGAATAAGAACCTACCTTTTTCTTTCTTCTACTTTATGTCGACATTTAGGGACCACAGAATTGGACAATTGTTCTCTCCCGTCCCCTATTTAGATAGCGCAATGCTGACACAAAAAATGCAAAGGCAAGTAAAACTTTGAATTCCGATCGATCCAATCTTCCACAGCATGTCTCAATTATCTGCAACCCTCTCTGCTGAAATCGAGACACTGGGTGAAGTCCTAAGCCTGCTCGAGGCATTTAGAGCCTTTGATGCAGACAACGACAGCCGCATTACAGCTGCTGAGCTTGGTGGCGTCTTGGGGTCACTTGGTTACAATGCAAGCGAACAAGATGTGAGGGCAATGATGCAGCAAGGAGACACCGACAAGGATGGTTTGCTAAGCACAGAGGAGTTCTTGGAGTTAAACACCAGGAACATGGAACTTGGAGGACTTGCAAACTCTCTCAGAGCTGTCTTTGAAGTTCTTAATGTTGACGGCAATGAGTTTGTGACAGGAGATGAACTTTTTCAAGTTTTGGGGAACAGGGGATTGGTTTGCTCTTTGGAGGATTGCCATGATATTATTGCTTCCATTGATGCGGATGGCGATGGTGCTGTTACCTTCGAAGATTTCAACCTTATTATCAACTCCCTCCTCTAAGGCCAAAGTCCAGTGATTTTAACTAATCCAGTAATGTTTCATGTCGTACAATCGTGCAAGCAAATAAGCCTGTCGCAGTATCTAATAAATAGCTTGGATGATTTCCTCTTTAAGACTGATATTTGCATCCATCACTCAAAAAAAAAAAAAAAAAAAAAGATTAGTTTTATCCACATACCAAGCTAGCAATAAGAAAGTGTCAGTAAACATATTTAAAATGTATATATATATATATTTTTAATAATGAGTGTTCCATAAGTGCTTTATAATACATCTAATTTGAAAACCCAAATTCAAAGGATTGAGCCAAATACAAATACATTAACACAAGCATTTTATTTTGTCATTTTTGGTCCAACATAAGGATTTTTTTTTTTTTTTTTTGTGAAACATCTTTAGCTAAGTATACAAGATCTTAAATACAGTTAAAGTTTGTTTTGCACTATGCTTGCGATTGTCAAACACAATTTAAGAAAAAGTATTCCGACTGTCCATATAATTGCGTTTAAACTTTAAAATGTGAATATATATATATATATATAGCAATATTTCTTTCTCGGAATATCGGACAATTACATATTCAGCAATATCAAATTATACGGTGAAGGAATTATTCCTAAAGTACCATCCACATAAAAAGGCCGGTATAAAATTTTTCTTAAATGCAAAGTACATTTTGTATGTTCTCTCAACTGTACTATTTTTGTTCATTCAATATATTAGATATTTTCTATTAGTCCAATTTACCACGGAGCTTCCAACAAAAAATCATCGCAGGACAAAGATAATGTTAATTAGATTCTCCTTTGTTTTAATATTGGAATAATCATAATTTGTCATCTAAAATACACTCATAAGAACATTATCATTATTTACTGCGACAACGCCACGGCTAAGGTGTTTTGCACCGCATGCACTAACAATAGTTTTATAAACCATCTTCCTACTCGCTCTAAAGGCAAATAAAATATTTTTCCACACATTTTTATCATTCGTGTTTTTCCCCCTTTTCAAGATATAACTTACTTTGTGTACGTAAATTTATTCATGACTTTAGCTTGGTTCGGTCCTAATTTTGGTTTCAAGCTGTTAGTTCCAATTCTAATGCTGCGAGAAACGGCAATTAAAGTATCAACTCGCTACTCCACTATAATTTCGTTTGAAATGCTAGTTTCAATTTGAATATGATTAGAGTTTGATTTTAATTTAATTTAATTTAAAATATTCAATTAAATTTATTTCGAATTAATTTAATCTATTTCAATTACTTTTTGAAAAGTTTAAAATATCTCGATTTTTTAATAAATAAAATTCATATACATCATTATATCAAAGTTAATATCAATTATCACTAATTAAATCAATAATTCACAACTATAAGGGAGACATAACGGCTGGTTAATATCAACTACACCGCCCCCGTGATTTTTAAGAGTGACAAAACGGCGACCATACCGCCCCCATCGTCCAGGCTCAAATTGAAACCGAATCGGCTGGTTTCAATTTGATTATAGCTCTAAATTGCTATGGTGTGTCCCGATTTGGTTTGATTTCAGACCAAGACCATGGTCGCTGTTAACGTAACCAAACGAGCCAACCTTATTACTTTTTCAGAGATGCTGGTGCTACCGTAGTCTTGAAACCAATGCCTCCTTCACCTCGGAGGCTGTCGGCAAAGAAATAGTATGCCCACACGTTCAGCAACCCAAATATCAGGCGTCGACATGCATAATGAGCTAATTCTGCGAAACTAGCGCTCTGAAATTTTCTCCATCTCGTCCAGAATGATGACACGGCGACCAGCAGCGAAGACAGAATCAAATTTGATCTTCTTTTAAACACTTGCAGCGTTCTATGGATGGCTTACGCTTCCGTTGATTTTCTGTTAAATCCTGGCAGAGGATTTGCGAGTGAAAACACCCTAGCCTCGCTGACGTCTAAGCCCCATTGATTCTGATACGAAAGAAAAGCTAAAAAGAGTGGGTGCTTTGTTTCACATTTCCACATACAACTTAGGGCGCTTCTTTTGCCGAGGAAATTCCTTGCACCGTTTTATGCAACTTCACAATAACAGCTGGTCAACAGGTCTCGAACCTTTCTTGAACTGGTTATGCAGGAGTACACGAGTGCCCAATTATTTACAAATAGAAACCACAACAGTCCAAAATGTTTAAATACCAATACCCAGAGGGCTGAAGGGTTTGACCTCCCACATAGCAGAGCACGTAACATTTCAGAAAAGCATCCGAATTGCTAGGTCTCAAGGCCTTGAAAAAAGAAAATATACAATCGGTCACTACCACAATTCCACATCGCAACAACAATTACGCCTTACAGCATTTTACTGCAATATAGGCGACTCCAAGATCATTAACAAAGGTAAAACTGAAACCCCATGTTTCCAACTCGCCCCAGATTTTGAAAATGCACAACGCATCAATACCCACTTTTGTAAGGGAATAGAACTACCGTACACATGGCTATTACTACTAAACCCTTCACTAGCCCACGTGTTTCCTTTTCACCCCAGAACGCGCCACTGAAGGCCCCTAAACTTGAATCCCCTCCGGGGAGAAACCAAAACACATGAGAAACCAAAATAAAAATAACACAATCTAAATCTACTCATCAAAGCACAACAACGGATATGGAGAGTTACGCAATTTCACTACAGTCCACCGCAGGCATGTTAAGTTGTCAGTCTACGTGTGCTCTACCGATTAATTTCCATTCCGACGCCTGCCAATCACGATAAATTTGGAGCAGATTTCACCATCTCGCGGTGGACATAACACTACTGGCAGGTAGCCATTGGTGTGACAAGGAAACACCGAGTCCCTGAAATGCTTGCACAGAGCATTCTTTCCCTGCATAAACCAATAGCAAGGCAAACAGAAGACAAGAAAAGGAGTCATGAATTTGAAAAAATAAGTAGCAGCAAACTTCTCATTCATGATCAGTAGCTGCGACTAACATTTAAAAAAAATGAAACAACAAAAAAAAGATATGCATTTATGTGTGAAACCAAGAAGAATCAAAATATTTGTAATCTAACCTGGATCGCAGCACAAGCGACAGCACAAATTTTTTTGCTACCAGCCATCTTCCAATCGTAGTTGTGAAACGCCTTGTGAAATCTCGTGGCAGCCAAAGGACTCGTGAAATTCACAAATGCATATCCCAGGTTTGCATGGCGTCTAGCTTATTAAGCCAAATTAGTATCAACTTTTATAAACAAACCAAAAGAGGGGGGAAAAAAAAACCAAAAACACAAAAACAAGAACAACTGTAAAAATTGGGGTATAAGGTATTAATAGACAATAACTACCTGAAGTCCATTGGCAAGTAAAAGAAATCATAGGCAGACCTCACGGGGTCACCACGGGCATTCGCATCTTCGTTCTCTCGCAGGCAGTGCGTATCCAGTATTCTCACAAGATCCCGCCTTCTGCTTTACAAATATGATCAAAATGCACGTCTAGCAGCCACAATTAATTGGATAAAAAAAAAAAGGAACCAATCATCCTAATTAATCACATAAGTATTTGATGCGGAAGTAAATACTAGAACCGGTCAACCGGCATGTGTAGAGCCAATATATATTCTCCCATGAGGGAGCCAAGCATAATTATTACTACCATTTTGGCCAGGAAATCGTATATGACATTTATGAATAACAAGCAGAACAGATTCAAAGTGGCTATATATATATATATATATATATATATATATATATACACTTTCATGATATGTAGCCTTGGGGAGTCAAAGTATGAAGATAACACTAGAGAAGCAGGAGCAGTCGACCCCGCATGCGGAGACACATTGACAGGACCTTCAGTTTTGTCTAAATGCACGGAGAAAGTGAAAATGGAAGTTAAAAGGGCCCCCAGAGAGAGAGAGAGAGAGAGAGAGAGAGAGAGAGAGCGAGGTACCCACCTCAACTGGTTTGGTATATTTTTGATCATCATACTTGTTTTTCCACCAACCTCGTCGCTTGCAGCAGGGAGACCCAGAGATACACCGCTACCTCTCTTCTTTGGGTTGGACTTGGTTTCAAATATTGTCTCTGCACGGCCACCGAAAGGGGCACCGCCCCGACTCTTTGACCGCAACCGTGGAGTAAGACCCCTCGTTCCATCCCCAGTAAGCACCATTTTCCCGAAACCATTAAGCACAGCTAGAGGCTGGTTTATAACGTTATAGCAGGACAAGCCTGGCGAATGCGCCTTAAGAGAAAAGGGGTAGACCACCGGAGCCATCGGGATCGCTTGCTGCACCATTCTCGGTGACATGGATTGGTCTGCTGTCGCTTTAAAGTAAGGCCGAGCATACGGGTTCAGAGATCCTTTAGGGTTCGGAGGGTTTTGTGGACGGTCCATTTGTATAAGACTCAAAGAGGTGCGGCGAAGAAGAAGAAGCGGCTTGCGTAGTACTTTAGCTACTTAAAGCCAAGGTTCCTGTTCGACGCATCTCCGGCTCACCATCAGAATGATAAAATGAATCTAAAACGAGCAGATAAAAAAGCCTGAACCCTGGAGAGAAACCGAGATCCTTTGTCTGAGAGGAGAGAGCAAACAGCCCAAAAAGAGAAGAGCGAAGATAATAGAAAACGCAGCAGACCTTTTACCAAGGAGGACAGACTTTTCTAATGGATTGCCTGGCCTTATGGCTTTTCTTGTGCCCGGGACATTCTTTTTCGATTATTTTAGCATCCATGTAAATATATATACAACGATGTTACGGGTATGTATGTATATATATAATGATTAAAAAATTAATAATGATGAACCAATAGAGAAGAAGATTGCGGTGGGTCAAAAATAGCTCTAGAATGGGAAAAGGGCTAACAAAAATTGGATCGTTTGCTTGGCAGGGTAGGTGCATGGCCTTTCAGATCCACAACAATCAGTTTCTTTCACTTCTTGAGGACTACAAAAATCCTGCAATGATGAAAATGGAAACTAGACCTACTCATTATATCTGCTCTCATTAAATGTTGCACCCATTACAAGACAAGGCAATCCACAGTTAGCTTTGGCGGCGAGATGTAGGAGAGAGGATGCGAGAGATGCAGTCTAGCGCACGCAAGGTAAGGCGAGCCAGTTCTTTGTCTGCAAGTACTCCAAAACATGTTTTTTACAATCTCGGGGATCCGATATCCTTCATGATTGCCTCGGCCTTTTTGCCTTGCCCAATTCTCTCCTCTCAGATCCTCCCCAGTGATAAATGGTGAACTCATGTCTGTATATAGATCTCTAAAACAATTATACACAATTAGATATAATTAACAAAATAATTATTCTTCAGTTCCTCGCTTCATCAACCGTATTCAATTTTATCAAGTTTTGTATACATGAGTACCAACAATTAGAAGATGGAAAATTTTGGGTGTAGTTATAGTATTGCATTTCTTTATAAGTAGACATTCAGTATTAACTCTTACTTAAATCGTTTTAATCGAATATTACTTAGATTTTTTAAACCAATTCTATTTAATTTATTTCTCCTCACATTTAATTTGATTTCCTTAAAAAATTAAATTAAAAAAGCACGTTAACTTTCTTATTTAAAAAAAATGTCAGTATAACTAGATAGTGGCCAACGCCTGCATTTTCAATATGAAATTTTCTTTCCTTTAATCAAATCGATTTTTTTTTTTTAAAAAAAAGAGGATAAATGAATGATATCTGCAAAATTAGGGTCACGAAGAAAACAGAAAAAGATTTTTAAAGCTTAGTTTCCGTTTGGTTCAACTTTTTTGATTGTTGTTATTGTTTTTGATTACTTATTATTGTTATTACCAATAAGCAAAACGAATTATAGTATTTGTTAGATTAACATTTACTGATTGCTATTTAAATAATAAAAGGATCATCTAGTACATTATGTTTCTATTTTATTATAACTTTAATTGATAATGGAAGGTTTTTGTCATGCTAGAGAAGGGTTCTGATTCCCAAATCAAAAGCATAAGTAAATCAAGTTGCAAATCAAAACAATGCACTTCCTAAGATGCTTCAATGGGGTAATTTATCAACACAATACTTAAAAAAGAAAAACGAACCCCATAACAATGGCACAAACTAAAAGACTAAGAAGGACTCACGTCAACTGCTGTGAGGCCTAGACACACATATTATTGTCCAATAAATGCACGGTAGAAAAGAGAAAGGAGAAAACTGGCCTTCGTGTCATTGATTTGGCGACAATTTTGCTCCTTGCAAAAACCAACGCTGTAGAAACAGAGAGACTGGGCCTGAGAATTTGAGAGAGAGGGTGCCAGTTGCTGCGTAGACAAGTCTGCTCGAGAAAAAAAAAAAAAAGAAAAACAAGAAAAAAATAAAAAAAAAAAGCAGCAACAGAATGTAGAGTAACTTTTGAGGGTATTTGGGTTAAAAAATTATTTATTAATAGCGATTTCATCCAAAAAGTAATTTAAAAGAAGTTGTTTAGGAAAAATTTTCCACAAACAGCAACTTTTTCAAAAAAAAAATGATTAAACATAAATTGTTTTGATATTTAACTCAATAACAATTAAACCAAGTACCCCCTCCAATGCACGCGAGGCTTACCAGTGACAACAATTGGAAAGAACAATCTGAATCCAGGTAAAAGCAATTCACGTCGATTTGATAAAAAGCCCTCGTACGGACCCCCCCAAAAAAAAATTCAAGCTTATTAGCTCTATTTGCACTTCGAACACCTCCGACGTGACTGTGTTACTGAAGACTCATAATCTTTTGGACCGAAAAAATAACAATCATCTCGGCCACCCCTCCTTTCGTCCCATAAGTTAAGACGTACGATTGATAATGCAAATTTGAAGCGTCAGTTTCGGGCGTCACTTTTGAGCACAGAGTCGATTTGATTGATGATACGTTCATCAGTAAAAAACGAGATATACACAAATGTACGAAAAATATTATTATTCATATAAATCTGATTAAGTGAGTTTTAAAATAATTAATTTAAATAATTATAATTAATTTTCAGATTATATAAAATATTAATATTATATGAAATAATAAATATATAACATAAAAATTAAATATATTTACTTATATTTATTATTTTAAAATTTATTTAATATTTTTCCACTTATATTTATAATTATTGAATAAAATACTTATTTTTTACGTTACATTTTTTCTGTTCTTTTACAGCGTTATCATTTCCGTCTTGCCTTTCGTAAAAATGGGGAGACGCTCTTCCGTTCTAAGGCCGGAAAAACGTGCCACTTGTAGATACAGAACAAAATCTGAATTGAATGACATCAGCAGCCTCCCCGAGTCTTTGTCGCAAACGATTTAATTTAAAATTTTTAAATAATCCGATCCCAAAACGCCAATGGAATCTGACAGAAAAAGTAGACGGCATTAAATGGAAGTGTACCATTTCACGTAAATGAACACATTTTAGTCTTTAATGCTGGGCATTAGAATCCCAGAGTGTGCGCAAAAAAGGACAGAAATCCCTTTCAAAATCCGCTTTCTTTTTGGGCACACAGACCTGAGTTCTGGGGGGCCAGGGGCATGTTTCAATGTTAAGGTTTTGATTTGCTTTTTTGCCTTGAGCCATGCGAACGCAGCCATCGTCTGAGGAAAGCCCCATTGCTATAATCTCTCTCCCCTTCTCTTCCTCTGTTTCTGTCTAAAATCATGCAAAGATAAGGCTATATACATTTTGAGCTGCGGGGTGTTGAGTCCAGAGTTTGACTGTCCCTCTCATATACAAAGTTTATTCGGGCTCTAGCTGATCCTTCTCGCCACATGTGTGTTATATTTATGGGAGTAGTTTGGTATACGTGAATGCCTTTTGGTGGTACCAACTTTAAGATAGCGAGATTTTTATTTTAATTTATTTAACTTACGAATTAAATTAAATTAATTAATTATATATATATATAATGTAATTAAAAAAATATATTGATTAAAAATAAATAAATATGATAAATACTAAAAGAGATACATGCCCCTCGAAAGCACAAGCGCAGACTTTCAATTAATGAACCATAGAGAGAAAGGCTCGACAAGTTTCTTGACTTCTGGGTTCATCCTTTCCAAATCCGGCACGGTAGTGTACGTACGCGTTCAAACACCCCGTTAAGATCGGACCGGCCTGCCTGCGGCTTGTTCCAAGATGCGGACTAGATTAGTTTACGAAAAATATACATAAATATTATAACTTAATTATTTTATTAATCATTCGATTGGCCCTAACTGGATTCTACTAATATATATATATATATATAACGTACAAATCCGACCCAAAATATATATATTGTGCAGAGTGGTCAGGGTAAGTCCACAATTTCTGCTGAATTGGAAGCTGCTTAGAAGATTCGAGGCTCAAGAACAGTGCTCTAGTTCTTCCTGGAATCAATCCACAAGTTGACGTGCATTGCTGCACCCACCCACTCCGTAGTACTCGTGATAGAATCGGACGAAAGCTCGATATGATTACAACTCCGTGTCCATAATCCATCGAATTTTGAATCTCCATCCTTCCAATAGCCACAACCGCCTTTTTATATATGCACACGTATTAGCTTTTCTAATTTCTCGAAAATGTTATCGTTGAACCTGCAAGAGATGGAAATCGTGAAGAGAAAGGGGTGATATATGTCACCGTGCACATAACTTTCAAAATCATGAAATTCCTTTTATTTGTCTGTCGTAATATTCAACAACATCTAACGTGGATATCTATTTTTTTCAAAATTTTTTTTATTAGAAATAATTTGGGGTGCCCGATTCATATTTTAAGACACACGTTGAAACTGACGCATGATTTGCCCGAGTACGACTTTAGAGGTTGCGGGTTAGCAAATTGCGGTCGAATTCGTACCCTTCGCTCGATAAAGTGGGTCCAAATGAAAGAAGAAAGGTACAAGCCCAATGAACGGAGCCGCCCCCCCCCCCCGGGTGGACGGTACGCGGAATTGCCAACGGTGTAGGCCTGGGCACCTTTAGTGGGCCGATGAGGAACAGACTAGAGAGCCACCCGTTTTGCAGATATGAGTGTAAACGAGCCGAAAAATCGTAATTTAGGAAGTACCAGGATGTTGTTTTGTTGGAAGCCCGATAGAGTCGATATGGTTGCCAGATGGGGCGCTACTAAAACTGCACCAGGATTGGCTCGCTTGTTTAAAAATTAGACGAGGGCAGGGCTTGCCTATAAGCTAGGTTAATCTGGGTTTGTAAGGACAAGGTTAGGAAATGTAAGAAACCTGATCACGAGTACTCGGTTTCACTTTCAATTCCCACGAGTTATAATTATACTTGAGAAAAGAGAGAGAGAGAACAGATCGCAGCCACAAACGATGCCTTGAAAATGCCAATTCAACGTTTCGGCAATATTTGAACGTGTCTATCAAGAAAACGGTGAAACGAATGGGGTGTCACTCTTTGAAGCCCTCCTTATCGTAACCAGTGGGTCCAGAAATGAGAAAACTTTATGCCTCCTTTTTTTTTTTTTTTCAACAAATAAATAAGTAAATAAATATAAATCCAGCAAGATGATCGACAAGTGCATCTCCTAGCACATGTTTTAGTTGGTCGATTTGATCGACCCCACAAAACTTGAAGCCACTAGTCCACTGATCCGATTGCAAGAAAATGACTTTTTCGATATATCTTTTCATAATAGCATCATAACCACCATGGTGTACTAAAAAACGTGACATTGTCTCAAAAGACATGGTGGGTTGGTTTGAGTCTCGTCCCCCCCCCCGGGGCGTTTTTTTTTTTTTTTGGCCTTTTTCAGTATATCTAAAATAAATATGGCAATTTTTGTACTCTATGTGGGGCTGCAATGTGCCCGTTGTGTATTTCCTTTGCGGGCAAATTTGGTAGATCTATGGACTAAAGCTGGGCTTTCAACGATTTCAAGTACCTTCAATTGTATCTTGATCTATGAGCGGCAGGCCTGGGCTTTCCGTATGAAGCAGTAGCTCATTTACGACGATCTGGTGAAGAAAGGAAGCTCGAATTGACCATTCAGTAGTCCATCACCGACATTTTAAGCTAAAATATTGGTAAATATCTCTCTTCTTTTTCCAAACCACACAAAAAGCGACGTTGGTGATGTTCCGGCATATCTCATTGTCTGATGGGCAATTGAATCATTATGGGAATAAAATTGGATGCTAATTGGGAATAAAAGTAGGTCCCAAGTTAAAGTAGCGGGTGGAGGACACTGCTGGCGGGGTATCTTGATCTTCCTTCAGTCTCTATATATGCCTCACCGAAAATTACATCCAACAATGGTGTCCACCTCCCATTGTCCATTAACCCACTTGTCTCCTTCTGTTTCTTTCACCTATATATGATTCATAAGCCACAGAAGCAACTCAACCTACACCCCCAAAAAAAAAAAAAAAAAAACTCAACAGTCTGTGCTGTTGTCTGTCGACGCCACTAGGTTCCTTTTTCAAGGGTTCCCTAAGTACATTTGTCACCTCGTTTTCTTGTTTTACATGCTATTTCCAGGGGTACTATAGGAAGGCGAGCTGGTCAATGGCAGTTCAAGTTAGCACTGGATCAGGTTCAGTGTAATTGGGCCTCTAATTGATGTTTTATTCTTTATTTATGTTGTTAAATCCCGAAAAAGATTAGGAAATGTGTTTACTTATCAGACTTCTAAGCAGCCTTTCACAAAGGCACGCAAAGTAGAGGGTGACCACTTGCATTTTTCCTTGGGGGGAGAGAAAAGAATCAGGCCCATGACTTGTAACTTCTTCATGAAAACATTAATTTGAGCGAGTACCTTTTAGGAAGTTGACATCAAGATTTTATTTTAGGGAAGTCGAGGCAACATTATCAAGATTGTATCATGAGGATTAATTAAAAAAGTTGTATTAGACCTACTGGTCTATGTGGTTATTATCAAGATTAATTGGTGGGAACTCACAAAACTGGGCAGCAGTGCCACGAAAGGGTGGAAAAAGTTGGGTAAGTGTCCCCTCCAATGGAACCTCATTTTGGCAGACAATAAATGATTACAAATATATATATATATATATAGAGAGAGAGAGAGAGAGAGAGAGAGAGAGACATACGCTAAATTACTGACAAATTCTTACTTATAGTGGTAAATTATTAAATATTGTCTGGTAAGTATTTCCACAGTTGCAGTCTCCTCTGTCTCACCGAGTAAGCTTCGACGTTTTCTCATGAAGCCTAAGGTGGCCCAAATCCCTTTCAGGGTCCCAAAGCAGCCCAAGAGGCCACAGCCTACAAGTATAGGTCTCAACTCTATAAACACTTGGTTGGGGCGTATAATAAAGGCAGATAATACACGTCTTTTTGGAGACGTCGGGACTCTATAATTAGGATTTCCAGCACCTTTTTCTTGAATAATCTTCCAACAGGCACACAAACCATAATTGCTCTATAAATGAGATTCATTGTGGAGGGGGGGGCGTGTCCCCCTAGCAAGAAGCCTCATGTCGGGTATGAACGTGGCTTGTTGCCGACTCGTGGCCGCGACCCATTTGAGAATTGGAGGACAAAGGGCCGATAGGTCCATATCAGTGTCATTTTGTCAAAACTTGAGCTCCTTTATCAAACATCCCCTCGTGCATACATACATCGTGAAGCTCTCTAGACATCATTTCTTCAACTAGGAATCGCTGGACAATTGAAAGTTTAGAAGAAAAAGGAGGACAATTAATGTGAGACATTGTGCTCGCACTACTTGTGCATCCACCGAAGCAAACTGGGTAGGCGGATAACCAGTTGCTGATGGCGATTGGAAGTTTTTAATTCTTGTAGTCATTAGTCAAATAATAAAATTTTAAATAAAATGACCAACACAAAGTAAATTTAAATAAAACAAAAGGTACTGCTAGCAGTTGCAAATTCTGGGTTTGCCCATTGGAAACTTTGTGTCCTTCATTGCATGGAATTGCTCACCGTCACCAAAACCTAACAACAGGACAATATATCTGATTGAATATGTGGATTTTACAGCTATGAATTCTGTGACGGCAAATTTATATGTGTTGACTCTACTACCTATGCATCTAGAAGAAACCTGCCGAGCACCATAAAAATGAGTAACCCGTGTGGATTTATAATTTTAACGATTTTTTTTTTTTTATTAACCTCCAGTAAGTGCTCCACAGGATAATGAGAGCAGAATTTAAGGGCTTTTTAACAGACCTAAGAATTTTGTCAGACGTCTATCAATTAGCTGACAGAATTTTTAGGTTGTATGTGTATATAAAATGGATTTTTGATGCATATAAGCCAGAGAATTTTTCCCTTAAAAAGTAGCCTTCAAAAATAGGTATATCGACGAGGGCCAAAAATTGGCAGAATTTTTACCTTATGTTGGAGGTCTATCAAGTAGCTAATACACCGCAGAATTAGATCAAACAAAAGTTTGTGACGAACGAGATAATTTTTAAATCTTTTTGTCTTTAATGATTGTCACGCATATTTTTTTGATCTAATTAAATTGGAGAGAGAGAGAGAGAGAGAGAGAGAGAGAGAGGGTTGCAATTTGAATTTCAAATCTCATGTACAATTTTTTTGGTTTTGCGATTCCTAGACTCTGTATAACAGTTATTGCTCGTCAAATGTTTTAAATACATGAACAAAATGAATATTTTGCTTTCACTTAATGAATCTAATTCAAATTCATTCCTATGCAATATATATAATTAAGATGATTTCGTTAGCCAGCACTTGAGCTTTGGGTGGTCATTCCCCGGTTGTTTTCTCGGCACATATTCCATTCTAGGTTGTTTTCAAGATGATAAAATCCAACCGAAAAAATTGAAGTGTTACGTTTGCGCACGAAATGTCTCCATCACCAGTCACTATCTTTCTTATGGTGGCTTCCATCTCGGGTCCTTTCCACGGCGTATACATTCAATTTCATTGGTTGGGCTGTCTACCTATTCAACGAATACCGAGAGCTGGCACGCGGGTGTTCTGCCCTTGCAGAACATACATCATTTTATGAAAGTCCAGCCATGCATGATATATGTCTGACTTTTCCTATTTCTTGAAATCCTTCTTTTTCCCCGATGTACTATTTCATGGAGATCTTGCCATACATTAAACAACAAAGACAGACTCTTAATTCGGGCAGCGCTTTCGCCATTAAGTCTACTCATATTTTATGAGAATTTGAGAGACAGTGAAATTCAAACCCTCCTCTTCCTTGAGAGTTTTACGCTTGTGGTCAACGAAACTAATGGGTTGGTTAGTTGTTAACCTAAGTGGGGATGATGAAGAGGAGTCTAGGGATCAGTTATTAGTACTTTAAGACAAAATTATTTAGTAATAGGGCAGAAAATTTACTCCATCTAGTATTGCAAGTAGTGACTAGTCCAAAGCTGTAGAAATCTGCCTTGTATATAGCAGGTGCCAATGGGGATATAGTGATTAGTCCAATTCCTGATCCGTGACTTAATCAGAAACTATATATAAATATAATCTTAGAACTGCTATACGTTTAACGGGGGATAATCCACGATAAGAAAGAGTTAAGTGCAATGATTGACGAGGCACAAGGGGTCAGGGGTCATATAATTTTGTTTTAAATTATCACAGAGAGGAGGGGGGGGGAGGGAGAGAGAGAGACAGAGAGAGAGTGCATGTTCTCTGAGTATGGGTGTGCTCGATTGGCACACGCACATAGACAATATTTGAAGGCGGCGCCGTGGCATGCAATACAGACTCTCTGCCCGTTTATACTATCCCAAAGGTACGTCGTAGATGAGAACTTTTCAGAGCCAGACAACGGAAGGAGCTGAGGGTTTGAAAAAACAATCACAACGCGTGCAATGCAAATTCCCTTTTCGGTCCGCGCTTTTGCTTGAACGGTTTTTAATCGTGATTTCTTTGAACTTCCAGGCCAACAAATTAGTTAATTAATTAATCTCGGGAAAAAGGCAGTTCAAATTAAGCTGAATAATGTTTTGCAAGGACGTAATTTAAAACCCCAAATGCTAGTGGACAGAGCAATAAATGGCAATAACGTTGATACCTTGTTGAGCCAACTGACTGGAATTTAAGGGGCATGGACCTTGATTTTTGGATGGATAAACAAACCTGCATTCCACCGTTTTGTTACTGCATGGACGTTGAATGTCGATCGATAAAAAAATTTAAGGGGCCCCGGGGGGGGGGGGGTGGGTGGGGGCAATTATATATCATTAATTAATTAGGTAATTATCGATTCCTTTGGTTAGGAGACGCCCTGCATGATTAAATAGCTCGCGAGACATGTGAAAGGAGTAGAGTTAGATTTGTTTGGACAATAATGTCACAGACAAGGTAGCTGAGACGAGAGCATTTTTCTGATTTCGCTGGTTGACGGCAGCCAAAGAAAAACATATACGAGAAAAAAAAACAAAAAAATAACCTAAGTGGCTTTTCAAGTTACGTATGCCGCACCGCAGATGATGAGATTAGGAACGACATGAATGGAGACCCGTTATTTTTTCATTATTTAATGAAAAAAAAAAAAACAAATTGATGAACTTACCTGTATAAAACTAAAAAGATCTCCACTATCATCTGGTCGCAACACCAAGGCACGTGAGAGTTATCACAATTATCTAACTAAAGAACGCATAGTAAATAACTGTAAAAAAAAAAAAAAAAAAAACTGTATTATGATCGTCTAGTCGCAACATTAAAACGCGTAAGAGTCATCGCGATTATCTAACTGAAGAACGCATTGAATTTTTCCTCTCTCCGAGGTATAAAGCTGATTCGGGGAAATCCGACTCATTCGAGCATTACTCGATTTGACGACGAGATAAGCGTAGACATGGAACAGGTAGGCAGTAGGTGGAGATCACGTGGGTAGTAGCCGGAATCCCAGGACCCGGCAATGAGTCTAAACATTGAAACCTTTGCATACATGGGAGAAGCAATACACGGCCTGCCATAGGCGGCGAGTGCGTCTTGAATAAACAAAGACAAGAAATTGCCCATTCTATCAACTTCTTTTCAACCACAACATTAACGGTCCCAACAAAAAGGCGCCACAAAAAACGGGCCTAAGAATTTTAGACCTGTATAAGATCTACAGACTTTCGTACACTCCTCTGGTAAGCAAAAGCTCAATTTTTGGGCTTTTTAGCTACAGCCTCAGTTTAGGCAATTGACCACCTAGGCCATAGATAAAGTGGCAGGTCTACCGCTGCGCCGATATCCCCCATTTACACGTCAGTCCTGAGAGCTCTATCCATTTTGATCTTTCACTGTTCTATTGCTATGTAACTCTTCTGACACTGTGAATTTTACCCCCAATCTTTTCTGTTTTTCAGTTTTTTTTTTTTTTTTTTCCAAAGTTTCACCTTGCCGTCAATTTCGGTCATTCGTTAGAGCAATTGAGACTTTTACCCATAGAGTTTGCAATGTCTACTTGGAATCCCAATCTTGCTTTCCACGTGGGGAAGGAAAAATCGAAGTTAATTGGAAGAGAAAGGCGTCCTCGGAAAACTAATTGAATTGCGGCCCAGGTTTCGTTCATATGATTTGAAAATTTCTAAAGAATCCAACTGTTACAATTTCACTTTTTTTTTTCTTTTTTGGGGGCGGGGGAGGGAGGGGTGAAGGTGGGGGGACAGAGAGCCCATCAAATAAAAAAGGATTCTAGGCGATAGCGGTAATAGAGATCGATCACGACGCAGACTCATGCTCGGAGCCTGAGAAACAGACAGTAGAAGGTCCCAAAAAGAGAACCACACCACATGGACACAAAAATGAAACAAACACACACTCCACTGAACCAAAATTGCCTGGCCACCAGGCTTTAAGGCTGGAGGCGACCTCGACATCTTCCCAAAAACCCCACAAATGTGGAATTTCAAAATTTGCCCCTTTGGGGTACCGTACATTTCGAACTCGCTTCTCCTTTCCTTCTAACACACCTAACAGACTATTACTGTAATTGAAAAAAACTCACTCCACCGTGGGGAAGGATAAGGACCCCTCGGGGGCTGGATTTCTCTGGTACAGACTTTTTTACCACCAAATTAAAAAATGACGCCGGGAAAAAACCAATAGCATACTGATGAAATTTCAAACTACAAAAAATTTTCAATCCTATAGACTAGCATTTTGGAAATATTTAAAACTTGATCAACACGTTAAAAAAAAGAAGGTGTGGATTTACACTTTAAAAAATTAGAGAGGGTATCAGACTCAATATTATTCAAAGCTCGAAAGGTAGAGCTGGTCAAAATTATTTTTAATTTGAATTTCCTTGTTAAGGACAAATAAATTAATAAATTAAATAGGTAACAGTAAAAGTACCGGGGTGAAAGAAAGCAGAGCAAAGCAGAGAAGAACCAAGAAAAACCAACGCATCTTTTCCCGTGGCTTTCTCTCCTTTTCAGGTCTCCACACCTCCCTCCAGTCCTCTCTCTGCCCAACGTCTTCCTTTTCGCTGCAAAAGCCAAAGACACTGACCCCATCTCTGTGCTACCAGAGATTACCCATCCTGGCACACCAGTTAAAAAGTAAAAGCGAGGACAGATGGGAATTGCGACACGGGGAGAGAGAGAGAGAGAGAGAGCCCCTGTGGGGGCCTATCTCGTTTTGGGTGATACAAGCTTCTTTATTTCTTTCCCTTTCAAAATATCTGACAAAAAATATTATTCATGAAATTCCATAAACCACCCCTCTTTTCTATATGCTGTACACTTTCTTATTCCAAGTCAACCCCCACCCTATTTTGAATCTTCTCTCCGGGAAATCATATTTTGCCTGTTTCTCTATACCTATTTTTCGAAGCTTCTTCACAATTTCACAACCAGCCCCGCTTTTCGCCACAAAAATTTCTAAGGACTAACAATGGAAAATAAGGAATCAGAATTCGAGTTTCACTCCTCCGCCGCATTAAATATACAAGGTACTTGCTCCGCCGCCATCTAAGCCATGGCTGATCTTCAAAATTCAGCCATGATATATAACCCACATAAACCCGCCTTCGAGCTCTCCAGCGGCAATCTGCAGTGACTGCTCTCCCCAACCCAAGATACATATTTTTGCCCATTTCACCACCAGGAATGGCATAGTCTTCGGTGTTTGGGCTTCAAAAAGGCAAAGAGTACTGAAAAGACCAACACCATTTTCCATTTGGATGTAACATTGTGCAGTTCTAAATTCTCACTGCCACCTGTCCTCCATAAAGATTCTTCCGATAAAATCGCGGAACCTCTTTGAATAGAGTTTGGGATCAACTGCTGAGATTGAGGTCGGGTCAGCCTGTAAGGACTTGTAGGCATGCTCTAGTTTCTTGCTGATATCGTAATCCTGTAGGATATCAATGATCCCAAAATAGAGGACTACTTCGTAGATCTCACCAGATGGGGTCAAATGGCTGTACTGATCAAAATCACTCCTCCGAGTCATCTTCTCTGCCCTTGCTGGCATGTTTGCCCCTAACCTTATCAGAGGCTTCCTGAAAGGAAACAAATTTTTAGCTTAGCTTTGCGTGAAGAAATTACACATAACTTATGGTCATAATTTAGATTGAATTTAACGTTGTTGAATGATTCAATATTATTCATCCCAAGAAGGGGGGCGACAAGTAAATATTTGCGTATGTAATTTTGAACCCTCGACCTTATCTACTTAGGCAATTGACTTCAGCGAAATCACTTAAATTATGAAGCTCGTAGTGTGATCTGTCACAACAAACCATTTGCCAAAGAATTCAAAGCTTAGGAAAATTCAGCAATCGATAGTGAATCAAACCCTGGTGCTTGTTGGGTTAAGGAATGGCAACCTCCATTTGATATACCCCACCAACAACCGTTTCCTACTTAACTAAATTCACCATATCAACATGACAAAACAAGCCACCTTCAATTATTCCATTTAAAATGATCAAAATGCAAAGATGCAATTATTGGCCCCATTAACCAAACACAAAACTCAACCACATGTCCTTACAGTTGACTGTTACATGGATGTTTGAAAAGTAAGAAGCTAATTCAGCCATATTATTTCTTATTATGTCCTGTTATCTAATCTATATTAGTGCAACAGTAAAACACAAGCTCAAACCAGGATAAACAATAAAAGATGAGAACATACCGGCCAGCTAAAACTCGATCCATGTCTTGTAGTTCTGCTTCGAGGAAACGACAGCCTCGCATGAACTTCTCATTCTGATAGGAATCCTTTTTCCCTGTATGAGAAAGAAATGTAATCAGCAAGCAATCTTGCAACAAACTTATCCATAGAGCCATTTAAGAAGACGACAAGATTAGTTACCAGTCCGCAAAAGAAAAGGTGACAACCCCATTTTATCATATGTATTGTCATCGCGGAAATGGAGGCCAACCAGAAGACTGTAATCCATGATTCTCTCGGCTTCCAAAAACTCACAGTCTCGATCAATTTGCCTGCCAATATTTATTGGTAATTCAGTATATTGAAAAAATGCAGAATAAACTGATGGGGAAATCCAGATAAAATGAATGTCACTGTAATAAACATGATGCATATTAATTTAAACTTACTTTATTAACTCATGATACCAGTTTTGTTGAAGACGAAACACAAAATTTAGATCCAGGTCCTTTAGAGTGGTGGTCTCGTCAATTTCGCCCTCGGGCTTATCAGTGGTGCGACCATGAGAGGATCCTTTCAAGTCAAATCTTTTATGTATTCTATACTCCGAGCAGAACAAATTGCCCATGACAATGAAACGTGTCTGGTTTCCAATACACAGCTTGAGATCAGACGTGAACGATGTCCAAGCCAAAAAAACATATATGTTGTAACTACTAGAAACACATACCTTTTGGCCTCCAGTGGGTTTAACACAATGCACACCAAAGAATTTTGTCACGAGTGAATTTTCATAACGGCAGACATGTTGATAATAACTGGGTAGCATCCTAATAAGCACCTGAACACAAATAGCGGAACTTCAAAATCAGTATGGCTGCACACCTAATAAATACCTTAATTAAATAAGCAACTGGAACAGAACCCAAGCCGAAAAGCAATTTGCCAATTGCCACTTAAACACAGTTGAAATAATTGTGTGCCTTTACAAACTTCAAATTTCTCAAGACAGAAGTCAATGAAATGGGCAGCTAACCTTGACTTCTGACTTCTTCACAGTCTTTATCATGAATCTATCATCCTGTGTAAGGTAAAAGAAGCTTCCACTCTTCCCTGGAGAGAATAGCTCCCTAAGGGCATCGTTTCCACATATAGCTAGCATGTAGTTTGCAGTGTCCACTTGGAAGAGATCCCTCAAATGTCTAATACGTGCAGTAAAGGAAGGAAAGAAAAGCTCATCACCTTACGGTGATATAAAAATTAAATTAATCAAAAAGTAATTTCATATTGATTTCAAACTATACGAAGCTTCAAGATTGGGGAACGCAGAGGAAGGTACAAGAGACAGTAAAGGCGAAGTTCAACCCAATGCAAGATTTACCAGAAAAGCAACTTAGAAATTGGGAAAAGCAATACCTGAACACCATGGGACAATAATCTTTCCACCGGAATTCAGACGATTGATGTGGAGGTGTAACCTTTGATCCTTCAGGTGGGAACCTCGTCCAAAACTTCTCCTTGGGGTCAAAATCACTCGGCTTCAGGTCCCTCAAAATCTGGGCATGCTTCCCAACAGAATATCTACACAAATACATGCCACTACCCGAAGTCAAGCTAGAGCAGGAAAGATGAGAATAGCCGATCAACGGACCAATCAAACTCGAAAACCTAACAGCAACAGAAATATTGAAGTGAAAAAATAAAGACATAAACTCAATTCACGAAACAATTTACCTGATACCCAATTGCAAATTGAGCATCAAATCATAATTTTTGTGCCCTTTGGAAATCGTCTGGCCAGGCTTCTTCGCTTCCCCGCCATTAAAGCAACAAGGCCCTCTTCTGAACTGCTTAAGCACCTCCCGGTCCAATCCTTCTCTGTAAATCTTCGAGGCCTCGACATTATCGATAATATCACAAGTAATATCCCCAGCCTCACCATCGCTCTCCCAGATGCATATCCTGGGGAAATTCATGTTACTCCCTCTTGCCCCATCCACCGATGACCTCTTCCTTGTCGTTGCTGCCAACAACAGATCACTTTCATTCCTGCTCTCTTTGAAGCAATGCTCCTTTCCATTACCACCGGGATAGAAGGTTCCATTCCATTGATGATGGGTTCTAATATCCTTATTGTTGTTGTTACAACTGTTCCAGTTACCAACATAACAACTCCCATCAGGCCAAGTGAAAACCCCATTTGCACTGGGCACTCCATTTTCCCACTGCCCCTCGTATCGATTTCCGTTAGCCCACATCAGAACACCTCTTCCCGAAATGACACCGTTTTTCCATTCGCCAACATACTCATTCCCATTTTTCCACACGTATCTACCATGGCCATCCTGGAGATTCTTCTTCCACGTCCCCTCGTAGAAATCCCCGTTGGCGTAGCGTTTCTGGCCATACCCATTTTTGCGATCAGCGCTCCAGGAGCCCCGGTAAGTGTCGCCATCGGATCCAATGAAAGTGCCGAACCCTTCCATCCGACCCGACTTGAATTCGCCCTCGAAGGTGGCGCCCGATGGCCACGAGAACTTCCCTTTCCCTGACGCCTTTCCGCGGCGCCACTCCCCCTCATACATGCACCCATCGGCCCACAAGTACTTGCCGGATCCGTGAGGGCAGCTGCTGGAGAAGGCCCCTATGTAGAGATCACCGTTGGGGAGGAGCTTCTCAACAGTGGTGGTTGCGGCAGAGTCGACCGAGGAGCCCTCGGCAGCATAAGCGGTTGTGGGTGTGACTCTCCGGGTGGCGGAAATCGATCGGGGCCGGTTGACAACGATGGCTTGCGGTGGAACCGGAGCCAGTAGCGGCGGTAGAGGTGGCGGTACTACCTTGTCGTCCTCTCCCGATTTTTTCTTCTTGGCGGTCGAAACGGCATCGTTTGGCTCATCCACGAGCATTTTTCTCTCTCATAAAACTCTAACTGACCCTTTTCCCCTGTCTTCCTCCTTTTCCCTCTCCTATCCCGCCCTCGCCCTGCAAATGATTTTTTTTAAGTTAGTGCTTTATCAGTTAGACTTTTTTGCTTCGCATTCTCCGATGACTCGCAGCCGGAAACGGCAATGAAAATGAAAACGCCTGGAAGGAGAGCATTCCCGATGGCCTCCCCGCTTGCTCTCTCTCTCTCTCTCTCTCTCTCTCTCTCTCTAGAAATTGTCTTCCAAGTTTCTCTCTCTCGCTCGCTCTCTCTCAGCACACCTCTTCGCTCTCGCGGCCTTGTGCTTTGTGGGAAAATAAGTGGGGAGCCTCGGCATACACCAACGACCCGATTATGAAACAGTGGAAAAATGAAAGGCAGAGTTTTTCAGAGACCAGGAAAATAAAAAATAAAAAGAAAAGAAAAGGAACATTAATCTACTTAAACGTAATTAATTAGAAACTGAAAAGGATCCCCCCCCCCCCCTCCCCCAAAAAAAAAGAGGGGACAAAGAAAACACGGTGAGAGGGGAGAAGTGAATCATGAGCCGGCTTTTGCCTGGGGAACGTCGCAACATGCCCTCGCTGTGTGTCGGTATATCTTTTGGTTAGTCCTCCTACTATATCAGAACCCTGCCGCGGAAAATTACATTCCTAGACACGAAGACAATGCCTGCCCCCCCACATTCGTGGCTTCTTTTTTTTTTTTTTTTTTTAATTTAAAAATCAAAAGACTCATTTTATTCCTTTATATATATATATATATAATTTTTTATAATTATATTTATTTTATTTTTAAAAATTTTATCTAATAAATTTTGATACATGTTAAATATTTTTTAAAAGTATAATTTCATAATATATTATATTATTAAATTTATTAGTACGATATAAATTTGATTTTTTAAAAAAATTAATAAAATAGAACAAACATAAACATAATTACAAATACTGCCAATATATAGTGAGTAACATATTTTTTTTTTTCTCTTTTTATCCACGTTTTCTTTGTTACCCGCTGGATAGGTTTGGGGGGCATAGTGCATAGGCCCCTCTCTCCGCTTCCCTGATCTCATCGATACGCGACGGCATTGCTTCAAAAGGTGGGTAACGAACGGCTTTTCCTTACCTGCCCCTCTTCTTTTCATTATTTACACCGGCGCCATCCCGTGAGTCGTGGTCGTGTTTGTGCCCCCCTCCCCCCGGTCCAAGATCTTGTTACGATTTGACAGCTCTCTCTAGCTCGATAGTATTATTATTATTTTTTTTTTATTTTGATTTTTTCTTCGACGCTAACCAAAGGCTATTAAATGGAATATATTCTCATAAGCCGTACACGCATTGGTCTAATTAGCAAAAATATACGGATCTTCGTGTTTTGGCAATAACTGCCAAAATCTTAATTATAATACTTTACATGCAATGCAGCTAATCTGTGATTGCTTCGGTAAATGAATATTAGGTATATTTTTTATATTTCGTAAAAAAAAAAGACTTTTTTGAGATGCTTTGACGAGTGAATATTGTGTGTGTTTTTCTTATCTTATTAAGAAGAAAAAAAAAAATCCCACCTCGACCGTAAGATGCATCCAAAGTTGGAAACAATGTTCTTCACATTTGTCGCTGTAATTCTCTCCCGAATCACACCAAATTGTCCGCACATATATATATATAGATATAATTTTTAAATTATTGGCTTTTGTCTGCATACGATCGTTTTCACTAAATGTATGCTGCGGGAAAATTTTCCGTTTGCTCTATGTCTATGTGTAATGGAAAATTTTAGCACTCAAAAAAATAAAATAAAAAATAAAAAATCCTAATAAAATCAAATGACTAGTTTGGTGCGAAAGTGGACAATCTTCTCAATTGTTAAGCAATAAGTTAGCACCTTCCCACATTGACCTAAATATATTATATATAGGAATCACGCAATATAAGCATAAGAGCAATATATTAATTTCTTCCTCAAAAAAAAAAATTTTTTATAAAATAAAAAATATTTGTGAGATAAAAGTAAAAATATAAACCGTAGATTTTCGGTTCACACTAGCTAGGCCGCTGCTCTTGGTCTCGCAAAGCACGCGTGATCATAAAATCCGAATAAATTCGCCCTTTTGCCGGGTGATGACCCCTCTAATAAGGGTAGGCCCGCTCCCCTTCTCGGGAGGCCCTGGGGCAAGGGGTGAATACAGACGTATACTATTAACTACCCAACGATCAATTTGTACCAACCCATGATCTTCTTTTTCTGCTTACATGCGTAGGCTAAGGGCTATACACAGAGGTCTGTGAATATCCGTGTCAATGCACCACTTAGGAATGCCAAAGCCATTAATATCTTACAACTGTCTTTCTATTTATTCATTCATATTGCCTTGTTTTAGTAAGACTATTATCTAACTAATGGTACCATTCTTGAGAAAATCTAAGGTCAAGGCTTGCTTTTGCTGACATTGTACATAAAATAATGATAAGTTAATCTATCTCTAACCGACTGACTTATATATATATATATATATATATATGCTGACCTTGTACTCGATATCACAAGTTAGGTTTCAATTTTTCTTTTGGGTCCAATTACAAGCTATGTTTCAATTAGTCAACCTACCTAGATAGGACGTATCTAGAATCTTTTTTTTTTTTTTTACAAGTAATTAACTCCTATCATTTCCAAAAAGTCCAGACTTATATAAAAGATCTCAAAGAAAGAAACCCAAAATAAGGTATTGTATTAAAAAGAGTCCCGCCATGTCACTCACTGTGAAAATGTCAGCAAACCCTCAAACGAAACAATAAATGGAAATGAAAAAAAAAAAAAAAAAACTCACACTTGATTTTCGTTACGAGTATTTACTCACAATGAAAACTTGAGAACAACATGACTGTTTTATCTTGATCGCTCGTTAGAATGCAACTATGTGCATATCAGCCGATCTATGCGTTGTATCGATCGATGCCCATCAATTTTAACTACAGAAGTTGCGTCGTATTTTTCATGACGCAACTTAATGAGCTATCATATGGTCGTCGTCAGTTGGATTAATTGACGCTAGCTCTTAAAACTTTAAAGTTTGGAATATGTGGAGAAGCTAATTAATGAAGTCATGCTGCAAAAATTTTTTATGGAAAAAATTTGAGTGAGGGCAAATTCAAAACTTGGTTAAAACTATATAAGGTTAAATGCATTTGAACCCCATGTGGTTTAACCTTTTTACGTTTCATGTTTTAATTTAGATTCTCAATCCCCTTAATTTTTAATTTTAATAATTAAGACTTTCAGTTAAAATTTTATTAGTAAAAAAAATTATATGTGTTTAACCCTATTATATAATGTTGAAGATAGTAAAATCCTCAAATGGGTTTGCGTCATGCCTTTTTTTTTTTTTTTAATGAAATGTTCTTAATCTTCCAACTAAATGAAAAAAAAAATTAAAAAAAAATATATATATATATCTTGTATAAGGTTTCTCTAGATCGCATAATTAAACAGGTGCGAAATGCTGGTAGAGCCTCATATATATCCATTGGCTCTATTTGCTTACTGAGCAACATAAACGGCTTAATTTTTTAGCATCGAGAAATCCCAGCTGAAATAACAGTCTCAATACACACATCAAGATTAAAACAAATGCATGGGAACACAGCAGAGCGTCCTACATTAGAGGAACTCAATGTGTGTGTGTGTGTGTGTGCGCGTACATATTTGTCGACTACTGTAGCAATGTCGTGCACTTTGAGTTATGCTGACTCTCTACGCCCTTGGCATCAATGGCATGTCGACCTCTGGCAATGGAACAACGCAAGAGGACCCCATCAAATATAGGAAAAGGTCAAGGATAACGTGGGAGTCATTTGGGAACCTTTACCATTTTGTTTCACAAATGCCAGGAAACTTTAGTGAGGCATAGACATTTTGACCAATGTCTTCCAATGAGATAAAAAGATGGCCAATTTATAGTAGCTAACTTATCGATACTCGCTCTTTATCTATATATATGATCTCTAGTGTACGCCATTTTTTTCTTTTATCTCCACTAATATGCATCTCTGTCCCCTCCCCCCAACCCAAAAAAACCAAGAAAGATTTCGAATGTGCATCTTTTAATTGCAGACATGTTAAGTTGAGATAGTAGATAAAAAGAACATGCCCCCTTGATCTTATGCAGGAATTTCACCATTCAATTATAGCATGACTGATAATTATAAAAATATTATCTGAATTTGCCAAAATATTTAGGATCAAAATGTACTTATGAAACGAGATCCAAAGACTAAGTGTAAACACATTGTATTTTCACAGATTTACAGCCTTTGAGTTGATGATATATAGAAAGATTAATAGTGTTCGGCGCAAGGCTAACTAACTTTACATACATACATACACACATACATATATATATATATATATATATAAAGTAGGAAATCCAAGAATTATCGTGTCAATAAGCAATAGAACCAAGAAACTTAAGTTGATAAGTTTACCTAAGAAGGGTCTGTAAATTATCTGACACCTTGGCTTTCAACTACCAAGATTAGCTGGTGTATTATAGTAGAAGTACAGAAGACCAACTATATAATTGTGAGTTGTTAGTACCTTATGCCCCTTGATATTGCTCGTTGAAAATGAAAAATGTTGATTCGAAGGACCCACCGTTTAATTGTTCAGGTATATCAATGTTTTGTTACTTCAGCCACGTATACATTTGTGCTTTTTTACTGGACTGTTGCCGATGGATATATAATTTATTTTCTTAAAATGATTTTTTTTTCCCTTTAAAATAGCAGTTTCTTGTAATGTTTAAACGGACACGGAACACCAATAAGACGAGGGGACGCCTAACGGTCGCTTTTACGTTGGAGTGGGGCGGCCTGAGCTGGCAGTCCTCTGGACCAATCGTGGGGCCGGATATGGTATCTTTTGGCATCTGTGGGACCTCGGCCTCCCGTGTATGTCGCTTTCGAACAGTCAGACGTGCGAGGCTGTCTGCCACCTCGACCAGTTCAATGCGGTCATCATCGCCATACGCTACCCGCGTCCTTCCACGTGGTTCTCTGGAAAGTTACCACGCGTTGCTTCCGGATTGGACAACGTCATTTTTTATTTTTCAAGTTGTAAAAACTAAAGATTTGAAACTTAGATATAAAATTAAGAGCTCGTATGTTTAAGGACAGACCATCAAAGGCCATGCCTTCTTTGGTCCATGGTTAATTTTCTTTTGGATTAAATTTTTCGACGCGTTAACCATTTTTTTTCATTGATATACCGTAATTTGAGTATGATTAGATCGATATAAATTTGATAAATTTAAGTGAATATAAATGTATTTTATATTTTATATTATATCAATATAAATTAATGTAATATAAAAAGATAAAAATGTAACATAAAATTTTTTATTTTCATTTGAATTCTTTAAATTTATGTTTACCTAATTTTCTTTTTAATTTTCTCGTGTCAATGAAAGTTCGCGGTTTTTTTCTTTAGATTTTGTATCAATTTTCTTGCTTTAATAACGAATCGATAATTAGTTCTAAATTTGAAATTGATATGTTAATTTTTGATATGTCACGAAATTTATTGACTTATAAATTGATATCAATTTTTTTAAAAAAATTTTTATAAATATCACATTACTTTTAGAAATTTAATTTCACGCAAATACGTAGTTCTCATTGATTAAAAGTATTCCTTGTGATAATGAATTTGAAGATCGATGCAGTTTTTAGGATTGTTTGAAAAGTTGCTGTCTTATTTAAGGTTAATTGGTCGTCCGTAGAATTAATATTATGTGTTGATATGAATTAATCTCGGTAATGTGAATAATGTTGAAATTGTGAAAATGTTAAATTAATTAGCAAAAATCAAAGCGTATGTTCATTTAATTAACGCTTTTATCAGTTCTAATAGAGAAATTGATGAAATACACTCAAAATTTTCTCTCTGTTTTTTTTTCTTAAAAAAAAAAAAAAGACAACAATAAATACGCTATTTTAAAAAATAGGTCTTAAAAATACACAGCCGAGAAGGGGGAACCGAAAAAAAAACATAGGCAAGTCTGACGTTGGCGATGGCTCAACATGTGCTCGTGTAATTGGGGCGCAAGAAGCTCACGCGCGAAATTCACGCGCCCGCTTGATGCCTACCACCCGTGTGAATTAACGCGACTTCTCTTTCTCCCGTCCTTCGAAACTCCAAAACTGGCCACGTTCACGGTGTATCGGTGGCGAGTGACAACGCTGCCGCGAATAAAATAAATAAATAAATAAATAAATAAAAATATATATATATATATAGAGAGAGAGAGAGAGAGAGAGTTTAAATTACAGAAAAGGACCCAATCATCAGTTAATTCGTGACCTCAACGTGAGCACCAATACCGTCAGAATATAACTGGAAACCGCCGCGAGTTGATCGGGTAAACACGCGCGCGCGCACGCGCACACACAAAAACATAGTCTATTAGAATGTCATTAGGATCGTAGACGAGGTCCATTGTCGAGAATCGAGTTAAAATAGAGCATATATTATAAAATAACCAAGCTCTTACTCAGATATCTCGTTTTTTTTTTTCTCATTATAAAAAATATATTATAAATATATTAATTATTCTATTTATTTATTTATTAAAATTAAAAATTATTTTTTTAATAAAAACTCGAATTCAAACGATGCGAGAGAAGACACGCCGAAGCATCAACAAAGTTATCAACCTAACAGTTAACAATTGTTGCCACCAATTTTGATCGTTTCCACGTAGAATTTTGAATTCCGTGTCGGATATTATTATAATTGGATTTATCTCTCCGCCGGAACACAAAAAGGAGAAAAAGTAAGTCTTCCATCTACGTGGGGTAACAGGGGGTTTGGTTTGGATTGAATTCATATTCTTCTTCGGTCAGGCCGCCTCCGCCCGATTTGTTTGTTTATTTATTTATTTATTTACTTACCACTAAGTAATCGATTATATATCTTTACTTGAGCGTCGAATTCCCGGTTGCATTAGAGAGGCGGGCAGTGGGAAGAACAGAATCGCCGGAGTCCAACCCACCCGCACGTTCGGTTCCAAATAGCTCCGGCTATTTTGCGATTTATTAATTTAACAGTTGCTATTAAAAGGTCTATTCCTCTATCTTACGATGACCAATTTGGGTAAATTAATATCGGGGTTGGCGAATTGAGTATTAGTTTTATGCCCACAAATTTGTGTGATTGAGTTATCAGTAAACCCGCCAAAAACTTCTTTAACTTTACGGTGTGATAGATTTATTACTATAAAAATATATTATGCGGAAGATGAGTCTTAAAAAATTGTGTTAGATTTGTGAAAATGTGAAAGGGTTTATAATAAATTAGTATATTAACTATTGGGAAAATAATATAAATGTCCTGCCTAACGTTGGAAAAGTATTAGGAGGGGGAAAAACAGTTACTAAACGACATGAGAAAAGGAGCGCAACTCGGTGGGTGATCGCAGCAGATGAAAGAAATTTCCTTCTTTCCACCCGAATCCAAAACCATAGGAAAGACAAAGAAAAGCCCTCGACGTCTGATACTGTGGAAAAAATGGCACGTAAAGCAGCAAAGCCACCACAGGATGTGAGGGAGCGAACCGAGGAATGCACGAGACAACAACAAAAAGAAAAAAAAAAAAAAAAAGAAGGAGAAAGGGCCTCGGTTGCATAATTTTTCGCGGCTGAAGTAAAAGTCTGTCATGCTTCGTTGGGAAGTTGTGATGTACGAACCACAACAAAAAAAAAACGAAAAAAGAAAAAACACAATCACCAATCAATCATAAAAAACAAAAATCCGATTGCACTGACGTTTTGGTTATTACACTCATACAGAAAACCTCAGGTTCCTTTTTGTTAGTTTTTGAAGTTGGGGCTGGTTAGTCTTACTTCACAAGGATATGCCCCTCCTGCTAAAGGACAGCGATCGATATTGAACGGTCAAGGTACGTTTGATTGGATCGATGGAAATATAAAACAGACACACACAAACACACATATATGATGGGTCACCCATCCGTCTAATCCAACCTACTCCTGTGCATCGAAACAGAAACTTGAGAGCTTTGGTAGGCAGCATCCCCTGTTATGCATCTTCCTCTGTCATTACACATAACCCCCAATTCGTCATCTCCATGACACGGGGAGAGATAGAGAGAGAGAGAGAGAGAGAGGAGAGGGGTGGTTTGAAGGGCGTGAATTAAGGAACTGGAAGTGACCTACGCTATGAATGATCTGACAAAGATATCGATCGACCATATGCAGGTGGGTCTAAGCAACTTTTTTTTCTTTTTTTTTTTTTTTTTTTTTTTTTGGTCAAAATAAAATGAGAAAACAGTAACTCACAGTCGAGGATTACGTGAAGAAGTAAATTTTATGGAACTTACGTTTAAACCTGTTGAAAGTTTTGACAGAAATTTAAACTTTAAAACCCTATAGTTCTGATCTCCTGATCATTAGCTTCCCGCGTTCGGTGGCAGGTGGGACGACGACGAAACCAGCCGGTATTTGTCCCCAAGGATATGGAAATATGGAACCCCGGGAATTGTGGCCCGGAGCTGCGGATAATTGGGCCGTGAAATTGGGTCTCTACGCTACGTTCGGTTTATGAGCAAAAGTGGAGAAGCGGAATGTTGGTGCAATTTGTGATTGAAAAACACGTAAAAAGAGTGCCGATGCAATGTCAAGAAGTAAAACACTTTCTAGATTTGAAAGATATACATAAGGCTCGAAAACTTTTTGGATTGAAAAAAGATTCATGGGGATGTAAATTGATGTAAAATATTTTATGTCTATTTACATTCACGAGGTTATGTGCCTAAAAGTTTCCTTTTGGATTGTGGCACAATGTAAGAGATCTATTTAATTCATTAAAATATATATATATATATATATATATATATATATAGGTGTAAATTATTGGATAGATCCTATATGTACTACGTGACCAAATCCTATTGCTAAAAATTTGAAATTCTAGTTACTGTTTATTTTTCAAAATTTAGTAGGAGACCTTTCATTGTTGGCGACTTCGGTTCAATTCGGTTTTGCACGGTTCGATTCGGCTCTGGTCCAAGTTCTGAAAGGTTCTGATTTCGCTCGAGTTCTAGCCGACTTGTGATTCCGTTTCCAATTCCTAGCCAAAACTTTCTGTTTGATTCCGAATCGCTCCCACCGTTTTCTTTTTCTTTTTCTTTTTCTATTTTTTGGGGGAAAAAAAAAAGAAGGGAAAATGGAATTGCGATTCTGACATTGGATAAAACAATTTACGAGGAATTGCGACTCGAGTTAAAGATGAAGGGCTGGGGAAGTCAGATGCAGACTAATGACACAGGAAAATAACGAAAAAAGATCTGCATTTTAATTTTACTTGCATGGATGCCAACTGCTCAAACCAAGAGACATACGGGCCCTATTCCTAAATAATCGACAAAGAATTGAGTAATAGAGACAAAAGGCAATAGGGTTCATCAATCCAAAAGTTGTTCAGCAGCCATTTGGCCAAAAATATTAGGACATGAATCCCAATTTCCCCGTTCCCTGGCTTCCCAATACCCACCGATGTAACGGTACGTATCACTTCCTTTATCCTTTGCAAACCACCGTGGCTTCCAGCCCCTCTCTTGCATCTTGCGGGCCTGGACTCAATCGAAATACACATCCATTATATCACGACAAGAAACGTGAAAATATATAAATCATTAAGCTAACCGCAGGCCTAATGAAGCAGGGTCGGACCTAGCGTAACATGGCTCAGAATCTCATGTAATTGTGGAAAAATGCAGCATGTGGATTACCTGCCGTTGCCGCTGCTCCAGTCGCAATTTCTCTGAATTTGCCATTTCGAATTTGCCTTCCTCCAAGTATCTTTGATCGGGTCTTAATCTTGAATCTGTGGGTGGCAACTTCTCCTGTACCATAAGAATAACATCAGGTATCAATATCTGAATGAACCATGAGAAACAATTAAGATGCACCAGCAACAATATAAGCCCAATGCTGCATTCTGTTCAAACATCCAGGCATTCTGAAATTCTGAAAAATTGACACGACCAACTGTGACTCCGTGTGCCCTAAAATTGAACAATCTATGTTGTGCTCTAACAGTGCAATTAGCCACACCAGTCAAAGTGGCCAGACAGGTCAAGCCTCAGAACTGCAGTTAATGTCAGATCACTCACCTTAAGTCCAGGGGTGAACTCATTGAGTGTTATGGCAAAACGGGTCAAGTTATGTCTAGTGGGAAACTTGGAATGCCTGCTTCGCTTCCATAGAGCGTGAGATTCTTTTGAAGAGTCGAATTCTTTTCCCTTCCGGGAATAGTCACCATTCACATAATGCATGCTCTCGTCCCATTTTCCAAAAAGGGTAGCAACAGTTCTACCACTCTTATCCTGGACCATTCCTTCCACCTGACGGACAGAAAACATTCAAAGAACAATTCCAGTACCACCAAAAAAAAAAAAAAAAACTGAAAGAAAAAGAGTCCCCATACAGATACACTAGAACGAGAGAATGCAAATTGCTTTCTTTTTTGACAATATATTTCCAGTCCAGAAGAGGGCATGCCAGTCCTCCATTTATGGCACAAAACCCAGCAGTCAATGCCATCCAAGATTATAGTCACAACGATGACAGAAACAATCAGTTGGGAATATGCCTAAGTGCAAGTATGATATAATCTATTTTCCATATTCTTTTGCTTCATTTATACTAAACAGATAAATTTGAATTAAAACTTTGTTATTATTGTCGTTGTATATTAAACTAATACAAAAAAACAAAAATGGTGACTTAAAAATATTAAAAGACATTGCATTTTCAAATGTAAGAAAGATCTGATTGGGACAGGTAGACAACAATCCTTTGAGAATGATAGACAGAGCACCTGGTGAGGGTTTCGGTCAATGATTGCCTGCTCCTTAAATTTCAGTTTGCATGAATAGTCTCGGTTTCCAATTATACGCATTGTACCATAGTGATCACAGTACAGTTTCCCCAGTATGAGATTGTATATTGAAGTTGTGACCTGCCATGAAAACTCAAATTCCAAACTTGAACTATCAACTATGCATTTGAACAAACGTTTTAGTTATACCTTGCTCCACTGAAAAACCTCTCCATCATCAAATTCCAAAGTCAAAAGACCAACCGGATCAAGCTGGATAGAGCGGCCCCAGAATTTACTTTTCAGATTGCTGTCACCCCAAAATTTCCATCCTGTACCCTCACAGTGGCAGGCAACAATCATTGGATGATGGCTGACCTAACACAAAAGTTACAATAAAATAAGCTACTTGTGCTTGAAACAACTAACGAAAATATAGGAGTCAAAATAATAAAAATGCTATGATTGTGCTGAAGAAACAAACAAATAATAATAATACTAATAACAACAATAACAATAATAATAATAGTAATATAAATTAATAATAATAATTTTAATTATTATCATTTCAATAATAAGATGACAGAGGCTCTCTTCAGACAAAGTAGATGCAACAACAAACTGGCTAGGTTTTTCCGCTTTTCTGAAATTGATAGCAAACCTTCTCTGAGAAAAACCGGAGGCCTTTATCTGGAAAGTCAGCCTCATATGTTTCTCCTAATAATGGATTAAATGGCTTGCAAATTCTTCCCTCAGTTGAAGCATAACCAGAGACAGCAAAAGCAGCAACATTGAGGATCCTCAAAAGGCTATTACCCTGCAATATAAACTAAGTGCTGAGAAGACTTACATCATTGCCCCACTCCCAACCCCACAGAAGGAAAATTAATAAAGTAGGAACAAAGAAGAGGTGAAAGAATTTATATCCGTGCACCATTCTCCCCCTCTCTTTCTGGGGGCAATATCCATATGGATTGCAACCTTATATGCAAGTTGATAACAGACACGATGACTACCAATAAGATGATAAGCATATGGATGTGGTTCTCACTGCTTCCCAAAGAAAAAACCAGTCCCATCTTGAACCAAATTAACCCATCTTATTGTTGAACTTATAGTTAACTAATAGTATAAATCTAGAACATTAAACTTGATTAAAAAAGCCGGATCTGGAAGTTTCTACAAGTGATTTGGCACACATGTTATACATCATAGGTAAAAGACTATTTGCAAACTAATAATAAGATAATGCACCCAACAAATATTAACTCTCAAGAAAAACATCATTAACAAGTATGCAAAGAACAGCCGACTTACACATCTTCCCCATTCATATGCCCTGTCAATGAGATATGAGTACTCCAAATCTTCAAAACATTTTTGCAAAGAAGAGAGAGGCTCGTTGAAATAAACAGGAAGACAAACTTTAGTAAGGTCCTTTCCAATGTTATCTTTTATCATTGACCACAGGCTGACCCCCTTTTCCTTTTCAACTGGGTCAGGCAACTTCTTCCGCCGCTTAACATAAATATACTTTGCCCCAACAGATTTAATGGAAGGGTCAATGTCATCTTCTAATTCAAGTGCACGAAAACCTTCATCATCTGAGGATGATGATGATGATGATGATGTTTGAAAATCAGACCCATTACTTCTAAGAGAACTTGACGATAGAAAGTCACGAGTATCAAAGAAAGCATTTGCATCATCATCTGTTTCTTCTTCAGCAGCATCAACTCTCTCATTATCATCATCAGATTCACTGGCACTTGCTTATGAAAAATTTATATAAAGACACAGAGATTAGCCATATGATACACTTGACTGCAGCTCAGAGACTAGACAAGACTAATGGCAAAATTTTTTCCCAAAAGCAGATGTATTTTAAACAATTTTACACAAAAATCAACATAAACTACAAAGAAATATCTGCATCATTCACGAGATCCTAAAGAAAAAACATGAAACTAGACACTTATGAACATAAAAGAAAAGGCATTTTGATGATATTGCGTGAACTCTGAAAGGGCAACTACAAGCATATCACAATGTAGATGGAAAAGAAGGAAAAAGTAAGTCAGACATGAATTCAACCATAACAACAGTTACTAAGTTCATAATTGAGCATAGCATGCAAATCTAGATGCTAGATATTCATGCCAATATATCATAAACTTATGTTAACAAGTCTACCACACTGAGGCATGTTCCTGGATACCAGGATGTATCATAGTGTCTGTTAAATACATATAGCCTTAGAATGCAACAGTTAGCCAACAATTTCCAATAGCAGGTTATGGTTTGAGAAGAAATCTAAACCATCACAAGTGGTCCAGCAGGTAAACCCGGTCAAATTTTCCAATCAAACAATTAATATGGGACTTCAGTATCATCATAAACATTAAGCTAATGAAGACCTCACTAGCAACATAAATAATCTAGAAATGTCAAGCCCCATTAAACTTCATCACCTGGAAGCAACTTGCTGGATTGCAGCCATACTGAGAAGCCAAAACCAGGAGAACTTATAAAACTAACATTAGCAGTAAAAGATTTTCATTGCAAAACTTACCACTGAGCTTGTCTTGTCTTAAAGTAGAAGAAACTCCTTGATCATTTAATTGTCTTTGGCTCTCATCAACAACCGTATTCTCTAGGTCAACCTTTTCTGTCTACAGAAGATAACACAAGAGGCAACACTTAGCAGGACATGCAAAAGAAAATAGCCTTCTGCCACAAACATGGGGCCAATTAAATAAGGGGTGCTTTCCAAAATACACGTGGCACACCTAAAAAAATAATATGTTCTTTGAACTGAACTGATAAGGTCTGAGCAGAAAATTTTCCATGACATTTGACGCACCCCATTTTACTCTCAGGTGAAAGAATAAATTGCAACCCTTGAAAAATGCTCCTTTTTGGAGAACTGGGTTAAATTGAAGACTCTCTCCCACATCTAGTTAGCATGCTTCATTTAGGCATTCATATGATACCTGTGCTAGTAAACTCACAGAGTGGGAAGAAAGGTTTACCACAATAAGAATGGATAAGTAAACTATGAGTAAAGCTAATATTTCCAGACCCAAGAAATTTTGCCAAATCCAAATAAGTCTTTAAGATTTCAATAATAAAGCAATCCCTTTAGCATCTAGTTGGTTAGCCTTGAGAGTAATATTTTAGATTACAATTCTATGCTCCACGGGAAGAAAAATGTTGGTTATTGTAGATTTGGCACAAAATACAAAGGGGGTGCCTTCTTCTGTTGCACTTATTTGAATAACCTTTCTGGCACCTTAGAAAATAGATCTTAAAATTATTCATTAGGAAAAAATGATATGCCCTTAGCCTCTTAACTAGCAAGAACTACAAAATTTACAAAAACAGAGACACCTACTAGTACATTGGAGTATGCAAAGACAGCATCAAAGAGTGCAGACTGACACAGCATCTATGATCCAGAAGATCAATAAAATCTGTGGAAGGACATGAAAAGGCTTGTCCTCAGCATATAAACCCATAGAAGGAACTTCCCAAAATGCCACAAACAGGTAAACCCTCACAAAAATGGCATAAGGTTGATAGAAGCAATAGAGAATAAAGAGTGAGACGGCAACTTTAAGGTTGCTCCTTTGTGACCAGGAGCCAGCCTCTTTGCAAATGCAAGGGAAAGGTGAGTACAATAGATGACCCTCCACAAATTCTTGCAAAGTGGGGGCTCAAGCACTGGCGATGCCCTTTTAGAAGCATAAGGGAACATATATCATAAACTTCATAACAAGTTGTGGAAGCTACCTTATAAAATTAGTAAAGAACCTAATCCTGAAATCCCAAGGCCAAAAATAAAGCTCTCTCTGCACATCTTTTACCACTTCAGTACAACTTATCATAACAGTGCAAACTGCAAGCTGCTTAAAACCAATGACCAATCTTTACAGCTGTCATTGTCTACCTCAGACAAATTTTTGAGAAAAGATTATATTACTTTCAAATTTTCTGTCAAAGGACCAGATTCTTAAGTTTATAGTTTTTGGACAAGCCTGCATGCACATTTTATGCAATGCAAAGGTCCGCAAGGCTAAACCAATGCAAATTCAAATGAATGACAGCACTAAACACTGAAGCATGGATAAGCATATAACCAGTGGTACATTCAGCCTTCAAGTACACATCAATTCTAAGTGCTAGAAGTTACTAGAAAGAAATCTGCGAAAACTTTTAAAGGGCATCAAATTCCATGCTTCATCATAAATGGTGCATCAAATATTTCAAGGGCCAAAAGGAAATTCTCTGGATAAAACAAAAACACAAAAAGAGCCCCAGGCAGAATTAAGAGAGATTATTTTGTTCTTGCAAACAAGTACGTCTACAGTATTCAAACAGAGGAACCAAACAGAAAATGTTCTTATGTGCATAAGCATATTCAAGGCCTGCATCAAGCAGCACAAATCAACTTTAGTTGAGATGTAAATAGAATGGAAAATTTTTATTATATTCAAAAAGAATACACAAATGTGGGTACCCCACCTCCAATGGGACTCTTGTACAAAAACATTATGAACCAAAATCATGCAAAACACCTCCACCTTCTGCAACTAATTCACTTCTATCGTCTGGAAAAGAAAATCATATGGGAATCACACATTTCAGCAAGGTAGAAGAAACTCTAGAAGCAGAAGATGTAGATGAGCTTCGAATTCAAATGGTATGTCCTTTTCTACATTTTATTGCATTTACCTCTAACTGCCGTAGTGTATCAATAAGGAGCCATTGTTTTTGCTTGAGCAGCACAATCTGATTCTGCAGGGATGCAAATTCACTCCTCAGAATCTGCTCGCAGTCCTGGATGGCAGCCTCCCTCAAGCCCTCTTGTTGAAGCTGCTGCCTCAGTTTCTCAGTTGAGACGGTCAAAATGTCTAAAGGATCCAACAGTTCACTATTCGACATACGAGGGAACATGTCCTTCACGGCCTGCAATGCCCCCATCCAAACTATACGATCCTCACGTGTCTCTGCTCTTAAATGAAGCCTCTTTGTGCCAGTGAAAATTGAAAATTTCTTATCATCTGATCTGCTCTCGCGGATGGATGATACCTAAAAACATCAATTCCATCAGTTCTACTAATCCTCAGCCTCTCTAAAACTACCCGAGATGGTAATAGGATAACAAAAACAAATATTAAATGGCAAAATAGAAATGAATCACATGACATCAAACGATCAAAAACAGGAAAAGTGCCACAGAGAATTAATGCTCAATAAGAACACTAACTAATTGTTCTCAGCAATGAGATATGGTATCAAAAACCCTCGAAGAATTCCATTCAATAAAACAAAAACGTTTCAGTTATCAAGTTAACTACGTAAATTTTAAATAAATATATATATATATAAATAAATAAATAAATATATATATATATATATATATATATAACGAAGAAAAATGAGGAAAGAAAATTCGCAATGAATAAATCTATTGACCAAAGAAGCAAAATCATTTAATAATCGAGACAGGTGAAGACCTTGAGGTGGATTTCGCCGACAGGCTTGCGCCTCGGCAGAGAGCTACCATTCCTGGGCCTGGAGATCCTTTTCTTAGATTCCTCGCCGATGACTTTCGATCCTTTCTCGGTCTCCTGGCTAACTACAATCTTATCAGGTCCATGAATCTTATAATACGACAACACGCCGTCCTGCAAAACGAACCACCTCGGCCTCCAACCTCTGCCGTAATTCACCCACTTGTACAGGATCCCCGAGATTCCATTCCCTACGATGTCGTTTATCTTCACGTCCACTTGCGGCTCGCGCCCAGACGCCGTATTTGCCGCCGCCAAAACAACACGCTGACTCAATCTGATGTGGTTGTTATTGTTATTGTCGTTGTTGTTGTTGTTGTTGTGGATAATGATGTTGTTGTTCCTGCAGGTGATGCCGTTGCCGCTCGCAGTGTGGCTGCGGTGGCTCGAGAGATGAATGTGGTCTTGGGATAAGGCGACTAGTGACCGGGCATTCGGGTCGGATCTGGACGTGATCGCCATCGGGATTTCCGTTAATGGCTTGGCAGAGGAGTGATGGGATACGGTTGAGATGCAGCAAAACGGATGCATGGAAGGGAAACAAAAATCAGTAAGTGAGGAAGAGAAGAATACGAGCAATGCCCGGAGATAAGACGCCGAAACGACGGCGCTAGACTAGAATTTTCATTATGTTCGATTTTGCCTTCGAGGGAGAGGAGCGTGTGCGAGTGAAATGGAGAGAAACGGTTACGAATAAAGGAAAAACGAAAGAGACGCGTCGAGGGAGATTATATTTAAAAAAAAAAAAAGAGAGAGAGAGAAAAAAAAATCAAAATTAGCGAGAAGATCTATGGGTGAAGGAGGAAGAACAAGAGTAAATGGAGAGAGAAGAGAAGGGAATCCTTCTCCCTTTGTCCGGTGTGGCAAATTGGCTGAGGTTGAAAGTTGAAACTTAAAAAATTGAAATTTTAAAGCCCACAACAAAAACCAAATAATACGAACAAAATAAATTAAAGTTCGCTAATAATATACATATGGTTCTGTAAGTTTTAGTTAATATTTTAATTTTAAATTTATGGGATAATCACTTACGTTCTGCCGTTTTAGGCCGACGTCACTATAGTGGGACTTGGGTATATAATCAAACCACCCAAAAAATAAATAAAATAATAATAATAATAAATAATAAAGCTATACAAAGACCGTTGGCGGCGAAACCAATGGAGCCGTTTCCGGCGCGACGTCTTTTTCAAGATCAACCCGTTGTCTTCCCCTCCTGAAGCCGAAAACTATAAAGTATTCGGGAATCAATCGCATGTTCGAGACAGTTCCTTAAAAGAGATTCAAGAAAATATACCGCAGCATGTTGTCGCCTCAAGAAAATCAAGATCAAAGAGTTGGAGAGAGAAGGAATTATGAGGGATTCATATCTTTCATTCACATGCTATTTTGGTTTCTGAACGAAATGAACAGATTTAAAACCTTTTTATAAAGGTGCCCACAAATTCGAATTCTCTCTAGGATCCACAAAATGTGACCTTCATAGAAATAAAAAAAAATAAAAAATAACAAAAAAAAAAAAAGAGGAAGAAAGAAATCGAGGACCGTTAGCGATAAAAATCAGGAAAATGAAGGGCCTATTGATAATCGATATATTTCTCGATGGCCGTGGTCTCCACAACCTAAAAAGCTGAGGCGGCGGAGCGAGAGCAGGTAGCCCGCTACATTCAGGAGGAATCAACAACTCAGCGGTACACTGTGCATCCGGAAATCATGCGTACTTGGCCGTTGAAAACTTGAGATCGTATTGTCATCTTCCCAAAAAGTCGATGATCACCCAATCAGGGAGGAAAACAGGTTTTTTCTTGTACACGTGTCCACTTCTCTGCGAGCAAGATTGCGCAGCCAATGGAATGTGGGGCTTCGCTTTTCACCACGTGGCGGAGAATTTGGGATTCCGTTCTATGAAAATCAGCGCCGGCTCCGTTCGAACGGGACAAAAACGGTGGACAAGCCAACGCAAAGTCTTGATTCAGTCGCCCGTGCCCGAGGGTGATTCGGTGACGTGGCGAAATTAACACCGTCAAATAAACATAACCGGAAGCGAGTAGCACTACAATAATTTTCAACGGCTGCCTGTGGTTAACCAAAAGCATGGTTTTGACTCGATCTCGTTCCTTCTGTACGTACCTCTTAACTCGATTCCTTCAGTTAGAGTTGACTTGTGGCCTGATACTCCATCGTCATTCGCACCCTTCTCCCATTGCTTTACGGCGAAAGATTCACTGGAAGAGAACGAATGGAATTTCTTTCATCGATATAGAGATTGCTGAGGATTTCAATTCCGTGACAACTAAACACTGAAGTTGACAGTGGAATGATGATCACACTTAACGCTTCAGTCTACATGTGACGCTGAATTAAGTTAAGTATGAACAATTTTTATATTATATACATGATATTAATTTAATATAAAATGCATTATATATAATATAAAAATTCTTTATATACGCTTAACTTTATTACTATCGTGTTCACCTAAAGTTTCTGCTAATTAAATGAATTCCACGTGTAAAACATTAATGGCTACTTCTGCGTTGATCAGTGCCGCATTAATGGTTGCCTGTAATTGAATTCTCGCACAGCCTCGAGCCAACATTTATAACCTTGTGCCTACGATCACATGTTCACGATGCAACATCAAGTCACTCGGTAGCACTTTTTAGTCATTTTAATACCACCGACTCTATCTCTTTCTCTCTATCTCTCTCTAAAGTGAAACTCATGGTAAGAATATAAAGGGAAGTATTTGGAAGTTCGCCGTTTTATTTGCACCGTTGAACGCAAAATGCTGTCATTTTGGACAACCATGTTAATGTTCATCACCAACATAATTGGTTATTTGTGCAATCGAGTGCTTAACTCTCAGACTGGCATTACTATGGTTGAATGCCCACCACAGTGCAAACAAATGTTATTTGTAGCCCCACAGAAAAGCAGGATGTGGGTATAACCCCACCCGCGTCTGGCAAGACAAGCCGAAGACGGCCAAAAGTTGCAACTTTTCATTGCTAAGCACTGTGGGGGACCTTGAGAGGAGGAAGCTAAGAGGAAAAATGGAATCTCATTAATAAATCTTACAAATGAATAGTACAAATCTCAAGTATGGTGAGTCGAAAATATAAATATTACACATCAAATGCCGTCAGAGGATCAACTGCTGACGCAACAAAATATATACGTGTCATGCATATTTATCAGATTTTTCTTTACCTCTAGATTCTAGTACTTTGATTTCTGGTTATAAAAGCATTTCCTAGCGGATAATAATCATGTCGAGAACGCCATCCAACTTCCTTTCGCTTGTCACCAACGGGGAAAAAGAAGGCACTTTCCTCCCACTTGCTCATTTGCAGCCTTTTAACGGTGGCCAACCTCAACCCTTGTCAGTATCATGATGGTGACAACTGTAAGTCGGACCGCAACGCTGGATTTAGGCCAATGCAACAGTACGTCAAGTTAGCCTTTTGGTCTTATGTGTTGCCTGGTGGGGACTGTGGGTCTTATTTCTTTTGTTTTTGTTTTTTTTTTTTTTCCCCTTCCGAAAAACACAGCTACTTGTACTACTGCACTAACGCTAAAAGGGCGCACATTGTAGGAAAAGAGGCGAATACCCTACAATCACTGGGGCATTTCACTGTCCGAACAATCTTCTTCTTGGAAAGGAGCAATGATTTAAACCTTGCACCACCTTATTTATGAATTTAATTTTATTAAAGTCATTTAAGGATAAATTTACTCTACTTTAATCCAAAACTTCTATGTAAATACAAAGATAAAATTATGCAAATAGAATATTTTATCACAATATACGATTTTTATATATTGAAACGCATATATTTCACCAATTACACTATATATCAAGTGCATTTAATTACCTGTCATGTGACATTTTGCATGCTTCAATTCAATTGGTTAATACAATAAAAAAACATATAAGCTACTCTGTATTTTATATAGGAATCATTGTCACCACCACAGGAATTCACACATAGGTTAGGACCAAAATGTAGGCTACCTCCATGGGACATAAGCTTCGGCACTTTCTGGGAACGGTACTGTTTGGAAACCTGGCCAGCCATGGGATTGAAGAGTCTGGCCAACTGGAATATCATTTTCCTATCTCACTATGCCACCTATTGATACAGAGGCGCTATTTTGTACCATACCATAGCTGCCCAAGGGAAACCAGTTTTCACTCTTACGATTGATTGCCGAGAACCTGGGCCGGTACATGACAAGCGAAAATTGGAAATGTGCAATTTGTTAATAGACCCCCACTAGGGTTATCACATTGTCTAACGAATAAAGCTAAACAATAAAATTTATACGACATTAAATAATATTTAATATTATATAAAAATTTATTTTATTCTTATAGTATATTCAAACCGTGTCTAATTGTATCCACGAGACAATATCCCCAGTATTTTCCTTTGCTAATTGAACCGTACAAAATGCCAAAGAATGTTAATAAGAAGATCCAACCTAATAAATTAAAGAAAGATTTTTGTCAATTTTACTGATGTCAAGTACATATATAGCTAGAAATGTAAAACAATAGCAGTAGTAAGACATGACATTTGCCACCGGCTCGAGGGAGAGAAGGTGCTAAGGAATCTTCTTTTATTCAAGTTTCCTTCTGACTAGTCCTTTGAAGAAGTCCAAACTACGAACATCCCAGATACAAAGTTGCGTTAGTTAAAGAGTGAGGACATTCAGGTCAGCACTGAATACAAAATTATCGCATATGAATACCAATCATAGAAACTAACAGAACCACCAAAGCTTTGAAATAGATTGTTGATCAATACAGGCATACGACTTGAGTAAGGGACATAGCAACCGAAGTAAGTTTTTGAAACAGGGGAATTCTTGCGGGTTGGACTCTATTGAGGGGGAAAATGAGTTTTGTTTTGGATAACAAATAGCATATGGTGACAACATTTGTTGCAAACATCACTCTTGGAGTCTTCCTTAACTTGCAATCAAGGATTCTGCAAAACTTGGATCCACGCAGTTGACATGCTTAGACTAAGGACCTCTTTGCTCATTACATTGTCTATATGAACTATGTGCATTCTATACTTGCACTTGCTACACATCATAACATGCCAAAAATGAGTAGAATTATTTAACAAGAATTAACACTCTACCTATTCCCATCAGGATGAAGCTCACACATTTGGCCGTCTTCATCAATTGCCAGCAAGTAACCTGTGGATGTCAATCCCTACAGGCAAAACAATTCAAGTACAGATAACTTTGCACATTAGTACAAGTTTCAGAACTGGAAGCATGATACATTCAGTATGTTACTACTCGATTTGAGATCCAACAGCAGTTAAATATAAGCTAAACATTAGTCGAATATCCCATAATGATCTTCTAATCATAATTTTAACCAGAGTATATAGATTAGGCCTGTGAATTGATGATTTTATGTACTAAAGCGGTAAAGAAGGGCTCTTGGGGTATTATTTGTATATTGGAAATCAATATTCTAAAATTTTCCATTCTTTTAATTTACTACTTTATTCTATTTTATTTCTTTACATAGCAGAAAACTTTCCACAGATTCATTCCCATGATACAGTGAAAGACACATCTGAGGGTAGAGCCTACAAACAATGGGACATAAAACAACAAATATTTTCCATGAAGAGCTTGAAACAAAGTTAAGTCAAGCATTAAATCCTTGGTACCAGAAAGCAAACTAAATTTTTTCCTCCAGTACACAGTAGTAAACCCTACTGCTAACTAATAAATGCAAGCTTTCAGTCATCTAGGAGCCCTTTAGTCATCCGTACCTGAATGGTGACCACATTCTCGACTGTCCGGTCCCCACTCTTTTCCTGTATAATAACCCTTTGCCCACTACAAGCACAAACCAAAATAAAGTCATAAATCTTTTTGCCAAAAGAACAAATTAATGTCTGTAACAAAACCATATCCATGTGCCCACCCTGGTCACCCAAGTTCATTCAAAGGTGTTTACAGGTTATGCAAGCACCACGCTTTAGTGAAGACAAACTTATGAAACCATAATGCCAAAATTTCACCGGGGTTCAGCACATTTAGTGGCCAGAGATTCATTGATACAACACCTATAGACACAATTTTATCAGAGAAAAGAGTGGCATGAGAAACTGGCTGTAAGCTGTTGGGCATGAGCGATATTCTTTGTCTTGCTCCTCTCCCACCCACTTTTGTCTCTACACATTTGCAAAGAGAAGGTGTGCCAAAGGTAAACAGGGATATGCATCTCACCTATGAAGCCATGTTCTGTAGTACAGCTCCTCCAAAGTTTGAAATCCTGCATGATATGCAAACAAACAGCTTGAAATTGCTTCCTACACATAAAGCAGATTGTTTGCAAGAAGAAATCAAATTCTCAAGTGTTTTGACCTTAAAACTTAGGATTCTTCTTCATGATTCCACATGCAATTGCCAGTTTTTTTTTTTTTTTTCCTTTTTCTTTGGGGCGTTGTTTTGTTTAATAGGTGGGCAGTGAGTTTAATGTAACCATATCTTGAGTAAGCTGTGGAATCATCCCACCCCTGTATTTTCCAAGTTCATATTTATACATAAATGGCAATCATAGCACATGTGAAGTATACAAGAGGAAACCCTAAAAGAAGGAACATGACTGATTATTGGAATAAAAGGTCAGTGAGGAATCCCAAAGAGAAGTATTGAAACTTTACAGTACACATGCGAGAAAGCAAAGCCCCTTATAATCTTACCAGACGTTATAGAAGCATTTGATCAGATATTGTAGATTTTCCCGGGGACTGGCTTTTCTTTAGCATTTGATACCAGAAATATGGAATCCCTATTCCTGGGGCAATGAGGGGACTAGGTTTCATGCCCTTTTCAATTAAAAAACAACCAACTGATTACATGTAGTCTTTTTTGGACCATTGTGGAGTAAATTTACACATTACTACAAGTACATGATGTGAGAAAGCCAAAGCATCAAACTAATTAGCAACTAGCAAGGCTATGTTTCTACACAGTAGTGATCATAAAATTATAATATTGGACTGCATAATGGTTGTCAAATATCTATACTCATTAATTTACCTTGATTTATGAACAGTCCATAAAGCTTTTCAAAGCTGTTTAAAAACGCAGCAAGAATATCTTCTCTTCTGAGTAGGCCAGCAGCAGAAAGTTTTCTTAGCACTGCATTCAAGCATGTTGTTGGCATCTCATTATCAACATTCAGACCTATGCCTGCAAGAATGAGTAATGACACAGACATATATTGCACACTTAAATTCAATATTTTCTCCATAGACAAGCTATGTAATCCATATTAGCTTTATAAAAATAAAAAATTATACAGGTAGTGCACAAAAGTGAGTTTACTTACCAGCACTGACATTGAACTTCTTTGATTTATATTTTGAGGTGCATAGGATGCCTCCCACTTTAAGGCCATTCAAGTATAGATCGTTTGGCCATTTTACTTTTACATCAACATGTGGTAAGCCCTGAAATAGACAATATACCAAAATCAGATATCAGTATCCACTCGAAATTTGCACAATGACTCCAAATAGCAATTAAATCTTATAAATAGTGATGATAGTCAATGTACCGAATGCCAATAGCAGAGTTCATTGTCATAATATAAATTATAAGCTCTCCAATGATTATTTATTCTACATTTGGATCAGTCCTACCATAATCTAAAAGTCCCTTTGGCCAATATAATCAGTTTCTGACTGCACTGACATTACTCTGAAGGCGCACAGGACATCCCTAGTTATGGTGTTAAAACTTGAAAGTTTCAACTCAGACTAATTAGGGGAAAACACCAGCTTTCTTTATCTTCACGTTATGCACATCTTATGGTGTCCATAAATGGAGAAAAAACTGACCATCTTGTCACAAACATCCTTTATTGCCTCAGTAGCAGCCAGAGATACCACATACTGCAACAAAGGCACAACTTTTCCATCATCCATTTGAACAGAGAATGAAAACATTAGGCAACCTATTGGAGATTCCCAAGTATTCTTTGACCGACCTGTGCAATCAAAGAACAATATATAACTCGCCAGAAGGCATTTAAAAGCTGGAATTTGTACAATCAGACATATCATTACAGACCTCTGCCTTTATACTGAATATCAGCAACACAAACTGTACCAATTGGAAGCTCACAGAAATTGCTGCGGGAAAACAAAGAACATCATAAGAGCTCTTATCATGCATACACACATGTACAAGAAGAAAAGGATACAGTGATGCTCACTGGGAAATGACATCATGAGTGGAGGATAATCTTGGCGACCATATAAGGAATTTACCAAATTGATTAGTTGAAAGAGAACTCATGAAGAGTTCCATATTGAAAAATTCTCCTTTGTGTTGTTCATCAATTTCTGATTGCAGAATTACAGAAACTTGGCCATTGTCAGCAAGTTTGAGAGTGTTGTTGTTCTTTAAAGACTTGGCGATCTCATTTTCTGCTGATGATTTTCCACACAATACAAGCTTACATATTGAAGGGCTATCCATTGCTGAACCAGATATAAAAATTTCATTTCAGATACATAGTCTATTCACTTGATTCTGATAAAATTTCTATATAAAAAGAATACATGAAGGTCAAACATACAAGATTTTTAAATTTGAAGCAAAACAAAACCAATGAAATTCAATTGTAAAACAATTTTCTCTCCTCCGAGATCAACAAGCACATGGGAGAATTGAATTTCTTCAGATTTCTCGATAATCAGAAATGCGCAGGAGAAACAAAGCATAAAACGACTAGGGTTCTTAAAATAAAGAATATCCTTGCTGGCTTCTTGGTGATAAAGGCAGCGCCCGGTGCGGCTCGAGTGCCTAGTCGCTATGAGCAACTTTTTGCATTTTTGGTTTCGCCAAGAACTGGTTGGCCTGACTGCGCCCGCTGGTCACTGACCCTCTAAATCGCAACGCCCGATCAAAACCCTAATGTTTATTATTATTTTTTTTGAAAGAATTCAGGAATCCTAGATTCTCCGAATTGCTATAAATAGAGAAACCCAGGAAAGAATGAGCTGTTCCAACGATAGGGCCTTTAAACAGTAATTTGACACTCGATAGAATGGTTTTACGTTGGCCACTGGAGGCCGGTGGCGACGGTTCGCAAATCATAATTCACAGTTATTCTATAAACGAGAGAGAGAGAGAGGGGGGGCGGGACGACTAGGTGTGCGTGCATGGGTTAAGCCGGTGACGGCGAAAGCGAGAGCGCGAGTGGATGGACTGACTAACCTGCTGGGGCTATTGCCGGTCGAGAGACGGCGGACGGCCTTTTACTTCCGGAAAGAAGTTTTGTCAGGGAAGAAAACGACGCAGTACTTGGTTGAGACACCAAGAAGCGCCGGCAAGTTGTCGATGGCATCTGGAAGCCGCGCCGTTCTGCCGCTGCCTATATCGATGGAGAGGGCTAAAATTACCATTCTGTATTCGGGAATAACTGCGGAGGAGAAGAATAGAATCGGCATGACTTTTCATCAATTCCATTCTCAAATTGATGATTTTCGAATAAGAAGAAATAAGAGTAACTGTGTTAAACTAATCGGTTCAAAAGTTTTCAATTTGAGAATGGAATAAGAATGACTTTTCAATTCGAAAATAAAAATGAGAATGACATTTTAAGAATGAAAGTAGATGATTTTTATTTTTAATATTTGATAAAAGATTTTATTTTAGTTTTTTTTATTTATAGAAATGAAAATTTTATACTCAAAAATTATTATTTTAAATTAATTTATTTTTATTTTTATTTTATAATATATATATATATATATATTAAAAATATAAAAATAAATTAATATATATAAAATATTATTATTATTCAAAAATATTATTATTAAAAATTATTTTATATTCATATTTTTAACTAAAATTTTGTATTTTTATTGTTGTTGTATAGTATACCATTATTAAATTAATTTTTTATTATAATGTTATTTTATAATAATTTTAATATTTTAAAATTTGATATTATATTATAAATTTTTGTTATTCATAATTTTTAATTTACATTTCATTATTTAAGTAATATTTATCTTGTATTTATTATATAAATTATATAATATATTCAATGTTGATTTTAATTATAAATTAAGTTTAATAATTATAAAAATTAATTTTAATTATAAAATAAATTAAATATATTTTTAAATTTATTATTTTATTTTTAATTTTACTTAATTTTATTTTTATACTCATTCTAACTCTGAATTATGAAACGAAAGGTTCCAAATAGTAAAATAAACTACTGTCACGGAGGAACTTGGTAACTTGCCATGACGGACGCTTTTAGAGCCGCAAGTTTCAGCCAGTCACGCCGCCACGTCATAGACTGCGGGGGCATACACTCTTTATAACACTGGTGACGTTAGTCCGTCAACACTATTTCCCCATCCATGGAGGAATTGCGAAAGGTTCTTCAAGAACGGGGTTTAACCGTTTCTAATCTCCCAGAGAAAGGACGTTGTCTCCTCACCACCAAGGATTTCTCTCCAGGTCCGTTTTCCTACGACGCCTTGGTTCCTTTCTCTTTTCCTTTTTGTATTTTTTTTTCTCTTCATTGCAATTTCTCTTTGATTTATTCTTAAAAAAAAAAAAAAATGTAGGGGATGCGATTCTAAGGCTGGAGCCGTACGTCTGTGTACCTAACAACTCGGCGGAGCCGAGATGCGATGGATGTTTCGCTTCCGGAAACCTCAAGAAGTGCTCGGCTTGTCAGGTTGTATGGTACTGTGGGAGTTCGTGCCAGGTGCGTACATTAGAAAGCCTTGCAGACAGGAAATGAACTGCTCAGTTTTTTCCTTTTCTTTCGCTTTTTTTATTTATAAAATTCCTTTGGCTTCTTTCTTCTTCTTCTTCTTGTTTTTTTTTTAAAATTATTTTTAAAGAAAGAAAAAATGAGAATATAACGGATTTTGCGTGTGTGTGTGTTTTTTTTTTTTTTTTTTTTGGCAGAAGTTGGAGTGGAAGTTGCATCGTCTTGAATGCAGCGTTCTTGCTAAGCTTGACAAGGACAAGCGAAGGTGTGTTACACCTTCTGTTCGCCTGATGGTGAAACTCTACATTAAGAGAAAATTGCAAAGTGACAAGGTAATTGGTCCATTACGGCCTGGGGCTTAGAAATACCCAATCAGTGGAAACGAAGCTCTCAGATTCCGGAAATGTTGACTGGTTTTCTATTGTAGATGATAAGTTGATACTCATTTACATGTGCATGGTAGGTTTGGTGTGCATACTAAGTCCTATTAACTGTCATATTTCTGGCTGCAGATCATTCCTGCCACTTCAATAGACAATTACAATTTGGTGGAGGAATTGATGTCTCGTATCCTGTTGAACTCGCTTGTTTTGTCCAAGCCACTAGTTTTTTAGTGCTTTTTTGTGGTATTGGGATTTAACTGTTTCAGCGTTTTGTTTAACTTTCTATTTGGTATAGACATGAGAGATCTTGATGAGAAGCAGCTGGTGCTATATGCCCAAATGGCCAACCTTGTTAACTTGATTTTTCAGTGGTCCGATATCAACATAAAAGAGATTGCAGAGAACTTTTGCAAGGTCTAAAACTTGTTTTGCGTTATCTATTTATGTTTATTGCAGAGCACTGTGTTTTTTTCCCCTGAAACTATCCCCTTGTTTTGAGAAATCCCTTAAGTTCACAATACTCTGCTGGACCCTCTCAAGCATTTATTTATTGCTCAAGCAATCAGCTGAAAGAATTGTTTTTATGGTGCTTGGTCCTGACATGTGATCTTATATAATCATATGCAGCTTGCGTGCAACGCCCACACCATTTGTGACAGTGAACTGAGACCCGTGGGCACTGGACTCTATCTTATTGTTTCCATTATTAACCATAGGTAATCATTTTACCAGAAGCCTGTGACATTGTTATTTCTTCTTACTGGTAGTTTCTCAAGAATTTCTGGTGCTACAGCTGCTTGCCCAATGCTGTTTTGGTATTTGAAGGAAGATCAGCTGTGGTACGAGCAGTACAAAACATACCAAAGGGTGATGAGGTAAGGCATGGTTTTCTTAGCCACTCAGTTTTCAGATTGTCTTAAGAGCATAAGTAGAAAAGGGAATATTAGAAATGTTCCTTTTGATATTGGTTAAATATTCTATACCTGCACAGTTCCTGATTACGGAGCCCTAGAAGAGTTCTTCTCATAGTGGAGTTGAATTCAGAAATCCTGGATCTCTCTCTCTCTCTCTCCCCAGGTGTCTTTATGCTTCTGTTCTGCTTAGCTTGGGTTATACCCATCTTAGGTAGCTATTACTTAAGGAATGGTAACTTGCAGTTTGCTGGATTGGTATGGTCAGACACAAGCCACACTGCTTTTGTAAAAATTCTGTATCCAAGTTCCAAACAACAATTTATGTGAATACAAATTAGACATTAGGATAGCAGTGACACACAGTGATTGTATATTGGTATTCTGGAATTCTTTTCCAAGATTGGAATTGAGTGGGTGAAAGCATTCTGAAATTCTTTTGCTCACATAATTTTATTAGAAATGTTGAGCTTTAATGAGTTTCATTCTAAGTCTCCCTGCAATCTTTGTGTGCTTTACTTTTATCTAGTTTTGTAGTTTTCTCTAATCTATTGATGATATTTGAAAAATCATCATAATTTCATGTGAGAGTTTTTGCAATGTTGCAATATGCTGCCACAGTACTCTTGTCTTTGCATCAGCTCAAAATATTTAGTTCTGTTATATTTTGCAAGGTATCAATAACTTATATAGAAACTGCTGGAAGCACTGTGACGCGACAAAAAGCTCTCAAAGAACAGTACTTTTTCACTTGCACATGTCCCCGGTGCATTAAAGCGGTAGTTCCTTCATCAGATCTAATGGAATTGTCATCTTTTGTATCTTAATTAAAATAGTTTAGTATTGGGATTCTGGCAGATGTGAGTGCAGATGCATTCATGTGCTCACATGAATTACAGTTAGTTTCCTGTGGTTTTCTCACATTTCCTTTGCCCATTTTTTTCTGCTGCATCTTCCGTTCTCTGATATTTCCTTTTCCTGGAAAGGTTCAAAGGAAGTACAACTTTAAGCCTTAGACTTGTAGTCATTTTGTCAAGGCACCATTGGAATCTAAGATATTACTTGGTTTTAGGTCTTTTATAGAAATCTAATTTATTGTTGTTAAGGAAGTTCATCTATATTAATGAAAATGGAAATGTGGGCCTAACAACATGTTATGCCCCCCGTGTAGATGCACCATGTGTTGCTGCTTAATAATGGTAGGTTGTTAATTTCCATTTTGCTTTAAAATAAAGGGCCATCCTGAGGACATTGAAGAAAGTGCAATCTTGGAAGGTTACAGATGCAAAGATGATAGATGCAATGGTTTTTTGATGCGTGATTCTGGTATGTGGTTTAGTTGTTGTCATGTCAATCAAGTGGCCTATGCATATGCTTGAACTTTGCTTGATCTTGGATATGCAGATGAGAGAGGATTTATGTGCCAACAGTGTGGCCTTCTTAGGACCAAGGAGGAGGTGAAGAAGATTGCAAGTGAAATAAGAGCAACGTCTGACAAGGCTCTTAAGTCTACTTCCTCTGGCAGTATCCTATCCACTGTTTACAATCATAGAAGTGGCTTGTGGCCACTTTGGTCCATTCATTGATTAGATTGTCAACAACCTTCAAAAAGGAAAAGGCAATTCCACCTAAACCAAAAGAAAATGAGAATTAAAAAGTAAAATTCCTTTTTCATTGCCATGATTTCAGCACTATTGCTCTTAACCACCATTTGCTTTCTAGAAGTCCAATAAGTGCTTGATTCTTAGCTTAGCCTAGCTCATCAGGAAGCTATTTCTACATACAAGATGATTGAGAAACTTCAAAGAAGATTGTGCCATCCCTTTTCAATTAGTTTGATTCAAACTCGGGAAAAGCTTATTAAGGTATTGTGTTGAGTGCCTCTTTTTCTTCAATAAATGGTCTAATGCCGTGAGACAGATTTCTGGATGATATGGAGCTCAGTTGTTTGCAGTAACAAAAACTAGACTTTGTTTTTATGCATGTGATGCAATGATAGAAATTTGCAGTTGTTAATGGAGGTCGAAGACTGGAGAGGAGCACTTTCATATTGTAGACTGACCATTCCTGCATATCAAAGTATGTCATGCCTCAACTAGAATGCCAAGTCTGAGTTGGCAATATAACTGACACTCTAAGGTTGCAAATAATAATTTCTGCCTTGAAAATGTTTTTTAGCTGCTTTGAGTAAGATTAAATCACTATACTAAGCTCTTTGACTTACTGTGCTATTGAGCAAGGAATTTCTTTAAACTAAATACTGTGTTACTTGGCAACCATGTTGTAAACATATCATTTCAAATTTACCAATTTATATGCACTTATACTGTATATTATAATTCAATTTTCCAATTTCTCATTGCAAATTTAAGATATTATTCATCTGACATCCTGAAGTTAGTATTATGTTTTATTGCAGGAGTATATCCAGAGTTTCATCCCTTGCTTGGATTGCAATATTATAGCTGTGGGAAACTTGAGTGGTTTGATCTCTTTTTCCTCTCTGATTTAGTTTGTTTACTTCCTTCCCTGATTCTTCAATTTGTTCTTTTTTGTTCTTGAGTTTGTTTACTCTCTTCCCTCGATTTAGTTCAATCAATGTGTTTTTTTTTTTGGTAGACAATTAGTTTGTTATTGACAAGTTTTCTGCTTTCTTATTTATATTTGATGGATATCAGGCTTCGTTTTTGTGTTTGAATTCTGTCCCTGAGTTTTAGAAATTGTTGGAAATCATAAGGAATAAAATACTGCACATTGCACATAACAATTATTAATGAGGTATCATTAGTTAGCACCCAAAAGAAAAAACAGGCAACCATTATTTTAATGGGCTAAGTATGCCCCTTAGTGCAAGTGGTAGATATGTAAGCCATCCAAAAAGTATTGCTAATAATGAGGAAATTCAAGACTTCATTCCTTGTTCACAGCTTGGGTTGACTCAGTTACCTGTGTGGTGTGATTTCTTTGGATCGCAGTTCTTTTATCCTTCTTGGGCCTTAATTTACATTAATTCATATAAGAAGGCTCCTACTGTTGTGACTGTCTGATCTCGAGTCCTGCATAATGCATAAAAACTTTTGGTTCCTTTTTAATGCAAAAGGTAAAAATGTAAAATTGTCTTGGAGGAAAAATATCTCATAGTGGAAAAGTCTTCCTAGTAAGACAGCCTCAGTACTTCTCTGAGAAACGTGGCCACTTTACTGTTATAATAAACTCAATTGAGGCATTGTTAGGTTGCTTGGGGACACAGAGGATGCCATCAAATCGCTGACCAGAGCAGTGGATATACTTCGAATTACCCACGGGATAAATACACCCTTCATGAAGGAACTTGTGATGAAGTTGGAGGAAGCACGTGCTGAAGCTTCTTACAAACCACTTAAAGATGAGCAACTAATTCTGCATTCTGGTTCATTCTAGATTGCACGACTGTGATCACTAGTGGTAATCCTTCCTTCTGCTGCCCCAATGAATGCTTCAGAACTATGGAAGCTGGTGTAGCAACAAGAAGTTGGAAAAAGGAGCTCAATTCTGACTGACTTGATTGAGTTCCCTGTTTGATAATGAAAATTCAGGGTTCCCCCTTCAAACTGGATGAAAATTGCTTCGGTAGCCTGTAACAACAATGTCTTGGATGCTTAAGACAGGGAGAGCAGCTCGATGTTGAGGTGTAGCTTGTGCTGGTTTTGTGGCAATTTCTAATTTGCGGGATTGCCCTCTGACACGCCTTAATATAAGTTCTTCTCAGTTGGGACAAGATCGTTGTAAGCTGACAGCTCGTGGATCCAAAAACTAGCTGAGTTTCAGTATGTACGGACTTCTCTCAAGATGATTTTGTCTCCCAACATTTCCCAAAAGTTAAATTGGTTTTCGAAGTAATCCCCAAAGTTAATGTCACCTCTTGACCCACTAATTATGGGCTAGTTCTTATTTAGTAGAGATTCTTATACCAAGGATGTAACTAACGTGTATTAGGTAAGGGGCATCGTACCCCTTAGGATGTACTTCACCCACCCCAATGAAGTCTGGAGGATATGATTCCTACTTCCCGTCCTGCTCAAGGAGCAGGCTTTGATGAAAACAACCTTACAAATGAATAGCATAAGGCCGAATTTTCATACCATCCTCGGGGCAAATATATACTACCTATGTTGGCACAAATAATAATTTACCCACCTCAATCTGTTTCTAGTCTCTTTGACGTTGCCAAACATCCCCGAAGCCGTAAACAAAGTTTAGTCACTTGGGAGATCAGATAATACTGCTGATCCATCGATGATCGAGATGTTGTGACTGGTTCTCTGAGTAGTTGTAGGAGCTGACTGCAGAACTTAGAAGCTTCCTGGTTACTAGCACAAGAATCGGCAACAAGTCGAAGCAGCTTACAGCCTTGGTCTTGAGACAATGATGGTCCGCGTTGTAATGCAGGCACTAGAAAAGGGTGCTGGAGTAGTTGAGGAATTCTCCATCTTTCCTTGCGGTCCCAGGCCAGACATTTTTTCATAAGATCTAGAAGCAATGGATTGGAAACTGGTTCATAAGTTATTTCGTGGTTTGGGTCCGTCATAACTTTGAACTTGGCCCAGAAAGTCTTATACTCCGAAAAGGGGGTTCTTCCATAAACCATTTGATAAAGGATACAGCCAAGAGACCAAATATCAGATGGCCGGCCACACTTTATGGTGTTTCCACTTGCATCTTTCTCATTGCACATGAATGCCTCTGGGGACATGTAGCTTAGCGTACCCACCTGCAATGTCTAGTGTCACTGTTGACCAGAGATACTAGAAAAAAAAACACACACACACACACACACATGCAAAGTAGTTTTGGGAATGCCTATTTGGCCCAGAATCAGGGGAAAAACCGGAAAGGAAGAATTGCAAGCATAGTGGATCCGATTGTTAACATAGAAATTTGAGAAACAATATCGAAGACCACATAAGACCATGGTGCTATCTTGGAATGGAAAAGCAACAACAGGAAAATTGGTGCATCTACCCTGGCTCAATAAAAGTACAAAAGCAAACGATATAGCCTTCCGAGGAGGCAACATCTAGCCAGCCACCATATTAAGGCAAAAATGGAATGGATCTATGTCCGGCTTTTATTATATTTCTAGACAAAGTAATAGTTCTATAGAGTGAGAGTACAAGTGAAGAGCACCTGTGAGTCCCTCTGGATATGGGTTGTATCACTCATTATGGCTCTGGCAATCCCAAAATCAATCAACTTTAAAGAACCCTTGACAAGAAGAAAATTTGCAGGCTTTAAGTCAGAGTGCACTATACGTTCCTCATGTATGGTGTTGACAGCTTGAAGTATTTGCTGCAAAATATTACAACACTGTAGTTTTAATATTCATCCATGAACACACAACAAGACTGTTCGCTATGTCTCAAGACTGTGAATATCCTTATTTTTCTTTAAGGTTATCTGAAGTTAGAACTGTAATATGAGGTCAAGACAATAATTGGTGATTGAAGCTTCAAAAATACCCCTATCCACATCAACACTTTGACATCAGAACACATTGGAAAGTATGTAAAGATGCAAACATATGAAAAGAAAACCATCAAAGATTTCAGCATTCCATATCAAAAGGAAGCATAGCGAAGTCCAGCATTCCCTTGACACAGCCAAAAGCCAGATTTATTGGAATCAGGGAAGTGATTATTATGCTTTTGGGAATAGAGAATAGTGGTTTCCATGTTTCAAGACGACTTTGTTCAAGCTAGAATACCAACAGAGATGTTTGACAACTAACCACCTTTAAGCACTATAAACAGGTAAACAATATATGTAAAAAGGAAGAAATATATTATGAGCATTATTGTAAATGCAGTTAAGGACTAGGATACAAGAAAAGGTATCAGCATAGATTTTTGATAACTAACCACCTTTGAGCACAATAAACAGGGAAATAATAAATATTGTAAGGAAGAAAAATATTGTGAGCATTATTGTAAAAGCAGTTAACAACCAGGATACAAAGAGAGGTATAGACTGAGGACCTGCCAGTAAAATCTAAGCCAATTCTCATCTATGGTCTGATTGGAGCAATCCATTTCTTTCCATTTCTGGGAGAGCATGTGAGCCAAATCAATTTCCCCATATTCAAGCACCATGTATATATACCCATCATCCTTTACTTTACCTTCCTTGTTACTCATGCAACCATTCATGACTTCACAGAGCAAAGCTTTGTCTGTCACCTAGTTAAAAAAAAAAAAAAAACAAAAAGGAATCATAGATAAGTCTAGATGAATAAATCCAGAATGAAGATTTTTGGGTTCTAGTTGCTTTCTCTCTCTCCAAGATATGGGACTCAAATGTTGTTGTATTGTTAACAAAAGAAACAAGCAAGATTGAGATAATTCTCCTGTAAGCATAATGATCGTCACAGATCCACACACTCAACAAGCATTCATCAATAATCAAGTCCCTTCTAGGTTGCAAGTAAGTACCTCATAATCTACTAACTGAATAATGTTGTTCATTCCCTTCAGTTTGTTTAGATACACAATTTCCTGGCAAAATCCATATGCTGTTGTATAATCACGGCCCTTGAGCTTGATTTTCTTGAGTGCATAAATTGTACAGTCTGAAGAAATAACTTTGTGGACCTCACTGCTTCCTCCACTACCTATCTTGCCAAGCCTTTGGTATAGCTTCCCGCTAACTTTAAAGAACAGGTCAGGGTCATAATTTTTTTTACGAGCTACTGTTGCTGCTTTACTACTTGCAGCCTTTTCATCTCTTTCTAGTTTAGAAGGCTCCAACTTCACTTTAGAAGATAAGTCTTTGGACAATGGAGCCTGAGATTTTACATCTGTGACAACCTCTGGCAATCCTTTCTCTTCATTTGGCTTCAACATATAAGAAGGATTGCTTAAAATGCTAATTTCCTTTGGCATGCTGCCATATTGATGCCCAGGCATGTGATTTTCCTTGATTTGAACATCAATAGCAGCACTAGAAGTCTGTGTTGCATTGGCTGTGTGATCCATTGACAACCCACATGTGTCCCTTGGTGAAGGATGCGACAGCTGCTCTCTATTAACTTGAGTTACAGGCTCAGGTTTCACTTTACAATCTCTCAAATGTTCAACTACCACATGAGAACCACTGCCAGCATGCAAATGAGAGCAATAAGTTTTTGAGTTTAGCATGGGTGCTGAAGTCAAATGGATTGATGTTGTCATGGCACATGATGGCCCAGCAGTTGATGATTGCGTAGCAGGCTGGCTTAAAAAGTTCCTTAGTTGATGCAACTGATTCTGAACAACCGTTGTTCTTTTTGCCAATGATGATATTGCACCATCCGGCCTAAAATTGATATCAGGTTCCACGTTCTGAAATGGCCGGTGCTTAGAATCATCACTGGTAATAGTTGATGCCTCTACTTTATTGCTCACATCCCATTCCATTTCTGTCAATGCAAGTGAACTCATATGAGTAGACAAGTTGTCTAATCCAGTGGCCATTCGATCATCGGCCCCTGCACATTGGAAGAAAGGAAACGAACACATCCAGCGCACAGTAACGAAATTCAAGAATCATTACACATGCAAAAGAATTTAGCACCATTGTACCGACGTCACAGAGAATGGCACACACACAACCAAATAAAAAAAAATAAAAAAAAAAAAAGGTAAAACAAGGCTGATCTGGACCTAGACTCTCAAAATCAGAGGAAGCAGTAAATTTACCTCGGGAAACGGCATCGTTTGCTGCCAGGAATTGGTCTTTTAAATTCAAAGAAGGCAGTGGCTCATTCCCTTTACCGTCACAAACAGATTTCAACTCATCTCTTTGCGCGTCGAAGCTCGCATTCAAGGCATTAGTGGCCGTGCTGGCAATGGAAGGAGGGGTCATCGATGCATCTTTTTGAGTTTCCCTAACTAATGTAACAGGATTCTTAGTTTTCTGTACAATTGAATCCTTACTCAATGGAATGCCCGTAGTACTGCCCACTTCAGACGCCGCGGTTCTAGACGGTGCACGTTTGGGAACCAACATACGCCTCGGCTGTATGCTGTTCGTCTCCATTACACCTAAAATTTTAATGCGCGAATCACCAAGACCTTTTATCAAATGTAATCAAAATTATCTACGCATCGGTAGGACTAAAAATGGAGGAAAAGAGAGATAGGCGGGGAGGAGTACCGAGGGAGCGATGGCGCTTGAAGGCCGCTAGAACATGCCGGAGAAAGTTCGGCGGCGAAGAGGAAGAGAACGAGGAAGAAGATGAATGAGAAGACGACGTCGTTTCTGCGTTGATGGTCGGACGGTTGAAGTTCTTCGGTAGTGGCGGGGCCGGAAGGTTAGCCTCCCTGTCCATGGGCGGAGGATCTCAACGGCATTTCCGTCGGGGACTTCGAGTGATATGAACCGTCAATCGATCGCTGCATTCTCTAGCAATTAGCCCTCGATCAAGTGTACGTGTAATTTTCACCAAAATTAAATTTTATAATTTGCTAAATATTAATAAAATTATATTTAATTTAAAACGTTGCGCCCTTAAAGAGCTTGCGACACTCGAGACGAGAGAAACAGAAACCCACAGAAAGGTTTTGAAAACTAGCTTTTTGGCGCTCTCGCGCTGCCGTCAACCATAGTGGGGTCGGCTGGGCTAAGTTGTCGCTTCGGCCTAAATATTTGAAAATGGGCCTACATGTTTTGGAGTTGTATTATTTCAAGAGAAAACTGTGGGCCAAGATAAAGATGTCAGGGCCCAGAGTTTGGTGTCAGTCTGGTGACACGGAACCTTTCCTTTTTGCAAAGTATTGTATAATTTAGCGGTTAAAATTTTAAGATTTTAATTTTAAAAAAGTATAAATTTTATAAACACAAAATAATAATAATAATTATTATTATTATTATATAATTCATAGCTTAATAAAATTTTTAATTAAAAAAAATAATCCAAACTGTGGATGTTTGCTTGTATCTTTTCTCGGAGGAAGGGAAAGGGAAAGCAGCGTAAGTGCGTACAACGCAACTGAGACTCATCATGAAAATTGACAAACACCGCAGCTTTGCAGTAAAAAAAAAATGGCAAATTACATATCAAATCTTAATTGCACATAAATAAAATATTTTGTTGGTTTTATTTTTACTGTCACATCGCACCACTCCTAAGCTTTTGGCCAGAAGACGGATAATATCACAGGAAGGACTTTGTCGCACAAAACAAACTTCGAGGATTCGAAATAATGGGACGACTTGCACCGTCACAAGCAGTGGGGACTTTCTTGGTAATTAAGGTAAAATCTCGAGAATGAAAATGCAATTTACATTAGTAACAAGTACAACGCTGGCTTCTGGGGCTCTGGGCCTCGCGAGAGAGAGAGAGAGAGAGAGTTTATTTATTTATTTTAACTCTTTCATACGCACGAGAAATTATGGGAATTAAAAATATTATTTTTATTATATAATTTATAATTTAATAAAACTTCTAATAAACTAAAAAAAAAAAAAAACAATTGGGGAACTTGGGATTGGTTAAGATAGGAAGAGGTGATTTTCCTCTTTCATTTTCCGTTGGACTTGTCAATGGTTTGCGAGTAATTAAATTTGATTTTTTTTTTTTGAAATTTTCTCAACGTTAAATATAGAAACCAAAATTCAATACTTATAGGGAATATTAAATCCTCTTTTTTTTTTTTCTTTTTTCTGGGTGCAGGATATTAAAGCCTTGGCTTAAGCATTTTAGCGAGGAAAGAAGCTCTTAATTTGAATCTAACTAAACTAACGGTAACGAGAGCTGTCTTTTACAAGCAACAACATTCATAAAAGTCCGTTAGTTTGTACAAGAACCGAGATGGTTTTACCGAAGTCCAAGCCTTTATTCCCATAGCATATGGGTGGTGGCAATCGTGTAGCTTTTCCCCATAAGAAGCTGAACCGCCATTACGTGTAATTGGTGTGTGCACCTTTTGTAGTTTGTTAATGTGCTACACACAGGTCCTGGAGTCCGCCTTCGGGTGGCAGCAGCAACCTACAGCTGGCTAACCCACGACCCATGGCTGCAGGCATATCTGGGAAGACTGGACTTTCATTCTTGTTTACAGTACGTGCCAGGCACGTGAGGATTGCAACCAACCTTCCAAGAGGGTCTTAATTTGGGACGAGTTGAAAGAATTGGGGTCCAAATCATTAAAAAAAAAACCAATTGAACCGTACTTTTGTTTGGCCTCTATATGCAATTTGCCGGACAATAAAGACAGACAGGTCCATGTATAATTTAATGGGCTCCAATCCGCGGACGGAGGGGGAGAGAGAGAGAGAGAGAGAGAGTAAAATGAATGAAATTTGTGCGGATCTCATTTATTTTTTTTTTAAAAAATTAAAATATATATAATGTACTAATAATTAAAATAAAATATACAAACAAATGTGTCATACTATGCGTGTATTCCTCAGTCCCCCCTGTCCCCTCCCGTCTTTGTAACATTCTCTTAATTTAATATGGGACCATATTGCTTTATTCTGCCACTGGTCCAAAGTATCTTTACATTTGAACGGTCAGATTTCTATCCTCTACGATGCCATCCACAGAGCCACGAATTAATCTACTTAAAATCAGGATTTATGAATACGAAGCAGCATTGTAAATCCGATAGCTCTCAAGTCGACAAATTACATATTCGAAGAAAAGGAAAAAAAGCAGTTTAGTTATATCTACCTTCCATTTGTTTTAGGTCTTTTAACTCGTGGAGTAACCCCCAGGTGCCTACCAGTAGTGCACCTTTAGCCGAAGCTCCAGTCTCGGAACAACTTTCCAATGGCTAAACCTAGAGCCCCGAGGAAACCCATCAAGGAAATTCAACAGAACCAAAATCAACAGCCTGAGAAATCAGAGAAACCCCCTTCGTGGTTAGTTGTTAGAGGCCTTTTCAGCTGCAAGTATCTCCAGCCACAACAACTTCCAGAACAGAAGCAACCATCACAACAACAAAAGCAGGAACAGAAGCATCGACAGCAAAGAAAGCAGAAGAAACATCAGGAGCAAGCCTTGGAGGAAGCGGGAAAGAGAAGCAAAAAGTCGAAATGCTCAGGGTCTCTGTGCAGCAACACAAAGGTAATGCACAGGCCTGAGATAGCCTCCCCTGAACTCCAAAGGAAAAGGGCATCAATGGGGTCAACTAGTAACCATGACACTTCAAGCAGATCCACGAAAGCCCCATTAAGTGAACTCAATGGGGTTGTCTCGTCTACCAATTCCTCCCTCTCCGCATCTTCTAATTCCTTACTGACTAATGGTGGCTCTTTTAGAGGAATGCCATTTAGAAGGTTCTCTGGCTGCTATGAGTGCAGAATGGTAGTTGATCCTGTTCTTGGGATCACCAGAGACCCTTCTTTGAGGGGTACTATTTGTTCCTGCCCTCAATGTGGTGAGATCTTCATGAAAGCTGAAAGTTTGGAGCTTCATCAGGCTGTCAAACATGCAGGTAACTCATCATTTTAACAATGCCTGCTTTTCTTTTTCTTTTTGCTCCCCATTTTCGTGTAATTCACTCCTAGATTTTGATCATTGCATGCTAAGTAGGAAAAAGATTACGTTGGGTCCATTTTGGCATTGTGCTTGTATAAATATTAATTTTTCTATTGCAACATTTTTGTTTCACTTCCATAGAGAGCCAGTTTTTGGTTACTGGATCTGTGGATCCAATGTACAATTACCATTAACTCTCGCTCATAGTTCAATGCCCACTTCACAGCATAATTTACCACTTACAATTCAAACTCTTAGCTCCCTATAATTGCAAATCAAACATTGCAGTATCTGAACTGGGTCCGGAGGATACAAGCAAGAACATAGTGGAAATCATATTCCAATCAAGCTGGCTAAAGAAACAAGCACCCATTTGCAAAATAGATCGCATCCTCAAAGTCCATAACACACAAAGGACCATCTCCAAGTTTGAAGAATACAGAGACATCATCAAAGCCAAAGCCAACAAGCTCCCCAAGAAACACCCACGTTGCATAGCAGATGGCAATGAGCTCCTCAGGTTCCACTGCACCACATTTGCATGCTCGCTAGGCCTGAACGGATCATCTAACTTGTGCGATTCAATCCCACACTGTAATGTGTGTAGCATCATCAAGAATGGCTTCAAAGAATCCACTACTCTAAGTGTCAACGGACATGGGATTTTAACAACAGCAACAAGCGGTAAGGCACATGACAAAGCTGAAACATTGGAGGTCGGCTGTGTTGATGGTGACAAGAGGGCGATGCTGGTCTGCAGGGTGATTGCAGGGAGAGTTAAGAAGAGCATGGAGTGTCACATGGAGGAGTATGACTCAGTAGCTGGTGCCGTGGGGGTTTACTCTAATTTGGATGAGTTGTATGTGTTTAATGCCAAGGCTATTTTACCTTGTTTTGTTGTTATCTACAGAGGGTTTTAGCAGTCAATAACTTGTTTGTGGCTGTGGGGTAATGCCAGCTGATGTCCCTTTTTTTTTTTTTTGGTACGACGAAGGACATAAAACCCAAAATTAAGCTACTGTTTCAGTACTCTTGGGAGTCAATTTGCTTACGCATCATCTACTTGCAGTTGAAGCGCGATTTCTTGCAAAGGTCGAAGAAAATATTGGTAATCAAGCTTCGAGGAAAGAGAATACTTAGGTAGCCAATTCGCCGATTGCCAGCTGACTTTTTCGTCCTATTGTTTTTGTCCCGAAAAATCTTTCATTTTTAGTGAAATGATATTTGTTTCCGTGCGGGGAAATGGGTCAACTTACAATAAATTTGAAGAGCAAGTTTGTTGGATCTACAATGCGGGGGCATTAAATTGACATTGGGCCTATGCGCTGTGTCCCACTCACCAAGACGAAAAGTTATGTAACCGAAGCCGAGTAGTCAATAGCCTTTGTTTTTATCTTACCAAGCTGACACTGCGTGTTAAAATGGTGATTGAAATATGGTAGTGAATCCGACCTTCCTTCAGTTGCCGCCATTTGAATCACTCTAAACTTGTTAAGCCCCCCAAAGGTAGCAAAGAGAAAAACATAGTCTAACACCCACCATCAACTCAGTCTTATTAGTACACATTTACATGTCCACCTTATGTGTCAATATTTTCCATCTTTTCTATCACCAAAATAAAGAAGGCTGCCGTCTTCTGCCCCCATTGTGCCGTGTCTTTTGGCGGGCCTACTCTGAAATGTGCTATATTTGGAACTAAACACCACTGGAGTTGCATCAGTGAACACTTTACGCTGATGCTGAAGCGTTTGTCCCCGGTAGGCCTGATCTTGAACAAACAAAGGCTAGTGGGTCAGCAAATGCTGTCTGGCCAAGTTTCGTAGCACTAAACTACAGCCTGCATTGGCAGCTGCGCTCATGAGTCATTGGTCTTTGTAACATTTCCAATTTTGCATTGCTATAAATTGACGCCTATTTTGTATTATTTGCCTGATTATTCCCATTTTCTTGAATTACGACAAAAAGGTTAAGCATCCCAGTATGGGTCTTAATAAGCACTCACTGTACTAATATATAAAACAGATCCGTACTCGATATTTTGAAATATGGAAATAGAATTTAACAATTTTCTTTTGGGACACCAAACCATAGATAGATGCCACGCAGTAACATTCGCTGCCCCGAAGAAAAAGCAAGTGAAAAAGAGGGGGAGAACTGTTAACCAAAATCCTAGCATGTGATGTTATGGTCCCAGGTACCGGGTGGGCCGTGGCTTTGGTAGTTTAAGTTCCGCAGAGACTGAAAAGGGTAACAAGGGAGGGCACAAATGCTCACGGTAACAGTTCGCGATAGGGACGTAGCCTAGAGGGACGGATGAATGTAGACTGTAAATGATTGCAGAATAAAGCATTAAGCAAGAGAGTGCGGAGATGGACACGAGCATAAAATAGCAAGGGATGAACAAACCCAAACAGCCCACGTCCCCCAACCCAATGCATGAACACTGACAATGTACGGGGGGGCCCACTGGGGGCGCTCTGATCTGCCCAACCTGGAAACCACCCACCCACTCTTGTTTTACCCTGTCCGTGGCTGTAGAGTCAGGGTCAAACGGCCGGACCAGGGCCAACTCTCGGGGCCATCTTTTTCTCCCCTCAGCATTTTCATGTGTCAGCAATGAGAGAACTGACTGCTCAATAACTGAAAGGAATACTGTGGCCTAACTATGCTTTCCAAGCTGAGATTTTTTCTGTAGTGTACAAAAAGGCCTGGATCGTTTTGACCGTCGGATGCCATTTAGATTTAGATATGTAAGGCTAATGCAATCTAGAGGTCGGCACGGACATCTGTGCTCTATTACCTTTGTTTGCAAAGCAGGGAAGATTTATCAGTTTTCAAAGTTCACGTTTTGCCGCTGCACTGCATGTTTACACCCTTTCCTTCGCCTAGGCTTAAAGCTCGCAACTAACAGATTTTTTTTCTTTTACTAAAAAAACAAAGCACTTTGCGGGTTGTGGCCAAAGATCACCCGTGCTCGCAACTGATAGATACATCCACTTTATGTCGAAAACAAAATTTTATTAAATGTTATGATCCTGTAGTCAGTAAGGCACACAGGTATTGGGGGAAATCATTATACAGAGTGTGATCCAAGCAAAAGGGCTAATTTTGATTACAAAACTTTAAACATATGTGCATCGAGGTTGACAGCAACACCTTTCTTTAAGACGATGGCTGATGGTTCCATCCAACACTTCCTTAGCCTAAGGTCACTCACCGTAAGCTTGTACTCCATTTGCATCAGTCATCATACTGATCAGTTCCCAGGGGCCCTGCATGACATTTTTTAACCATTCATGACAAATACATTATTGTGACGCATAAGATGGCTAAACAATACTGAATTCTAAGAAATAAAGAGTAACGAGCAACCAAGATTACTGTTCACACAGAAGACAAATTCGCTTAAGGCCTCAACCTATTTAGGATAAATATTAAAAAAAAAAAAACCCCATTAGGAATATGACATTTTTAGCTCATGGTGGTATGGTATCCAACAGAGAAAGAAAGAATGGGTAAAATGGTAGTGTCAACTATCAAGAGTAGATGAGCAGTTGCAAATTCAAAGGCAAGTGTCCGTAACACAGAGTTCAGAAATGTCTGGGGAGACAGACATATTCTTGCCTGATGGAGTTGCTAAAACCTCATATCATGTTAAGGAAGATATATTGTTTGATAGTCTACAGCAAAGATAATATTGGTGAATGAATTAGACTAGTGTCTGTCCGTTTAATAAACCCTCTCTTATTTGAAAACTCTCTCAACACTCAAACAGTAGGAGTAGAAAGCATCTGATTAGCTAACAAGCAAAGGCTTACCAGATTTGAGTTGAGTACATTGACACATTTTTTCTCTCTTTTCTTTCTATGCCTCTCAACACAAATTTCCTTTTTCTGTAGCTTCCCTGTAAAAACCCAAATGCATTCTCAGATGGTTTTCCTCCCAATATTATGACATCTGTATAGAAAGAGTTAAGACAGATTGAAATGCAGTGTCTCTTTGTACCTGCACTATATATTCGATTTTTTTCAAAGCTCAATTAAATAGAAACTCTTCGCATGCTCTTGCGCAAATTGCCGAACTACATTCTTGCTGTTCCCTTTTCCCTATACCATTTTCTTTGGCGTAGTCTGTGTTCAGAGGGAAGCCTAAAATGGCAGGATGGGACAGTCAACCTGATGCACCACTGATTCTAAAGCAATTAAGCAATCTATAATAATCTTTCCTCATCTCCAGTTTTCCTTTTTGTGATTTACTTGCTTGCAAGCAATGTTCTTTCCTTCATAACCCAAGCAACCAGTGATGGATGGAAAACTAGTAATATGAAGGCTTGAATTTGAATTTCAGACAAGAATCATTCGGGATGCACCGTGAACCAGAGCAATAAAACTAACTTCAAACCTCAATCCAGCTCATTCCAGCTTCTTTTGTGCCCAATGTTTTACCAGCTTTCCTTACTATGCTGAGACTATCCCACATTCCCATTGTTGCATAAGCATTTGAAAGCATAACATATATTGCAGGGTCATCTGGGTATTCAGCTAGAAGGTTCTGGGTGATGGCACCAACCAGTTTGGTATTCTTGTGAGTTACACAAGCCCCAAGCATGGAGCTCCATATGGTTTTATCGGGCTTAAATGGCATCACAGCAATCAATTGCTCTGCCTCTTCAAAACATCCAGCTTGACCAAGAAGATCAATCATACAGTAATAATGTTCAAAATGAGGCTTAAGTCCATAATTGAGTTTCATGGACTCAAATATGGTCCATGCCTCCTCAGCCAAACCAGAGTGTCTGCAGGCAGTAAGCACACCTAAAAAGGTGACTTCATTTGGCTTTAACCCTGCTTGCACCATTGATCGGAAAAATTCAATGGCCTCCTTTGCTTTTCCATTCTGGCCACAACCCACAATAATGCCTGTCCAACACACAACGTCCTTATCTGGAACACATTTAAACAAAGCTAAACCAGCCTCAATTTCACCACATTTGGAGTACATATCAATGAGTGCTGTGATTGTAACTCCATCTGCTTCATATCCACTCTTGATACAGAAAGCATGAACCTGCTTGCCACCACCAAGAGAAGTCAAACTTGAGCAAATTTTTAGGACATGGGAAGTAACATATTGATCCACTGCAACACCCAAGTCAATCATGTCTTTGAACAATGAAACAGCTAAAGGATACAATCCCATCTTCGTGCAACCCATAATTAAACCAGACCAAGCTACAATATCATTCTTAGGAAGCCTATAAAATAGGTCAAGAGCAACCTTAATGTTTCCCAGTTTTGCATAGAGGTCTACAATGATGCTTCCAACAACATAATCTAACTCATACCCACTGGTAACAACCAAACCATGAACTTGAATACCAAGTCTGAAATTGAGCAAGTTGATGCAGACCTTCAAAGCACTACTTAAAGTGTAAGAATCCATGGAAGCACCAGAACGGTGGATCTGCAGAAGCATATTTATGGCTGCACTATTTCGTTCATTGATAATATACCCAGAAAGCATTGAATTCCAAAGTACTAAGTTAACACCAATCTCAGCATTGCGACCACAGTATTGACTAAATAGAGTTATGGCTTCATTTAGCGAATAGCAATTTGAATACATATCAACAAGTGCCGAAAGTGTGAAGCAGCTAGGCTCAAAACCAGACTTCAAAACATAACATTGAATCTGTTTTCCCATAGCTAAAGAACCAGCATAGCTACACATCTTGAGAGCACATGGAACCGTGAACTCATCAAGATTAAGGCCTCGCTGGTGCATCAAAGAGACAAATTGCAATGCAAGCAAACTCTCATTGTCGGCAAAACCAGCAATAATGCTATTCCAAGAAGCGGCATTTGGATCCGGCATTCGATAAAACAAAGCCACAGCTTCCTCCATCAACCTTTCCTTACAATATCCAGAAATGATAGTATTCCATGAGGTTGTATTCGCAGCCAAAAGAATGCCATCGAAGACTTGTCTTGCATCCCTTAAGCTCCCACACTTCACATACATATCTAAAAGTGTATTCATCAACACAATGTCATCCTTTAAATTCTCCCTAGAAATTCTTCTATGAATCAATCTACCCAATTCAAGATCACCCACATGGCTACAGGCCTTCAAAGCTACAGAGTACATGAATCCATTGGGTCTCTCTGATTTCGAATCCACCATCTGTTCGTATAGCTTTATAGCTTGAAGAGGTTGTCCACTGTTGGAATGTGAAGAGACCATTGTGGTCCAAGTAACTATATTCTTATCAGGCATTTCATCGAACAGCTTGCGTGCATCGTATAAATATGCGAAATCCGCGTACATTGATATCAAGTTATTGGCGGCATAAACGTTACGAGAAAACCCAGTTTTGATCAAATGCGAATGGAACGATTTGCCATGTTTGACCGCTTGAATTCGCCCACAATGGCGTAAAGCCGCCACCATATGCTTCAAGTCCATTGGAGCTCATGGATTATCCAGTAATTATGGCATGCTCGGTCTATTCTATTTGGTTTAAACTCTTGGGTCACGCTTGGGTCAACTTGCTGTGATTGATCATTGGATCTCCGCCCAGCGAGCCGATCAAAGTGTCTCATGGTAAAGCCCCATTCACGGAACGAAATGGCTGAGAGCTATAGCCTTAGTCCTCTAGTCCACCACCCCCAAACAAAGAAAGGCTATCGCAGAGTTGGCTTCGAGATATCCTGATTCATGCCCTTTCCAGAAAAAAATTATCACCTTAACGGTAATAATTTAAAAAAAAAAAATCTTACAAATTACAGTATGTTAAATTTAAAATCTAATTACATATTAATAATAAAATTTTATATTTTTAAATAAAAAATTAAATTTAAATTAATTAAAAAATATGAATTATTACTAAATTCTCATGCTCACCGCTACCACTCGGAATATAAAACTTTAGAGAAAATTATGTCAACGTGTAGCCCCTAATATTGGAGCAAGCCCACCTCAATCCCGATCTTAAACAGTCAAACTGAAAACCCGATGCAGCCCCTGCACTTGGGGGACGCTTATTGCCGCCGACTAGAGCTGGAAAAATTAAACTGAACACGATGCCTTGGATAAATACAACGATATTATCTCGGACGCCATGTTGTGGAAAGCATAACTGATACAAGGTTTGAACGGAGGATCCTCAAGTGACCAAAATTGGAATCTCGCACGCCCGTGACAACAGGCAAGGCATATAGCCATCTGCTTTGCACAGCAACATTCCAGCAAATGTACTGAGAATAACCCGTGCTGCAATACAATCGACGTGCGCGATTGATGACTGTAAAGGAAAGATATTGTCATAAAAGTGGCTTCTGCTTATCATCTCGAGGACCCGATCTGGGAATCAACTTGTTGGCTGTAGGGGTTGATTTGAGTGACAAATTGCCTAACTGGAGACACCCGCACTCTGGCAAAGGGTAAGCGTAGATAGAAGTTTTTCTGTTGAGTTTTTTGACTTTAGGTACCATCACACCCTTGCGATCACTTTCAGTGAGCATTGCTTCCATCTCATCTCTGAAGGCCGTCCAACTGCAAGCCCAATGAGGAAACCCTTAAGGAGAAAGACAGCACCACCTAAACTCAATATTGGGCCATTGCCAAAACTCCTGCAGACCTATCACCTTGGACTTAAAAACACCCATGCATTTCAGTTTCACATTTATGAGTGTGCTAGCTTTTCATCATATGTCAAGTCCTGTCAATCATCCTCAATTTTACCAGTGAACTTCATTAAAGAGCCAAAAGCAGCATATACTTGCATGTTTGAACCCTCAATAATACCCTAGTACAGATTTTATATGACACCCTTATAGGTACTATTATCTGCTGAATTGCAAAACTATCTTGCATGCCTATGTTCCTGTAGACATCAATTTATTAAAAAAGAGTTAAATTGCAGCAAGAAGCCAGGTACCTGATTCCCCTGTCCTGCAGTAGAACAACAAGCTTACGTTTATCAGGCTTAATGGTCTTTGCATGACCATCAAAAAGAAATCTGCGGTGACCCATCAGAAAATGTGGGAAATTTCCTCCTTGAGTTGTCACAAAAACCTCACTGAACAAGCATACCATGTAATCCAAAGCTGCCAATCTGGAAGAGTATCCCTAGAAACAGGGAAAAAGGGTACATGTGTAAGCAGTTTAGTAGCAAGTGTATGTAGACACCAATATCAGCATAAAGATACTGGGTCAGTTTATGTATACATGCACACACATCCAATATATATTTTTAGGTCCTTGACCACCCTTTACAGGAGAAGGCTTTACAACTAGTTACCTCAAAGGGAGCAAACTCATCTGAGGTTGCAAGAGACTTCTTGGAGTAAGTTAAAGGAAACATCTTCAATAAAGGATCTAAATGCCTTTCTGCTTGATATATTTCCCCTGAGGCTAAATAAATTGAAGTGTTGTTATCAAATCCCATTCCACGTAGCATCATTCCAACCTATGCTGACAGAAAGTCGCCAAACAAGAAAAAGAGTTATTATTCGCCAAATTAGATGAGCTTGTTGAAAACTTGCCTTGGTCTTATTACCCACAAGTAATGATCTGAACATGCCTCCATAACATTTCACTGCTCTATATTTAACAAAACATTCTGCACCAAAAATGTTCCAGTTCCTGTGCAGGAATGAGCCTGAATGAAACCAAAGTTACTCTCTCAAACAAAATTTTTATTTGGTCATTCTCTCTGAAATCTGGCATGCTCTCATGGTTGAAAAAGCCAGAGAATACCTTACAAATATTATCCTTGGGTGTACAGCAGCAATGTCAGCTGTTTTAATGGAAGCACTAACACTCGAAAGGCCATCACAAAATCAAAAGGCCAAAGTTCCCAAAATCAAGAGAGAGGCAGATATGCAAACTACCTCCAAGGGTGTCAAAGGGCATTTTCCATTGACACGATTGATACTAGGTATGATGAGATGATTTTTCTTTCTGAATTTCCCCCTCCACCCTGTTTCTCGATAAGAATCCATTTCATACTTTTCAGCATCTCCACCGTCATATATGCAGCATGAGAAAGCCACCATGTCCTACAAGTGAAAGAGAGATACCCAAAATTCCATTAAGTTGGATCCTCATCATTTCAGTGAAAAAACTAAAAGAATTAAGTAACATGCTTAGACAATAACAAATATATAATTACTACCTCCTCAAAACGAAGGTGAACTGAAATATATTTTCCACCAGTTTTTGAGCTTTTCTCAGCCATTCGATTAACTAGTTTTTGAGCAAGTGTTCTTATAGGAGAAGAAAACTTCAATGCTTCATGATTTGCAATGCACCTCAGCAACTGAATTTGTGGTGGAACATTCATTGCCAATCTGTTAGCAAAGGGAGCAATGCGGATAACCCTGATAAACAAATCACCAGTCAGAAACAACAAAGGACTATGTTTTAAATAGATTTTTCAATTAGATAAAAATAAAGTTGCAGAAATGCAGTATACAAATTTTAGAATGGTCATACGTTAATCATTGGTATGCTTCAGGTAATATAATTTTTCACTATGGTAATTTAGCAGTTCAGTCAAGCACGGTAATAGATGACAAGACAAACAGAAATTGCTTGAACACATACCTTTTCTCATGCAGTACAGGATAAACTTCTTCCAAGTAAAATTTAGCAGGAGCCCAAGCTTGAACATGGAAGGTTGTGATGTTACTGATGTTGTGGTCATATATTTTCATCAATTCATCAGGTAGCTCTTTAACTACTTTGACATATCCCTCAAGAGTTGTGATAAAATGCTCCTGGTCATATATATCTGCAAATGTGCTAATCAACAGTTGAATTTCAGATTATGATACATCCAATGTGAAGCAGACTCATTTCAGAATAAATCACGGAAACAAGACTATAGCTGTTTCCGCTGTGAGCTTTCACTTCAGATGATGAATTTCTAGTAGGCCAAAATATATGAATGTTGGACCATCTTGATATTCATTCTTTGAGTTATATTGTCAACCTTTGACCTATGCAACACAACTGCCATGTGTTGGGATCAAGTACTAAATATTCTTTTTACAGGTCACAATATCCAGCTGTAGGAATTCTGATGGCAGGTCACAGGCACAAGTCTGCTTCCAAGATAACGTAGCTAGGATTATTACTTCAAGGTTTGATCATGTCTCTGTAAACTATATCAGGAACAACTCCCAAGCAGTTACCACTCTCAAAAGAGCATTATTAACACAGAAGTGACATCCCCAGAGGCTTTAGGGGATCTAAAACCACGTGGTCACTGTCACAGCTAAATTTCTGCAGACCATATGGCACCTCTTCTTAACAAAATCCATTTGTTTTTTCCTTTCACATGCATGTCTAGAAAAGTATTGACCTTAAAATTCATGCAACCAGGATTTTAACTCAAACTACACTGTTTTGACGATTTAAGGTGCAGAAAATAATTTAGCTGCTCACCTTGGATCCCTCCAGACACTATTGAATTCAAAATAAGGGACAACTAACACAGCATTCAAAATTCCAGCTACAGCAACTGCATTACATATCTGGAGTGCATAAAAGACAATGCCAAGAACAACTGATGAGCAGACATTTGAACAGAGTATGTGAATATTAGTGCATCGCAGTTTGTGCATATGATGGGCCTTAAATAGTCCGAGTATATTCTAAACAGGAGAAAATTAAAAAGAGGGAGAAGAAAAGGAGAGATGGAGTGATAGTAAACATGGAAATAATCATACCGCAGCGCGTTGTTGATTAAGACCACCATTTGCCTCAACAAGTAAGTAGCCACTGGGCCTAGAAGATTCTGCAATTCAATAGGCAATGACCAGTTTCTTTTCACTTAGGATACAAGAAAACGTGGGGAAAAACCACCCAAAATGCTTCCCTCAGCATGCATGGATCATAAATTATTACCTTCAACAGTTGAATAATCGTGCCTGTATGTTGAATTTGTACAGGGCCTTGGAACTTTAAACCTTCTTTTGTGTTTCCACACATGGGATAGCTGCAACAAGTAAATTGTTATGTCACTCTTAGTCAAATATTCCCCTTGATTGTCACTACTCGCTACTGACTCAGTTCTTCCTCAAAAGAAAACATTCAATTGTGTGGCTCAGAACGTAAACATAGTCAATTAATCGTCATTTTCACTTTTTTAAAGATTTTTTTTTCTTTTCTTTTCTATTTTGCTTGTCCATTTTGTAACTTACTCAAGATGCATACGCTTCGAAACTTTTACTTTTCTTTTTTCTTTTTTTCTTGTTCCATTTTTCCTTCTTCCATATTTTCTCAGACTCCAAACAGAAAATGAAATACCTAAAATCGATAGAAAATAGAAACTAAATAGAAATAGGCTCCGGGAGAAAGGAAAAAAAAAAGAAACCTGAATAGCAGTGGAATTATCAGCTGCCATATCAGGCCAGAGCCTCTCAAACAACTCAAGGCTCCGATACACCGCACCAGGACGACTGGTAAGGGTCAGCAAGGCCGAGAAGGGCCCCACACACGCGATCAACCCCGAAATATAAAGTAAAAGCAGAACCCCGAGGTATCGTATGTTCAGCCTGAGAAAAACTCCGGCGGTCAAGTTCACCGGGCGAGTATGGAACTGAGCCTTGGAACGGAGCCGCCGACGGCACTGGGAGAGACGACCAAGGAGACGGGGCTTGGGCGGCGTGCTGGGAGAGCTGCGGTGCCAGCTTCCGTCACCGCCGTGGCCATTGTTATTAGCACAATTGTTGTCGTGGACTTTGGCTGCCATCGCAGTCAGTGACTCACATGGCCATGCAATAACCAAACCTCTGCATTGAGAGCAGAGAAGATCGATTTTGATTTTGTTTTTTTTTTTTTAATTTAAAGAAAGTTCTGTGATTGATATTCTGTAGTGCAGTGCAGCGTTTTCACTTCGTTCCAGGAGATATTTGTGAGGGCAGAGAGAGCGTAAGGGAACAAGAACCAGAAGAGAGGGAAGGAGAAGAAGGGCATTCGGCGGGGCCCAATGCTAATTTTCCCTTTTGCGTACTTGCGGGGGCCCTTGCATTACTCGTAGTAGTGCAACCTACGTATTAAACCATCCCCAACAGTTACGTGATGCGTACTGAAATGCAATTTCCCGCCCTAAAATTTTTTAAAAACAAATATTAATTCCTTGCTCTTGGAAAATAATCGGAAATAAAATAAAGAAATTGGGAATTTATGCCCCTTTGGGTGTACTGTTGTTGGTCTAGTTAGGAACTAGAAGATACGAACCACGCGCGTATGATTAATAATTTTTATACGATTGATGTTTGTATGTATATATATATATATGTATATATATATATATATATATATATATATAATATTTATTTATTTATTTTAAAAGAATATATAGCAATCATATTAGTACTCCAAGGGACTGTTAACGTGAGTCACGGGACGCTATAAGACATTATTGAAACCACTCGGGGCCACAAGGCCGGGGAGGAGGGTTGGGATTCGAATCCCAGCCTCTCACATTTTTTAACAGCGGGCCAGAGATCCTCCTAACAGAAATGAGAAAAAACAAAGCGTTTGTTGTCGAAGAGACACGGAAAAGACAGCCAATTTGATGGGGTCGGTTTTTAGATTAGATAGTCTTGAACTTAAATGCGATTCTCAGTGCATTTGTCGGCATTTGTCGGCACTCCCACTGACCTCCTTAATGCGCGGCCCAGTTTGTCCCCCCTAATAACCATCATCACGGACCTCACCATCACAGAGATGGAAGGAGTGCGTGGCATTGAAGTCTTCCTTCGGCAGCCATTGAAGTGCGTAATGCCCTCGGAATGCGGGATGGCACGGCACCTTCAGTATACCCATTCGGAGAAGTCTTCAGACACCCATCAGTTTCATAGTTGTTTCCACCGTCATAAAATGGAGTACACCAAGTATCCCCTATAAGAAAAAGATGATGGTGTGCATTCACTACTTCCCCGTCCCACTCTCACATGTAAATCAACAAGAACAACTGGAATTGGTGTATCTCCGGAGGTGGGATAGAGATGAGACTTACAACCGTATAAAGCCCAAACCTAGACGGAAAGGCCAGATAAGTTTCTTCTATGTCCGAGATTTGTGTCTCGCGCACCCACCAAGAAGGCTAAGAGAGTGGTCAAAAGGGGGAGAAAAGTAAAGAGATATGACAACTATGCCATTATTAACCATATGAGATGTCTTATGGCACATCAATTTCATGAAGTTTATGATACCAGTTACACGAGTATGATGCTCTGCAGTCACTCTTGACCATCCTCTTGGCTTATAGAAAGGTACACGAGGTAAAAAAGAATATAGATTAATCATAAAAATAACCCATTTTCTTTCAGTCTGACAATGATGGTACTTCAGCAACCATAAGCGCCAACTCTATCGCGGGGGATCAAGCGCAATTCAGAACCATGTTTAAGGAATACGTTACCTAAGCAAGACAAAAGAAAAGGCCAAATAAAAATCTGATCTGAAACAATATCTGCTAGGGCCACTGATAAGATTATCATCCAATAATTCCAATTGTAACCAAGCAATCAAGTGTAATGTCTTCAATCCTCTACCTTAGAAAGGAAACCTTCAATATCACAAAGTATATTATTATATTAATGTTCCATAGGATGAGACTATTGTGCCTTAAATAAGAGTTCAGAAATGAAGAAGAAGCACAAGAAAGATAACATAATGTATTGCATCTATCAAATCATTAATAATGACAAGGTTTGCAAGAAGTATTGAGATACCAGCACATGGACATAAATGCAAGCAACTGGGAATCATAATGAAACTATCAAAACAACCATCACTGCATCTCATACCAGTAGCTATGCACATATGGTGAAGACAACTATACTAGACAAATACATTAGTCCCCCAATCATGCTGATGATATGTTATGATTAAGAACATATCAAGAACCAAAATCCTATTAACAAAATGAAAAGGTAATAAAGATATCTCACTCTATGATTGCAAAGAAATTTGTTCCAGTTCTATGCATAAAGAAGGAAAAAGATGTCAGAAAATTTTGGTAACAGGCACCCATAATCTGGGCAGATTTCAATTTGGTTTCCAATATCTAAGGCTTCCTATGGAAAACCTTAGGACTGTAAAAACATGATCGGCATATGCTGAACTTACTAAGAATTTACACAAGATGGTTTCTATTCATATCTTTTAAGTTGCATCACTTTCAGTGAATGTTCAGACTTTTCAAAGCAGTGGAAAGCCTTTCATTTTTAAGGCATGATACTTTTGCAGAAATGGTGTCTTTGCAATGGGGGCTTTGCAGGGCGAACTTCACCGCTACCACATGGTTGGCACTCCCTGTCCTTTGTGACGTCTAATTCTAGTTGTACTTCCTGTCTATTACCATTTTTGGGTAGGGGAGGGGAGGACAAAAGAGGAACAGAAGGGTTTAGAACCTCCTTTCTGATCTAGGCATGCTAGTGATTGCATAGGATATCTTGGCCTGTATAAAGGCAGATTGCTTCCAACAAGTTCCATAAAACAAACAGGAAAATCAGTGGAAGCACATAGCTTATCAATATGCAGAAAGAATTGATTTACCTGCACTCTGCTGAGGATTAATTCCTACGCCATCTAGATACAAAAGAAACAACATCAGCAGTAATGTAAGCGAAAGTTTAGGTAGGTCACTATTATAATTCAAGTGTCCGAAAAAATGGTTAAAATATGTTACAAAATTTTTGGAGCATTTCATCACAAGTACCAAGTCACGCAGTATAACCAAGATGTATACACACCCAAGTTCAAGAGAATCCAATTTTCCATCTGTGTTAGTTCCAAATTTTCCAATATCAACAGATGAGAATTAAACGACGCTGCAATTGCGCTTCAATGGAATCATACACAATTGATGTTACTACATTCAGTCCATCGTCTCAATTCAATGTTGATAGCATGCCTAGTTTCCTAAGATATCCCGCTCGTTTCTTTTTGGCCAAACGAGAGTGCCGATAGACATAAAGAAAAGGTCAATCGCTAAAAACAGAAAAAAAACGAAAACCCTAGATTAGCAATAGGGAAGGAAAGGATTACCGTTCGTGATGATAGCGCTCGTTTGGGGAGGGACTTTGAACTCCTCCGCCGCGAACTTCAAAACGGCGGTGAATGGAGCTGCTTCTGGTACGCTAAACCTGAAATGCAATCCACAGATAAACCCGCAATTTTCCCAACAATCAATTAAAATAATTCAAATTGAAAGAGCTATAAAACAAATAAAGACAATAAAATCAAATAGAGTTAACTTACACTTTGAAGGGGAGCTTTGGATCGGAAGTTAGCGTTACTTTAAAGGAGACTTTCCCACCGCCAGCGCCACCGCTCGCCATTATCAGGCTTCGTTTTCGGGTTTTCGGGTACTCCCCTTGCTTTTATATCTGGTCTCCGTTTTGTGGATTTTTTTTTTCTGGCTTTTTACTAGGGTTTATTTTTTTTTTCGAATTTATGAGCCTGTAGCTTATTGATAGCAATTAATTATAGTTAAATTCTAACCATATGTTTAGTTTGCACAGGATAAAATTGAAAGAAAAAATATTTATTTATATTATAAAATCATAAATTTAAATATTCATCAAAATATTTAAAAACGTTAAGCATACATACGCTTTTATAAAGTGTCAAAATAATTAATAATTCTTATCAATTTTCTGGTTTGTGGTTTGCTACCTTTATTCTCTAGTGTAGCAGCTAGCAAACCAGCATAATTTATCTACCAAAGAATAAAAAGAATAGAATTGAAAGAATTTAATTAACTTGAATTATTTTTTCTCATTCATTTTCAACGGTCATATATTTTGAAATATTATTAATAGCTGGAAATTTATTTAAATATTACAATCCATATGAAAACAAGTGAGATTTATTCAAAATTTAATACCTTTAGCTTGCCTCTTTAAATTTAAAAATTCACCTGAGCCTCGGTAATTCCATTCAATTAATTAGAAATATTGACAATTAAGGAGAAAATTTTGATTCATTTTTATTTAAAAAAATTAATGTCAAATATAAGATGTCAATCGAACTAAGTATGTCATACGCATAATTATAGCCACGTCGATAATGGATGAGGGTTAGAGTTGTTAGTTTAAGTTATATTTTATCAAGAATCATCGAGGATTGATCACGGGAAAATTATTCTTTCTTGATTTTTACATTATTTTAGGGAAATAAATGATGATGTGGACAATTTATTCGCAAGAATAACATTACTCTCTTGTTCTATGGTTATTCAAAAGATTTTGGAGCCTATTTCTGGTACCCCTTTGTTGTTGCTTGGAGCGGAGGCATATGGGCTCGGCGTAGGTAGGTCTCATTTTTAACATGGTGCCGATTTTCTCACGTTATATAAATGTCAGTCTTATAAAAACGTTTAGACCCCACTAGAAAAAACAATATATTTCTATAACGACAGGATTTGATTGATTATAGAGGATGTGCGGGTGATTTGTTAAACGATTTATGAGTGAAAACAGTGTTTCTTTGATTCCTTGGAGATAGATGAAGAACATGCAGAATCAACAAATGTGCATTTACATCGATTTTGACAATTTCGCCCCGAAATGAAAGAATAAACCTTTTCCAATGTTGCAAACAGTAAGCACGTAAAGGAAAAAAAATTGAAAGGAACACTAAATTACAAAAACATCAGTTTAGGCTCGCAAGCTAATCCACAGTGTTGACATTACCGGTAACGCAAGCATGAGGGTCCACCATCTTTCCATCAAAGATTTTAGTCCTTCAGATCCACCACAGACGAGCTTGTTATTATGATACGTGCAAACTGGTCGCTTCCTGAAAGTAACACCCGACATGTTCAATTTAGTGTGTAATTGGGTGACATTGCATGATTGAATCTTTGTATCAATCTCTAACACCCTATTTACTAACCTGGAAGAGCAAAACGCGAGGACATAGTCGGTTCCCGAACAAGTAAAAATGCTGCTAGGATCATCATATGCATAACTATAAGCTGTGGGGCATGCCTCCTTGAACTGCTTAGAATAATATGTAGGTTGGCATGTTACGGGGTTGCCATAAACCCCCTTACAGCAATACTCGTCCGTGCCGAACACATCACAGGCGCTTCGGCAAGCAATAACCTTTCCATTAGACTTAACAGCGAGCTCCGACGGACAATGGGATCTCAGGTCCGAATCACAGCCAGCAATGCTGCAATTTCCTTTGCCATTGATTGGAGTAACAACTAGTGGCAAATTGAATCCATCGACAAGGCTAACATCGTAGAAGTCAACCGTTGATAGAGTAAATTCAGCAAGCGTTGCTGGGGTTGCGCCCGAGGCAGAACACTTCAGAGATGTGCCACAGGCCGCAGTCTGGCATGAGCCATTGCCATTCTTGTCAAACTTGCAGCCGGTTCTTCCCCATATCCGGCCAGACCAGCCAACTGGGGCATTAAAAACAATAGATTGGCCTGATTTAAGCACCAATCCACCACCATTGAAGTTCTCACCCGGCGCGATTCCAGGCCATACTGTCTCCTTGCAGCGGTTTATTATGGTGAAAATTCGCGCAGGCTCTGTCAGTTTCATCTCTGCCAACTCAACAAAAAATTGAAGACCAAAGTGAAAAATTTTGAATAATGAAAATCACAATGTCTTAATTGTCATTTGGCCATTTATCATGTACCCAAACCAGATTTATTATACTCATCAAGTCTAGCAGCGTTTACCTGAAGAGGCCATCAGTAGAATCAACAGAAGAGGCATAAGCCCATTAACACGTGCCATTTCCCTCGACATCCTCACCCCAATAGGCCGGAATATTGAAAATGGCTTGGCATATAAAGCAAACCAGCGAGGAATACGTGTGGAAGGAGGGATGTCTAAATAAAAGAATCCATTTAATCCTTTTGTAGGAAGTCTTTTGGGCAAAGCTTATTCTTTTCCTAATCCTGTCGTGCAAGCTGATTCCGGTTCTATGCCCCTTTCTAGTTCAAGAGGTCATAGACGTCAGGGAATCGACAGAATCTAGCACATTGGCAACAATTGGCACGTTATTGTCTTTAAATTTTTTTCCTTCTCTTTCCTGCTCAGCGGAAACAATTTTTCCTTTATGATCACTGTCTTCCATAGTAGGGAGAAAAAACAAAAACAAAAAGAAAAAAGAGGTCCAATGTTTGGAAGACATCCATTAGTGGACTAGAGCCAGTAAGCAGTCTGATTCCAAGAAATGTACATACTGTGGGCTTGGCTTCATTTCAGAACGTTTCATTAGGCTCTAAACTTAATGGGCTAGACCGCATCTGAGGCCCGTTGAGATTGGAAGAATAGGCCACCAAAATGGTCATTTTAAGCTGACACAGCAAACCCCTCTTGGGGAATTTCACCGGGAAATGAGACTCCCAAAGTCTGGGGGGTTCCACAAACTTTTCAATAAGAAAAAAATAACTGGCCAGCCGCCTTATTTTTAAGGAGATTGAGTCTGTACCGAGCATCAACTCGATACAAATACCTAACCCCTTTTCAATAAGTGTTTGTTGCTTTATTCCGGGATGAAAAGAAATGTTTGGCGTTCATCAATGGTCTCTATATGTTTCACGACTTATAACATGATAGGATTCAAAACCTTTATCATACGAGTATCAATCCCTCTCACACCCCAGGCACACGGCTTTCCTGGACATCCATACCTGAGTCCATGACAATCTGAAAGAGGATTTGGGGGAAGCTTGAGAGGTCGATATCATTTGTCATAGCCTTTCCTTTAAGGTTCAACCACTACAAGTCAACGTGGGGATATTTCAATCTACCTTTAACGTCTTTTCAATGCAGCTTCTTGGTGCCTTTCCTTAATGCACAAGCAGAGGTTTATGTCTAAGGCTCTCTAGTCAGCTTTGCACATGTAGGTTGGGCCAGAACCTATCCACATGGGCAGGTCACAATCTTGATGCCAATTATCAATCGCGTGGACATGGTCAGCTTAGCCAAGACAGCCACCCCAGCTTTGGGGGTGGGGGGGTGGGGAGAGGAACAAGTCAGGATTCGATTCGCAACCTTCTCCAAAAAAATCCACAGAGGTGAGATTTGGGGCTTGTTTCTTTGGAGTGTTTTGTATCTTAATACAGTATTTTTGGAGTTGCTTCTACTTTTTTTTTTTTTAACACTGACTATTATTATGTAATATGTGTGTGTGTGTTCATGCTTATCATTGTGTTGTAGCCATCAAATTTCAACCGATCATTACAGTTTCGTCCCAAAAAGGAAGAGCTAGTCATTATTAGTAAGATCGTGCTACAAAGATTCTTGGACATTAAAAAAAAATAAAAATAATTTTTTTCCCTGTTATTGGATTCCAGAGCAATTTAAAAGTTTAAAATAAAGGCGTACTTTTGTATTGTCAATTCATTATAATTATTAGTAGGCAGTGTGCAGTTTAAATAATTTTAATCAACTGCTCTAACCTTGACTCCCGAAGAGAATTCTCAGATCAAACGAGACCCTGATCTCAGGCTAGATGGGAGATTTGCCCCATCATATCTTATTTTTGAATGGGCTGAGGGAACATATCTACAACAAAGTCAATTTTGAGGATTTAAATTGTGGGTTCAATTTTGCATCTTTGGGAATACTAATGAACGATGAGAAAAAATTCCAATTTTATTCAATTTGATAGACAAATACGTTACCGAATCCCAAAGTTTAAATATATATTTTTTAAAATTAAAAAAATTAATATTTTATTTCTACTCAAATATTAAAATATTAAATTTATAATTTTTTACTTATATATTATTTATTATATTATTTTAATTTTAATATAAAATTTGTTAATTACATAATTTACACTTAAAATACTAATGTGCATAAGAAAAATAAAAGTGTCTTATCAATTTTCAATTGTTATGTTTTAGTCCCAAATGCCAATATACCATGAGAAAGAAAAAGGTGTTAAATCTTTCTAAAATGCCAGTTGGCACCCGTGTGGCACTAATCATGCTTAGCACCAAGCCCACATCAAGGCAAACTCTACAAAGTGGCTTTAGGCTAAGCCCCGCAAAGGCAGGGACTTCAACAACCATGGACAATTCACACATCCCATCCTCGTCTATTCCAACTCAAAATGAAAAGAGGAAAACTACTTCTTAATATTTTTTTATGTATTTCTCTTCATGACCAATCCATTACTTAACAATTGGTAAATGTGACTTCTAAGAATTGTTAATTTGTTTCTAAGAATACTTTATGGTTGGGATTTCAAGATCTTTTTGCTTACAATTGAAAAAATGCACCACTAATGTAAATGTCCCTACAATAGTTTTTTTGTCTATTGTCAATAACAACATTTACAGCACTACTATATTCTTTTTCTTTTTCTTTTTTTAATCTATTGGAAAGTCTACAGTGATATTTTTTTTTATAAATTCCACATTTTTAAAAAAAATAGGATTCAAAATTTCAAAAATAAAAATATAAATTTTTAATCATCCAACTATCCTTCAAAAAAAAAAAAAACGACTATATTTTCACTATCGATTATACCTGCCTGCTAGATGCTGGTATTTTTAAAGTCAATATCAAATAACTTAATATATGTTTATGGGTTTCATGATAGTGATCAATATGCATGGGAAATTTGTTGTTTACAAAAGGGTCCCACGGTAGGGCAACCCGCTCGTGCAGCGCATGAGAGCAAGGGGCCACCACCTTCTTTCGAAACCTATAGGAGAAAAATAGAAGGAAAAATAAAAATTTACAGATAGTAAAATGAAATTTTCACACAAACGCACACATATATGAGAATGAGCATGAGATCATAAACAATGTCATATGAGCCAATATATGCAAATCGCATTCCTGAAGGGCACAGCGCTACGTCCCCACTTCGGTGACTCAATTATTTCTCCTTAAATGTCTCTCTCCCTCTGTGTAAAGATGAAAAAGGGGTGAGGTGGTGGTGCAAAGGATCTAAGGAGAGAAAAAAGAAAGAAGAAGCACTTTGTTTATCTATTTATAGACCCTTAAATTAGTAGTCTATTGCCTCCCCTGCATCACACTATACTATAAGTTTGTAGCAATGGCTTCTGAGAAGGTTGAGACTGTTATAGCAGGAAACTACTTGGAAATGGAGAGAGGAGAAGGCAGTTCCAAGTCCACCAAGAGCAAATTATCTAAGTTGTTTTGGCATGGTGGCTCAGTCTATGATGCTTGGTTTAGTTGTTCTTCTAACCAGGCAAGTATACACGAACGTGCTAGCCTATTTATTGTTCTTGTTTTTAAGTGCCGCTGCCATTCCAGATAAATGGGAATTTCTAGTATATTGATGTTCATTTTCCATTTTTTGATGTCAATTGTAGGTAGCACAAGTGCTTCTTACATTGCCCTATTCTTTTTCACAACTTGGCATGCTATCTGGAATTCTTTTTCAACTGTTCTATGGCTTGATGGGAAGCTGGACTGCTTACCTCATAAGTGTCCTTTATGTTGAGTACAGAACTAGAAAGGAAAGGGAGAAAGTTGATTTCAGAAGCCATGTAATTCAGGTAATGCCTTCTAGGCAATTATCGATTCATAATCATATGTCAAACACTGAAAATGAAAAAAAAATTAAATTTCTTCATTACTTCCCCTACAAATTGAGTAACTGAGATATTTTTGCAGTGGTTTGAAGTCCTCGATGGGCTGCTGGGCAAACATTGGAGGAATTTAGGCCTTCTTTTCAATTGTACTTTTCTTCTCTTTGGATCGGTCATTCAGCTAATTGCCTGTGCAAGGTAGCAATTTAATTACGAGAAACTTTTCCATGAATCATGAGAAGATATCGAGTCCTTTTCCTACCTGTTTGAAGTGGTGTCTTGTGGTACGTGTCCTGTAGTAATGAAACACGAATGCTTTGTCCTAATCTTCGTTAGTATATTGTGCAGCAATATCTACTACATAAACGACAATCTCGACAAGAGAACATGGACCTACATTTTTGGTGCATGTTGTGCAACAACTGTCTTTATCCCTTCGTTTCACAATTACAGAATTTGGTCATTCCTAGGCCTTATGATGACCACTTTCACTGCATGGTATCTTACCATTGCTTCACTTATCCATGGGCAGGTACATAAACTGAATATTTTTATCTTAGTGTTAGATTACTGGTATAATTAACAACTTAAGCGTCCAATTTTCTCATGGTCTCCTTTCTACGGTCCATTTAGCATTTACCTCAAGTTACTCTTTTTGTCCTTTACTCTGTTTTATTGAAGGTTGAAGGAGTGAAACACTCGGGTCCAACCAAAATGGTCCTCTACTTCACTGGAGCTACCAACATTCTTTACACCTTCGGTGGGCATGCTGTCACAGTGTGAGTACTCAATAATTGTAATAATGATCATAAATGTTACCATATTCCGTGTACAGTCTGCTATGTATTATATGGATACCGTACACAGCTTTGTACAAATACATGCATGTCTCCATACTTAAAAAGACTAAAATTACAAGAACAAGTTTCCCTAGTTGGCATGCATGAGCACGGAAGGGTAATAACATTGTTTATGTCACATGTGTGTATACTTTGGGAGGTTAAATCTCGATTGCTTAGAGGGGGGGGGGGAATTTTCTTTTGCAGGGAAATTATGCATGCAATGTGGAAACCACAGAAGTTCAAGCTAATCTACCTGATGGCAACAATTTATGTGTTAACACTGACACTGCCATCAGCTTCTGCTGTTTACTGGGCATTTGGGGACATGCTTCTTACTCATTCTAATGCTCTCTCTTTGCTACCAAGGACTGGATACAGAGATATTGCTGTCATCCTCATGCTTATTCATCAGGTAATCAGTATTTTCTTAGTTGTGTGACTTCCAGGTCATATTTTAACTAAACCGACCACAGTTCCCAGTGGGGCCTAGGAGACTAATGCTTGTTTTTGTATGCGAAGAAAGAAGAAAGCTAACTTCATTTAGTGTCTTTCTCCTTTTTGCAGTTTATAACATTTGGGTTTGCATGCACACCTCTATACTTTGTGTGGGAGAAACTCGTAAGGGTACATGAGACCAAGAGTATGCTCAAGAGGGCTCTGGCTAGACTTCCTGTGGTAATACCAATATGGTTCCTGGCAATCATTTTTCCTTTCTTCGGTCCCATCAACTCTACCGTCGGATCACTGCTTGTCAGCTTCACTGTATACATCATTCCCGCATTAGCACATATGATTACTTTCTTTTCTGCATCGGCTCGGGAGGTCAGCCTCTTACTTTCCTTGATTCTTGATCCGTACGGTTATCTTTTTTTTTTTTTTTTCAACTTTAATTTTATAGTTCACCTTGTCACATTTGCACATGCAGAATGCAGTAGAGAGACCACCATCATCTCTGGGAGGCTGGGTCGGCTTGTACTGCATGAACATGTTTGTAGTGGTATGGGTATTTGTTGTAGGATTTGGATTTGGAGGATGGGCAAGCATGCTCAATTTTATCAATCAAATTGACTCTTTTGGCCTCTTCACCAAGTGCTATCAGTGTCCTCCCCATAAGGCTTAAAGAGACGCCCCTCTGCTTTCCGAAGAGTCGTTGACAAATTAGAATATACTTTACTACCGAGTGTGTAAAGGGATTGGCATTTGTAACTCTTTCCTCGTGTTTTTCCCTTCCTTTTTCTCTCCCTCTTCTTAACATGAGCCATTTAAATTTGGAATGGTTTGCAGGAAAGGTGAGATGGCAATAATACCCCCCCCAACCCAAATATACTGTAATTTGTGTGTTGGTTGGTGTCCCAATTATCCAGCTCCCCCGGGCTTTTTGTGAGTTGTACACTTTCTATTCTTGAAGTGTATGTCTGAAACTTATTTTTTTTTAATGTTTATTATTCTTATTTATTTTTGTTTATAATAAATGTATTATTTTAAATTATATTTTTAATTAAAATTAAATTTATTTGAAATTTTTATTTTCATATATATAATGTTAAATTAATTTAACTCACTTTTTTTAAAAAAATAAAATTAAAAATTCCCTCCTTTTCAGTCTATTATGCATGCTCCGATACATCCAAAGTGCGTGTGGCTCAGCATGTTCCTTGATCTTGTTATAAGCTCATCTTTCCCGTCGCGACACTCTCGTCAAATAGCTCCATTGGAAGTTTCCAGAAGTGTGTGGGCCGGATGAACTTCTCAATTCAACAGCCTCCAACATTTCACGCGGATCACCGCATAATTTATCTGCTACACGTCATTTTTTTTTTTTTAAAAGACAAACTTTAACTCACCGCACTCTTGTTCCCATCGCCCAATCAGACTAGAGAAATCATCAATCCAACCGCCTCCAACGTTTCACGCGTAGCACCACATAATTCAACGACCACACGTGATTCTTATTGAAGATAAGCTCAGCTCACTCCCAACGACCCAATCAAATTAGAGAACCCAACTTCTAACTTTCACTCGCTACATGATTTAACGAATTTTTTTTTTGGAAAAATAGATTTCTCTGAACGGATTTCAATAGATTCTAACTAGTCAGAAAAAAAAGTCTTATTGTCGTACAATCAATAGACGATCACATATTTTAAATAATGAATGATTATCTCATAATAGAAAAAATTAATTGAGAGAAACAACTTTTTATCGAGTAGACTTAGAGGGGTGCCATCGAAGTCTCCTCAGAAGCACGAACACGTGAATTAGTTGACGTGGTCAACATGAGAATATAACATATGGTTTCGAGAGGCTGATCCATACATTTATAGGTGGGCCCTAAACCAATGAGTTGTGTGGGCCAGGAGGAATGGTGCAAAGATTATGGGGCAGTGGGCTTTGCAGTTACAGTTATCCTCTCGAGTCAGCACTAAAGTGACATGCAAATTGGTGATAGACTTGCTCACAACATGGAGAAAAGCTGAGAAAAGTGGCATTGAAAGGCATTACACACGAGAGCTGTAATGGGGCCAGGAATTGGATATTGAAAGCGGACCAGGAGTACCGGTTATAGGCTAATCCTTGACCAAATGTATGGTCAAGTCATCGAGTGGAAGGTGGGTCAGTGGAGTCATCACGCATGATCAGTTTTATGGTGGGGACCATGAAATTTTTGTTGAGAACTGAAAAAAAGAACTGCCTGGCCATTTTCATGGAATGATCCCATTACTTTTTCCGTCTTGTTCCAAGATCATAGAATCTGAAGGCTGCGTACAAAAGGGAGAGATGCTTTTGACCAAAGACTGGAATTCCAGGAAGAATTGGGATGCCTATCTTCTCGGGGTGGTTGTGCAAAAAGTGTTCTTCTTGGGTTACACCTTTTTCGGCCACCACAAATTTTGAAAGAACAGAAAATAAAAAAAAAAAAAAGAAGAAAAGAAAAGCATCCAAAAAAGTGAGACTACAATAACCACAAAGAGCACGATTACCCAGTACATCATTCTTTTAACTGGGAAATGTAATATATTTTTGAAAAAAATGCAATGCGCGGTTTCGATAAATACATCTTTTTTCTTTTTTTTTTTGAAGAACTGAAATACATTTTTGCCACGTGGGGTGCATCTGTTTCTATTGTATGCTTGTGGAAGCAGGAATTTTTTGAACCATGTGGAAGCAGGAGTCAAATCTGCGTCATCAGTTCTCCTGTCAGATCCATTATACTCTGGATAGAGACAGGTTTTGGGTCCCTATTATCACTTTTTTTTGGCTGTCCGACGGTCCACCGAATGCTGTCAATCTACCTGTGCCAGCAAGTGGTTGGACTCTTTTTAGGCGTTGCATCGGGAAACAACAAGATACCCATAAGCTATCTTCTATTCACCCGGTTAGTTTGGGCGGTACAAAGACTTCTTGCCCTTCGAAAGGTTGGGAGGCTTTCTCAAAATCCATGGAATATGGGAGTATTTGGAGTGCACAGTACTCTTGCCGAGTCCTCAGGATTTACACTCTTCTTTAAAATCTAAAAAAACTAATTACTGATTATTGTTGTATTTTAAATAAATAAATAAAATAAACTGCTACTCTAGTTGTCATATGCTCTCATATGTCACTGCCACGCCTAGATAGCAAAAATTAAAATTTCCCCTAAACCCTGGTTTTAGTGGTACTTCTTTTATACGAGTAACGCCTCGAGTTTGTTGACATTTATTTTATGTCTGACCTAAATAAATAACTTTATTTTATGTGATATGAATTTTTCATATTTAGGCCTACATAAAAATTAATCCTTGTAATATAAGATGGTGATTCTTGGGGGCAAGATGTTGTTTATTCTTGGGCGGCCATGTTTTTTGGGCGATTGTCTTACAGGTATTTACTTTACATATAATGTGTTTCCGGATGTCACAGGATAATTTTTATTTATTATTAAATCAGTAACTTTTTTAATTATTTAAATTAATAATTAAAAATTCAAATAAAATTATTATCGTTAAAAAAATACGAATAAGTCAGTAATCTACAAATTATTAATTTAAACATTAAATATTGAGATGGCATATGCATTGTATTGACACATTAATTAGGTCAAGTTTTTTTTTTTTTTTATATAAAATTTCTGTCTCCTTCAAGAGTCCTCTCTAATACTTCGTCTGTTTAAATTTCTCTTCCCTTTCAAAATAAAGTTGAACTTTGAGCAAAATCAACGTACGATCTGGTTATTGTCTCTCCATCAATCATACCCATCATTATCCCGATCATTTCAACATTTACATGTCTACAAGCTTCGTCGAGTATTGAGCTGAATGAACTAAAATGAGGTTCATGCTCTGTACATCATGTTGTCATGAAATGTCGTGTCCAACAATTTTGCAACTATTTCAAACTTCCCATTTTTACAAAGAATTAGAGCCAATTGGGGACCGAGCGAGATTTTTCGACAAAATCCCATGTTGGATCGTAACACCATAAGCATTTCAAGCTAATTTGATCTCATTTCCTCTTAGCAAAACAGCAAGGAGTGAAGTATTATTATGGGCACTAATTGAGTGGCAACGTCCAATAACTCTCGTTCTCCTACACATTTGCCAACCATCGTTAAAATGTCACTACATAAATAGTTTGAAGCAAAAGATTAACGTAGTGAATTGAGAACTCTTACTTTTGCAAACTCGAACGACGAATTCTCCAATCATTGAAGCAGGGTGGGCATGAGCCAAAGAGTCCAAGATGATCGTCATCGGTTGGACAAGACCCGACCCAACACAAAACAAGATGATTTACATTGAGATTTGAGATCTGGCTTGAAACCCCAATTGGATTTGGCTCAATTGAAGAAATCGAGTTAAATGTGAGGGTGAGTATTAGGTTTTAGATAGGTTTTGGAGGAAAAGACAAGGGGTCAGCTTGTGGGAAGATGGAAACTCTGAAATAGTGACACCCAGTTGCGTCTTTTGCAACGGAATGCAAGAGATTTGAGAAACTAATTATTCTTGCTCGATTTGGGTTCTCAAGTCGGTGTTGTTTCTCAGCCTTGTGTCGTTGTTGCTAAAGACGGCGACTCGTGTGGTTTTAGACGCCATGGCAGCGACGAGGGGAGCGGCGATGGAGTAGAAGGTAAGGATGTGTGCGCGGACAATGACATTCGCGGTGGCGATGGTTGTGTGTTACTGTTTTTCCAGTAATTTTTTAAGAAGAAGTTCTTTTTTTGGTTTTTGTTTTTTGCATTATTTTTTCCTTTAAAATACGTATGCTTCTTTGCTCATTCTTATGTCTAATGTTTTCTTTTTTTCTCTATCCTTTTGAGTCTTAACAGCCAAAAGAATATATTTCTTGAGTTTTTAAATTGTCTATATTTAACATAAAGTGAGTTTTAAATTCCTCATTCTTCCTCCAGGTTTGGAGTTACAAAATAGTTCATAAAATATTGATCGGGTCAACATAGACAAATCGACCAACACGCATATATCAATCATCTCAACACCTAAATGTTCAAATAATGAACATTTATAGGTTATTGACCTGTTAGCTGCGACCTTTTATGGAAGAGTAGTGACCTTCCTAATTTGAGCAACCGGAAAGTCACTGATTCAATAATGAACTTATCCCTGAAAGAGATCATCGGACCCGTGATTCGATCTCTCTCGTCCCTTCAATTGCAATCTTTGACTAACTTCGTTGTTTTATCTTTTCTAGATCTAGAAAATTTGGCAGACTTTACGATAACAAAAGCACAAATCCAAAAGCGTCATTTTCGATCTCGTTGCATCTTCACTTGAATTTCTCCCTTCTTTTGTCTTTTTCTAAATTTCAGGTGAACGCTCGAAAATGATACTCAAAATTAAGGGCCCATTATTACTCGGGCACCAAAGCTTGAAATCGATTGTATCCGGAAGCTGGGCCAAGATTTCATAGACCTTGAACCTTTGCTTGGTTGTCGAGAAAATGGGTCAACTGGTACCTGGAAAGTTTTGCTGACACTGGAAGAGACCATTTTCGTTCAGCAGTCTGGAGGCATTTTGAACCGGTGGATATTGTATACTTTTAATACTTAGTTTTTCGACCCTCGGAAGAAAAGCCCGATGCCGTCAAATGGGCCAAAGTCTTAAATGGCCTGGTCATTTCGGCCCAAATCAGAGGCCTAATTCTTCAGCAAGACTGCAGGGGAATGGTGGGTTTTGCACAAATAATAAGTCTACTCTGTTTCTAGTGCAAGTAGTTGGATACCCCTGTTAAAATTTCTTTGTTATGTGTTCGAGTTTTAGTGATCATGCGTCACTTTTTTAGTCTTTTGGCATGCCTTATAATTTATAAAATAAAATAAAAAACCAAGTATGCTCTTTCTTAAGCTGGGAGATATCCAAACACCAAGAAGAATGCCCAATGCCTGCTCTTCCAGTAGGAACTCAAATAATCAATTAGTCACCGACTAGTTTATTAAATTGAAAGGCTCGATAAAAGATGGGAAGTCCCCTTCTTTCTATTTTCTGTTTAGGTTATTCTTCAGAAAAGCGTAGGCGAAGGTAAGGAAAACTATATTAAAAAAGCTGCTTGTCCATATCAGATCATCCTAGCATCAATTAACCGCCAAGATGGAAAACCGGGCTCAAGGGGCGTCTATTTTATCAATTTCTATTTTTTACAGCTTATGAGACCTGAGGTTAGAACAGAATTAGTGTTTTTAGATATTAAATAAGAAGGAAATCAATGAGGAACACTGCAAAATGCGCTCGTGTTCAATGACAACGACGGAACATTAAAGACCATGAACACTTGTGTCTGGATCATTCGTCGCTGTTATCCAATTGTTTTCAGCAATGTCCGATTCCGCCGAAAATGATGACTCAGACATCTTTAAGAGAGATAATTACACCAAACCCAGGAACTTTTTCTTCATGTGCATTCAGGTTGAAACTCCAAAACTTAAAAAGTTGAGATCTTGGAATTTGGAAATATAGTCTCCAAAAATGTAATAGACAGGTAAAATATGATTTGCTAGTTGCTGAGGGGCTCGACTAAGTGTTGAATTGTGAAGCTAGCAAGTCGGAAATGCATCAGATCTTCCCCATTAGATAAACGACACCCAAAAACAAAAAAAAACCAACCCAACCGGGCAGAAGGAAAAGAGAGAGTAAATAAAGAACAGAAGGGACCACTACAAAAAATTATTTGACGAGATATACTAGGACCAATTTTATTGTACATCCCTCTACAAATATATATGTTCTAAAATGGGCAACTTCCTAGTAATGCCCCTTGTGGCATAAATGGTGTCATGATGTTAAAAAAAGAACAATGGCGGTGGTCCCCTGCTATACTTTTTACGGTCACATTGCATTGGCTCAAATCATCTTACGTTCTCTCCGTAAACGATGATAAAAGTTCTACGTAAAATAAGGAATTAGGAACACAAAAAAAAAAAAGAAAGAAAGAAAGCGAGGAACTCAGAATAGGAGTCGAAAGAAGGGAAGGGACCTACGACAGGATAAGAAAACATGCCCAAGTCGCTTGAGGGAGGAGTGGTAGATCAGGACTTTTTAAGGCTACTTAAATCTTAATCTGTCCAACTTGGACCTTTCAATCAGGCACGAAGCATCGGATAAGATAATCAACAACTCCCAGCCACACGACTCGGAGGAAATCACAACACTGGCTCAATATCATTCGTTATAAAGAGCAGAAAAACTCCCACTCGTGTGCGAGTGTGTTGCCCATAAAGAGTGCGTCCACAACTTACTAATCCATCGAGATAAACGGCTGCAGAAGACAAGATATTCTATCCACACACACTGTCGTGGGGTCATTACTCTCTTCCCAAAAGACAGTCTTTTAGAGTGTGCAGCACTCACGTTTATATGCCCCCAGATCCCCCCTTCTATCCGATGTGAGAGACGGGTCTCATACACCCATCCGTCATACTCTCCCCTACCAAATTCATCGACGTCCTCGTCGAGAATCGGGATCTCCTCTTACCTACTCCTTCCACACGAAGCGCTCAGCAGGAGACATCGGCATAAGGGTCGGGGTTGGCTCTAATACCCCGCATTTATATGCCCCCAGATCCCCCTCTTCCTATCCGATGTGAGAGACGGGTCTCATACACCCATCCGTCATACTCTCCCCCACCAAATTCATCGACGCCCTCGTCGAGAATCGGGATCTCCTCTTACCTACTCCTTCCACACGAATCGGGATCTCCTCTTACCTACTCCTTCCACACGAAGCGCCCACACAAAGCGCTCAGCAGGAGACATCGGCATAAGGGTCGGAGTTGGCTCTAATACCACTTGTTGGCATAAGGGTCGGAGTTGGCTCTAATACCACTTGTTACGGGGTCATTGCCTACTCCTTCCACACGAAGCGCTCAGCAGGAGACATCGGCATAAGGGTCGGGGTTGACTCTAATACCACTTGTCACGAGGTCATTACTCTCCCCAAAAGGCAGCTTTTTAGGGTGTGTAGCACCCACGTTTATATGCCCTCAGATGCCCCTCTTCTTATCCGATGTGGGAAACGGGTCTCATACACCCATCCGTCACAACACGCGCGCGCACACACACAGAGTCCAAATCAGATTTGCCATAACTTGCACATAAGATGGTCAGTTAAGCCTCAAAACGAAAGCACAAAAATTTCAAGAGTAAATTACAACAGCACAATTATTGCCTGCCCATTTTTGGCAATTGCCTCGCAGAAAGAGAACCAGATTAAACTCCAATTTAATTAGATCGTTAAAAGAAAATCCGATTCGAGAAGAAGAGCATCTCCGTAATCATTTTATGCCACGGAATGATTAAACTATATATGAACTATTGAGAAAATGATTATCGACATTAATAACTTTAGTCGGGGAAATTTTGAATAGGAAGAAACATCGGGAAATGACGGAGAAGAGCATTTCTGTTTCCATCTTCTCTGCCGATTCCGATCGAACCGGTAAACGTAAAGAAGCTTTAAAAAAGAAAAGAAGAACTTGAGAAGCACCCGTTTGCTGTCTCACTTACGATCAGCATTTGGGCAATCTCTCGCAAAATGACCTTCTTCCCCGCAACTGTAGCAACCGCCATCGCCGCCATATCTTCGTCTTCCGCCTCCGGCGGTACCTTGATAGCAATCTCTCGCTAAATGGCCATATCGTCCACAATTATAACACGCTCCACCGCCCCCAGATCGGCCACCCCTCCCACCTCTCCCGAAACCACCGACGCCCCCGGCGTTGTATCTCCTCCCCCTCCCACCGGGAAACCCTCTGCTGCCACCCGTGCTGCCGCGACCGCGTGATATACCGAGAGATCTGGAGGCTCCGACGACGTTGGAGGCCTTGGCGCCGTCGTCTCCTCCAAAATCGACGTCGTACTCCACAAGCTGGCCCTCCGAGAGGGTCCGGAAGCCGTCGGACTGGATCGAGGTCTGGTGGACAAAGAGATCCTCGCTGCCGTCGTCGGGAGCTATGAAGCCGAAGCCTTTCCGGGCACTGAACCACTTCACGGTGCCAGTGGATCTCTTGCTCGCAGCCATCCAAAGATTCTTGAAGTTTCTGACCCCGTCGCTGGCACTAGGTGGCAGTGGCGGTGGCAGTGGCAGTGGCAGTGCGTGGTTCGTTAGTGAGTGCGCGCGTCAGACCTTGGAGCGGTTTTTGAGTTTGTTACGTGGGGACCTTGTGAGCGGAGATCGGACGATTTGGAGAGGATTAAATTTTCATCGTGCGATTATTAGGTGTTTGACGGTTTATCCGTTTCCCTTTTCCACTTTTTTATCCTAACGTTTGCCTTTTGTTCCCTGATTTTCTCGTCTCATCCGTTTGCCTTTTTTGGGGTTTGTCCGCAAGTCTTATGTAAAAACCTGAATTGTCAACTTCAACAATTTTGATAAAATGAATGCCATTCTCCTTGCCGATGGTGTTTCTAGCGAGGAGCTATGATTTGTAAGACAAAATAAAGTTAGGAGTGTGGGGTTGTGAGTTAGTATTAACATTTTGATAGTCAAGTCAATTAGAATCTTATGAAAATAATAACAAAAAAAAATTGATAGTATTAGTGTATTAAGCTTGTTTTATGAGGATGTTATTGTGAAAAGTTTATAGTGTTATTGGCTGGTAGAGGAGGGCATCATCATTGAAGGAGTACACTAAAAACCTCTCAGCGTGTGGGGTTTGGCGTGTTCTTCTGTCGTGCTTATCGCGCCGAGGGCTAGTGGTGCAACACTTTACAGAGGGTGCATTGCTTCGGGCGATTTTGCCGAGTACGGGACACGAGTCTTTCTCAAAGCGACACGTGTCTCCTCTTACCGGTTTGGTTAAGGTTCATTTTCATTGGGTTCTTCCTTTTCCTTGAATCGGGCCGAGATTAGGCCTATCAGTCACCATTCTTGTTTCGTATTATTGGGGGCATATGAAGCTCAAGCTGCTTTAATAGGCCAATTTGCCGTTTCCTAGGCCTAACCCACTGCTATAGGACTCTGCAGATTTCATTTAATAAGTTAAAAAACATACTCGAGCTTCGCCACCCACGGAAATATTTTTTTAAAAAAAATTATTAAAAAAAAAAAGAAAAAAAGAGGCAACAAGAATCCTGCTCGGTAGAGCTTAAGCATTCAGTTAGCCTTGCTTAGGTTTAAAAATAGTTGACAATTATATACCATACAATTTATTTTTCCATAAATTCAGTGTAACAACTCGACTCACTATATCTCACAACAATTTATTTATTTTTTATTTTTTTTTCCGAATTTAGTGTAACAGTTAAACCCACTATATCACTGTATCACGCAACAACTCAACCCGCCGTATCATGCAGAATGTGAAATACTGCTGCTCTACTTTCCCGTTCCATTAGACCCAAAAAGAGACTGTTGCACAAAGCCGACGCGTGTATGGCTCAGATTCAAGTGAATTCACATTCCACACTAGCATTGCCATTGACCACGAAAACCATCACTTCTTCAGTCGTTTTGCATCCCGTTGAAGATCAACCAGATCCCCCACCTAGGGTTGGTTTGTGCTCTCCACAGCACATGCCTGGTGTAAAATGTTAGTACGGTTCTCAATGAATAAAATAAAATAAAAGCTATGTCAAGATCACTTGGCGAAAATAAGGCTTCAACAACCAAACGCTAGACAACAAAGCATCCAATATACATCTAACTCTACATCTCTAGAGCCTAGGGGTTAAAAACCATTTTTACACACACAGAAGAACTTGACACAGAATCCAGCAACGTGTCTTGGATATATCTCTTTACATGAACCAGAGGTCAGAGAAATCAGAGTAGAAAACAACTACTGGCTAGACAGGAATGACATTGCTCTTCTAAAATCTGGCGAATTGAGGGTAGAATCAGGGAAGTGCTGTCCAGTTGGTAAAAGTAATCCACCCTCGTGAGGAAGCAAGACTTGTCGTTGGCTACTGACACCTCTGTCACAAGAATTTGTAGATGAAACTTCCTTCATATGCTTCACATATTTAAAGAACTCCGCAACTTGGCGTGCATAACTTCACAAAACACATCGTTAAACATAATTAGACCATGGACACACGAAAACCCCAGATATAGTTAAGAAAGAAAACTCCAGATCAGTTGGTGCATAATTAATTACCATCTAGAACTAGCAACCAGATGCTTGTAATGCAAGTAAAATCAAAACTCTCACCTATAAATTTAAATAAGCACGTTGAATTTTTCTTCATTTTGGAAAAACAAAAGAAGAATTTGCCTGCATATGCATGAGGCAAAGAGTGTGTGGGGGGGAGGCTGGGGGCCTTTTGGGGGGAGGGGGATGAGGGAGGGAGGGAAGGGAGGGGAGGGGAGTATGCATAAGTTTATGACATGCAACTTCTGACTCTTTGTACTTCAGCCTTGAACTAAATGTTAGCAATATAATTTATGATCCATATAAATGTGTTTGTCTGCATGTCATGGACTTGAGTATTATCTCAACGACATGTGATGATGGATGTGTATGTAAAGCAAGCAGCAAATCAGCACGAATGGTCTAAATACAAGTGAGAGATGGTTTGCCATAAATTTCATTACCAACTGCTCTACCACTGAACTACTAAGGAAAACATATCCATATGATTAGAAACTTTATAGTTACCAAGACCAAAGTTCCCTATAAAATGTGACTATTAGTTAAGTAATTGCAGTCTTACTGCTCCTTTGCTTCAATATCTCTCTTCAAATCAATGTTGGCTTCACAGTCAAGTATCAAAGCAGGAACCTGGTCATAAAAAAACAAAATAAGCCAAAATAGTTTGGGAACAAATGCAACTCCACAGGATAAAATACAGTACCTTTTGGATAGTTGAATGCATATGATCACCTTCTAGATAAAACATCTTGTCTCTTATATTAGGATATAAAGAGTTATCAAGGGACAAGGGTGGCTTATGGACAGATAACACCCCATGGTTGCCACTTTGAAAAGGGAAAAGCCAGCTCTCATGCTTCTCATGCAGATCACGAAGATACTCTAGGGAGACTCCACCCTCTTCTGCTCTCTTCCTTAGCTTCAGTCTCTGGTGGCAAGTATCAGGGCTTGCTCTAAGATAGATGAAACCATCAGGAATGAGCCCAGGCAAAACCGAGACAACAGGATCAAACCATGAGTCATATATGCTGATCTCCATCTCATTCATCCATTTAGCTTCATGCACGGCTCGTACAAAGACCTTTATTAAGAAACAATGAGATCAATATGCATCATGCTTGAAACTCTACAATAATCAGTTTTCCTTCCTCTTTGAAAGGAATCAATCAACTAAGAAAGAAAGACAACATTTTGAATACATGTTCATGATCAATCTTGACCATTTCCCAACAATGCACATCATCTGCAGTAACAACTATTACTTTTGTGCTGAATGGGAGGAACTACAAATGTATCAGATGCTTACCATCCTGTCACTGAAAACACTCCTCTCCATCAATCTTAGAGGCTTCACTCCTCCAGATGATTCTCTTTCCTGCATTACCCTTGTGACAAACACATAATTCTGAAAGGTGTATGCATACCTGCGTGGTTCGGCATAGAAAGCATCAAGTATATTAAAGTGGTCAGGTCCAATATCCTGCCACTTATCAATTGGTTCAGGAACCACCTCAACAAGATCTCTGAGCTCTATTGTATCACTAACTATTCTCTGAAGGAATGTTGTTTTTCCAACGCTAATGTTGCCCTCAACACAAAATGTAATTTGCTTCTTGCCAGCAGGCTTCATGTCGGAGTTTAAATCCTTTAACTCCTTATCCACACTCTCTTTGATGAAAGTAGTTATGCTCTCGGCATGATTTTTGTGAATTATTCCCACAGAACTCTGCAAATATTCCACCATAGTCTTGTTTGACTTCCCAAGAAACTGCATTGTGTGCCAAAGGATCCTTGTCAGTAAGATGCCAACAAAACCAATTTGCCCAAGGATGTTATGTACCTTCCTCTGTTCATATCGAACATGGGATTACACTCTTTGGACTACTGGTGAGCCCAAACTGAAAATGCGGGAATAATGCTCATAAATTTGCAAAGAACAAGTATAAAATATCCAAACACCGACAACATCAACCAAATCCATTAACAGAACAAGCCAACTTCTAGGGGAAACAACTCAAAATTGGATTACATGACCTAACCCCCATTTCAAAACTCGCCATTCTTGACCTACAGGTCATGCATGTCTAACGCGATAGGCACAGAACAAGACATAATCTCCATGAACAAGCCAAGGAAGAACACAATAAACACCCCTGCAGTAAAATGCAGTGTCCCCCAGATGATTCTAGAATGTCAAAATCTTAAAAAGAAAGTAAAAAAATCGATGAACAGACCTTATCCTTGTACAATTGCTTGAGCTCCGCCATTCCCCGAAACCCTTTCTCCACTAGCTTCCTCAAATTCTTGGGCCCCACCCCTGGAATCGTCAGCAAATCAGCGTTACTAACCATCTCATCTGACCCCTTCTGCCGCCTATTCAACCTCACAACCTTATCCCCTTTCTCGTCGCCCTTGTCACCGTTGGAACTCTTCAGCCCTCCCACCGCCGACGCAGATGCGGCCGCGGCTGCTGCCACGGGCCCATCTGTCCCCGCCGCTGTATAGTACCAGCAGGGTCTCACAGCGACCAATCCCCTGAACGGAGCCTTCGCCGCTGCAACAGCTGCTTTGTTGTCAATTGCGCAGCGACAGGCGTTGTTGGCGCAGGTTGAGGGCACGACACCGGCCCTTCTAGCCCCGGAGGGGCCCGCCGCGGTTAGAGAGGACCCACTTCCACCGGCGACGACAGCGAAAGCGGTGGACGCCGGCATTGAGATTGAAGTGAAAGGTTTAGAGTTTGAAAAGAGAAAGCCGTTGGCTTTCGCGGGTCTGTTACTAAACGCTGATGAAGAGAAAAAACTGGCACTAACACAAGTGCAGAAGGAGGAGCTTGCAGGGGTCCGTAGCAGCTTCTGCATCCTTAACAAGCATATTTCACTTCTCCCACTTAATAATAATAATAATAATAATAATAATACAATTTGCTACAAATATAGTTATATTACATATGTGCAGGCAGCTGTCGAGGGCGGAAAAAGAGAGAGAGCGGCGGAGGCGGGGTTGGTAACTAATTGAAAGGGAATGGTTGGGAAGGGAAGCGAGGGTTTTTGCATTTGGATGCTGGTTGGTTTAGGGTTCGAAGGCTTTTTTTTCTTTTTTTCTTTTTTTCTTTTTCGCTAGAGGAGGGAGGGAGAGAGGGAGGAGCCTCGGCCCGGTTTACTCTTTATTTATTTCTTTTGGGAGTGGTGGGGGGAGACGGCTGACAAATTGAGGAAACTAATTTTGTTGTTCTATTAAGAGTAATATTTAATCTTATTAATTTTATTAGTATTACATTTACGACAAATAATGTATTTATTTATATTATAAATATTTTTCTTTTTTAAGAATAAAATAAATCTGAAAATATTGCATTTTTATTTTAAGAAAAAACAAGAAGAAAAAATTGAAAAAAATAAGTTATGATTCTTTTTTTTTAAGATAAATTTAAAAATATATTTTTAACAAAATAAATTTAGATTTATTTTTTAAATAATTATGTTTTTTATTTTTTAATTATAAATAAATATATATAGTGTGAATTTTAAATATGTATAATATATTAGTAATATAAATTAAATATGTTAAATATAGATTAAATTATAATTAAATAAATTAAGTAAATCAAATTTATATTAAAATTATAATTTTATTAAAATATTATAAATTATAAAAATTTATTAAAAATTGAATTTAAATAAATATTAAAATATTTTAAAAATTAAATAAATATTATTGTGTAAATACTTTAATAATATATATATATATATATATATATAGTTTTGCCCATACATAGATATAAGTATCCTTTATTTAAAAAAATTCTATTCAAGGTTTCCAAAAACAATGCATATTAGGATTAAAGACTTAATTTGACTTTATATTTTACAAATATGACCAGAAAAAGAAGAAGAATTGTTTGCAAATTTGCTTTCAATCGATGTATGCGATTATTATTATTATATTCAGAGAAGGGGCTCCGCCTCGGGGTTTGATGTTAGTGGGTCATTAACAATTATGGGTGCGTGTGGGGTTTGTCTTTTGGGCTGTTTGGTTGTGGCGGACAGTGCCACGCGTTCAAGGGAACATACACGGAGACAGCGAGAGAGAGAGAGAGAGAGAGAGAGAGAGAGAGAGAGAGAGAGAGAGTCGGCATGGTCTTGGGGAACGAAACAGAGGCAAAGATTTTTAAAATCAAACTGGCTCCATCCTGGCTGCGCAGAACTCGGAGAAGCGGAAGGGTTATTATTTAGACTGTGTGGTGCATCGTTCCTTCAATCAGATCTCGGTTTAGTTTTTGACACATCAGCAGCGGCACGATGGATGATTAAACCCGTGAGTCGTCAGATTTGCTGACTCTCTCTCTCTCTCTCTCACTGTGTTTTCTTTGGTTTTTTTTTTTTTGTCTTTGACTTTTTAGTGGTTGGGATAAATGCATAGATACCATTTTCTATAAATATATATATTGATAAGAAGGCAGAGACCTTTTTATTAAGAGCAATGCCATGTACACGTTAAAAAAAAAAAAAAAAAGAGCAATGCTCTATTGTCTAGTTGATTAAGGAAAAAAAAAAAAAACAAATGCCCCACTAGAAATATGCTTGAAAGTCGCTGATCTTGTGGGTCTTTATCATGTCCGGATAAACACGTATTTTCCTAATATTAGTACATTTTTACGTCTATATTCAGAGAATATCACCTTGAAAGTATCATTGGCATTGACGAATTTCTTGTTAAGCAAGTATTAACTTTTTTAACGGTGGCATTGTGACTTAAAAAACAACGCTACGAGGCAAAATCACAGATGGAGGGATCTCAAAGTATATCGCCGACGCATTTCCAGATCCATTCAATGGAGACGACACTGCAACTTCAATTACCAATCACCGAGATGTAGCCCAGCAGGAGCCTTATACTCCGCCCGCGTGGCCACCAAAATCCTGCATTGCTGTGCACTCCTTGCTTGAAGCATCCGTTTGCTCCGAATTATAATTGCATGCCTATCCGGTGGAGCAATTATGTGATTCCGTGTTCTGCATCCCGCGGCGGCACGACAAGATGTCGCCAACTTAAAGGGGATAAAAAAAAAAACAAAAGGTTGCCCTGGCTTTATGCCCAAGATCCACGCAACCAAAGGTACGGACATTCAGTCCACTCACGAAGAGCATGGATAACCAAGGTCAAATGCCAACTCCTGAGATACCAGAATTCAATGGTTGCTGGTGAACTGAGCCATTCAATCCCACCTCCTAGCTAGGAGAATCCCTCGACAATACACCCTCAGATCCTGGCTTTGCCTACAGTAACTACAAGAAGTAAAATGCACAATTTACAGTACATATTTACACACCCTAAACCAAATACATACTAAAAAAAAAAAAAATCCTTTTATAGCGAACAGAAACCAGACCCCATAAAAGAAACCCTCCAGCTTCGCGTCGTGGGGTGGAGATTAAGAATAAAAGGCTTTAGGACTAGATCATGCCAAGCAGCCAAAACAAATGAGAACCAGATTTGATAATCATCATATTTACTAAGCGAGCAGCCAGATAAAGAAACATAAGATAGCCAGGACCAGGATTGTACTTACTATATATTAAACACCAACTTAGGTGCTTCACCAACTTCAGACAGCGGAGCAACCTCTGCACTTCATACATTTGCATTCGACCACATATCACAACCAACTTCTGCCAGTTTGCCCCCATTAATCTTCAGTGCCCAATGTCATGTGCCACGTCATTCCAATTTGACTCTTCTGAGCAATTTTTTTGTTTTTTTTTTTTTTGTACAAATAATGGGACTCAAAAAGAAAATACCTCGAGTCTGACTGGGGCCTCTGCGCCCAGTTGGCTGCTCAAGCGAGGAAAACAGATAATAAACAAACTTTTCTAGAAAGGTATGCATACAGAATAACGTGTGTTTTTGGTTTTTGCTCCCTTCGAAAAGAGAAACTTATTACTTTAAAAGAACTAAAAGTTTATAATAAAATTTAAAAATGAAAATTTTAGACAAAATTCCTCTTTTTTTAACCCAAACAACAAAGTTACAAGAGTGATCAACTTGTCATCCAAGAAACCTTCCATGAGTCACAAACTCCATTTTTGTCTTTGGACACGTGTGTTCGCATTTCTTGTTGCATGAATTTGCCGTTGATCATCTATCTCCAGTTGTCCGAAAAAGAAAAAGCTCTATTCTTATCAATCTGTTCTTCATAATTTTCTCATCCTTCTACCAAAAACAAACCCTCTCTTTTTCATACCCAAAGCAGCTGTGATTTCAACTGCAAGAAATGGATTTTATAAACTGGATGATGAATTGGGTGGTGCCTCCAGCGAGCTTGGTGATGCTGGCCCGTTCACGGCCAGCTTTGTGCTTTATCAATACATGCGAGTGGCTGTATAGAACTTTTAATGGCAAGAATATGGACGATAAAGTGGTTTTAATCACTGGGGCTTCTTCAGGCATAGGAGAGGTATGCAGCACTTCCTTGGAATATTCTTCAACATGGGTTCCAATTCTTAGTGTTTGAATGCTCTGACTTTGCCCTGCCCACTAAAAAAATGGGAAAGGATTATTCTTGCGAAATTGTCCGCTCAACGGTATGATTGTTCGTTTTGATTGCAGAAAATTGCTTATGAATATGCAAAGAGAGGGCTGAATCTTGTATTGGTTGCACGAAGAGAACATAGGCTCCAGGGAATCGGTTAGAATGCTAGACTTATTGGTGCAAGGCATGCCATGATCATGGCGGCAGATGTCGTCAAGGAAGATGACTGTAGGAATTTTGTCAATGAGACCATAAACTTCTATGGCCGTGGTACGTCTCACTTATATCGTATTCGAGAAAACTCTATGCTGCAGATACATAATTCTAGACGATTCTTTCATATTCGCCACTTTACTTGAGCCATCAAAAATGCCTTCTCCGAGAGCACAAGTTTTAACGTTTCTATATGTTTTTTGGTTGACACATTTTTTGCACCGTGCAGTGGATCATCTGGTCAACGCAGCGAGTCTGAGGCATTCCTTCTATTTGAAATAAGTGACAGTCACCTCTGTATTTTCCGAAATGGGTTTTGGGTGAAAATTGAGGTTAGCTAAGCAAATGGGTATTTTTCAGAACAGAAAAGGGAAACAAGTGCCAAAATTCAGAAGGACAAAAAATAACGGGGTAGGGAGTGTCGGCAAGGCAAGCGGGTCTTGCAGTTTCCCTTTTCGATATTTCTTTTTTTATGTGTAAATTGTTTTCTAAATTTGCTTCTGTTAATTCCTTGGGATTTGAGGTCGTTGAAAAAACCAGCAAATTTCGCGGGCAAGCCCTGATGTCCGGTTGCGTCAGGGACCAATGTCAGCGGCCTGGTGGAGGCTCATCCACCGGCTATTTCGGTTTGAAGGCCATCGTCTTTCTTTATCAGGTGGCGGCACGGTTGACCTTCATTTTTCGGCAACAATGGCAATTACACTGCAAGAGTAGTATTGCATCTCTCTCTCCTTTTTCATTTATATTATTTTCCACCTTACTATCAAAACAGTTAAAAAAAAAAATTATTAAAGACTACTATAAATGTTTAGGGCCTTCGAATCTAAATCTGATAATTACTTTAAAATTTTATATTTAGTGACCACTGAATCTTACTTAATGATCATCTCACATCCATACTTAACTTAAAATATTTATCGCATGGTTTATAATCGGCCAACTTTTATTTTTGTCAAATTGAAAAATGCTGACTGTGACTTTAACAAAGGAATATTGCCCACTTTTTTCTACTTCCACAGAATTAGCCTTTTTATAAAGGTTCGACCCTAGCTGTTTCTGGTTTTCAATAATAATAATAATAATGAAGTAGGATTCGTTCGGAGATGTGGACTGTTGGACGATTGGTTACCATGTCATAATCAAATGTCGTGAATTAAACATGCCTCAGCCTTTGTTTTGAATTCTGTGACACAGCTCTGACCAAAAATTGCGAATAGAAAACCATTTAGTATCAGCCACCGACGAGCCTTCTCGACTTAATCTCTATGTAGCTGAAATGTGCACACGCACTCAATGGGGTTCACATTTTTATTCCTATTTGTTTTAGATGAATGTAACTGTTGGATCGTAGCGGCAGCTTGCCGAGGAGATCAGCATGTGAAGTGTCCAAGCTGGTACGACATATTTCTTCCTTACAGATACTTTGCACCCGGTGTCCTCAACAGGACGTTCGGCCTTCTGCTTTCAACGCGGGGTGCAAGAAGAAGTATTTCTCTGGCGTCGGCCCCTGGGAGGCCTCTCTTGGAGGGTACTCCTCCTCCTCCTCCTCCTCCTCCTCCTAGGCGAATTCTTGCTGTTCCATTACCATGACCCAACTCAGCCCTCGGCAGATTCAAAAACTGGAACGACACGCCGTAGCTTCTTGCAAAGTGATCACGCTGCGCACGTCTCAATTCCGAAAGAGTTTTTCTGTTTTATATAATAAATATGCTTGTTAACGTTAATTTGTGTTTGACCACCACGGATTTTTGACATTAATGTTGAGAATTAAGTGGTTTTGTTTTCCAATTTTATATGATTAAAAAATTAAACATTAACTGTGATATTGTTTTCTTTTTTTTTTATTCTGAATAAAAATTTATATAATTTGTAAACACCCGTGTGTGTGTGTGTATATATATATATATATATATATAATAATTTTTTTAATACAAAACCTATAAATTAGTTAGTGTAATATTGTTATTAAGTTTATTCTGCAAGTGTTTTGACCAAACGGTCTATGCAACTTAGCTCCGTCTATGCCACTAATGAGTCGGCGTAAGTCGGCACTCCAGGAAAATTAAGTTAAAAAAAGGCGGCGGGGACCCGGATGAGTCGGCTTGTGTTCGTGTCCAGGAATTTAACGATCGGCTCAGTCAAAAGTGGCCAATTCAACGGACGGCTGCTAGTGAATCCGAACGCTTGCAGGTTTGACGGTTTGCAATTTACCGACCCCAGACCTCCTAGTAGCCATCCATATTTATTAATGTTACGCGGACCAGGGTGCTGAGGATCTAAAGAAAGTAAATTGGTACGCTTTTGTCGGAAGGATGGTGATTGAATCTGGGCTAAGAATCTAATTAAAGAAGCTAGTTATACCCGTATGAAAAATAAATGTTTTGCAATGTCCTAATTGAAATTCACCAAAAATTCCTTTAATGCTTGAGTGGTCTCTCAGTCACTCCGCCTCACTTGCCTCCACTGCCGCGTCCAATCACAACATGCGGTTTTTTGATATATTAAAAGACTCACGCGCAAACACACACACGCAAGTAAAAAAAAAAAAAAAAAAATCTGTGAAATCTTAACTCCTAAAGAGAATATACAGCCAAGAACCCCCCAACTGATGATCGAACACAGAAAGCATTGCTCCTCCTGTCAACGAGAGGAAATGTCCTCTGGTCTCTGTTTGAAGAAGATGAACATTTTAAAAACGGAAAACATGAAGCTTCTTTATCTTTTCTTTATTTTCGTTGAAAAAAGTGGTTACGAGGGATCGCCTGTAGTTGTTTCTGCGGATTTAACAGATTTAGACCGAATATAGGAATACTAAGCTGATGACCACCATGCGCGTTTCTAGAATCCCAACAAAGGCAAACAACGTTGACAAAGCCAAGGCGACATCTTTAAGGGATCGTCGGCTAAAAGAAATAATCTTCAACAGAGATGCTTAAACCCTGCCCTTCTCTTGACTCTTTTCTTTCCCAATCCCTACTTGCACCCTCGCCGTCTTCACGAAATTCTGTCTCTATTCCTCCTATCGAACCACTTTCGGTGGCCCTCGAGTCCTGAGCTTGCGAGCTGCTCCTGCTTAGAATCATCTGAGCATCAACTGCCATGCCAGCATCCGAGGCTACTCTTTGTATAGACTTGGGTGACATGTCGGATTGTACACTTTCAGGCAACATAAGAGGAAAATTCAGGCCGTCCACTGAAGAGGGTCCACGCAAACAGTAAGAGGCTACGTCGTGGGCTACTGCGGCAGCCTGGGGCGTGCTGTACGATCCTAACCAGAGTCGTTCCTTTGTTCCGGGAACCCTGATTTCAGACACCCATTTGCCCCATTTCCGACGACGAACCCCCTTGTACTTGTTTTGACCTGAGATTTCATCCCCAACCTGTAACGAATTGAAGCTGAGCATTCTTGCGAGTTGTGCGAACGGTAAAGAGAGAAGACTTCTTTGGCTGGTACAGCTTGTGAACTTGGAAGAGACAGAGAGGTTGACGTGCTTCTTTTGGTTGAGGAAGGACAGAAGTCAGAGGTACAATATTGCTGATACGTTCAACGTTGATTCTGTCTCACAAGTACCGCTCGTGATTATAAAATGAAAAAACATTAATTTGAGTACTTATATTACATGGCCGGAGGATAGTGAGGGTCAGAAAGGTGGGCAGAAGTAATCATTTTCGAAGGTCAAAGTCAAAGGCCCACAAGGGACGGTGCATTGATGGACAATTCAAGTTGGGGGTGGCGGATGATTGGGGTCACTTTGTTACCGTTTGGACAGAAGACTGGCTGACTCTAGAAGGGGGTTTTGTTTTTGGACCAATAGATACACAAGTGAGGGGCGCGTGTGCATTTAGGACCATTGGATGCAGCGTTATTACCTCATGCATGACGTCACCCAATGACCCTCCATGTCGGCGACGACCGCTAGAAGGCGGATTTGAAACAAAGAGAATTTAGAAATAATCTCGTCAGACGGACCACAGAGATAATCCAGGCCATTTCTTTTCTGTGGTTAAATCCGAGGCATTTATAAAGGAAGAAAAAAATGTAAATAAAATATTAATGCTGTTCGTCAGGTACTTAACCAGTTGAGCTAATTCAATTGGCCACCAAATTTTTGAATTAGGAGGGCATTGTGGGATCAAATCCTATCATCTCCTCTAAAATTGACAAAGTAATTAGAATTAGTGCGGCATATACAATTTTTTCTACTACTAACGGAAAATTTTAATTTTAGAAATCATTTTCTACACCCTGTAGAATGAGTCTGGGATGCCCTTTTATTTAAAATGTTCTTGAAGTGCGGCCATCAAATTCGCATATTTGAACAGCCGATGTATCTTAAACACCGATGAATGAGAGATGGAGGAGAACGGTTAACAAATCACCACCTTCAATTTCTACTTATAATTAAATTAATCTTGTTGGCCGTTCCTTTTGTTGAAATTAATTGTCGTATGACATGATATATTCTTATTCTTTTCTCTTGATAGTTCATTTCCCATTGCTTTTCTAGCTTACTGCAATGATAAGCAAGCTGAACCACAGCCTCCACCAAAATGAATTTGTGGCTCCACCATTTAGGAGGGCCCTTGGAAGGCCCCGTCTCTTGTCTTGCTATTAACCAACTGCTGGGGTGAAAATCCATTAATCTGTTTCTCGTATAAGATTTGAGAAACAAAATGGGATTAAACTGCTAGAGTACCTGAGAAACTATAATTGCTTTCTCACATATGAAATAGCCACGTGTCTCCATTACATTTACTTCTTATCGTATTTAAGTTGGGCGAGCAGATGTCCAAAACTGGGTCTATGACATCTTGAAATGAAAGTTAAAAAAAAAAAAAAAAATCATAATGAACGATGTTACAGACCAAGCATAATATACAACAAATGCATGTAACTTTTGACCATTATTTCCATACTGCAAAATGAACATATTCAGGCTTTGAGTCCCTCAAATGAAGGCGAAAGAATTCTGAAGAGCCCGTCTGGGTTATCGGCATGTACCTGTCAGCATGCGACAACAATATGAAATCTCTTGGAAAGAACAGCCAATATACTAATAAAAATGCCACCCTACGCAAAGGTGGGATACACCTCTTATGACACTCTCAATATCAGTACACAAGTGGACTTAATCAGATGCCATTGCTAGATGACCCTTGAATGGACTCAATGCCATCTCAACCAAAGGCAAAAATGAAATGGTCTTGTACTAAAAGGATACGTGAGCTTTCCATTCCATCTTTTTGGTACGGGTTTAATACAAGCCCGAGCCAATCTTAAAAATTAAAATTTCAAGCTTAAATTTGAAAGAAGGAAAGGCAGACCAAAGGGGCGTATATGTGAAACAAAATATGGCAGGTTAAATGGCATTAGTGTGTGCCTCGGTGGTACTATATGTATCAAAAGCACAGAAGGAACATACCCAGTGACCAGCATCTTCAAGGACATGCATTTCAACTCCTCCTCCCTCCTCAGCAGCTAGATCTTCTGCAGCATGGATTCTTTGGAGATCTTCAAGGGCCCATCGGTGCAAGCTCCTTTCTGCCTTTAAAAAGTTAATATGCACACCTCGAGGCAAATTTTCAACAAATTTCCTGTAGTATAATGCACATTTCAGCTCAAGTTCACACAAAGAATAGAATATTCACTGCCATTATCAACTCCATAACCAGGTTCAATTACCATAAATTTGTTTCCTCGTATGATTGGTACATTTCAGCAATTCCATCAAGGTTGAACACCCATGAGAACCTTGATAATGGTGAACCACGAGGGTCATTTGGTCGCAGATTAGTTGCTACCCACTGGGTGCAAAAGTTTGGCAGTCAGTACCTTTAAAGGCATTATATTTGTTGATATGTGATACAAAGTTTTGGCATAGATAAAGAGAGCACTAGCTAAAGAGAAATCAAACAGAAAAAGCATCAGTTTTTAAGTCAGCATAAAGCCTAATCAACCAAATTCAAATACCAGCATGCACTCAAGATTAAACAAAAGCAAAAGAGTCAGTGGTTGATGCCACTGTGGAGCTGTACAAGATCTTAATGTAATGGGATACCCTATGACAATAAACAAGTGCATGCTAATGAGTTGATCTCTCCCCATGACTCCTAAAGAGGACAGATCAAGAGAGGGATGGAGTCAGAAGAGTGGAGAAGTTTAGCTTTCCTAGGGAGGTCAGAGTATCATAGACAGAACAGGGGATGCAGGTGCAGGAGTGTTTATGATTTTGGCTGAATGGAACCCATCAACTACCAGCTAGAACAGGCTTACAGTTGTCACCACCAACAGCCAGCACAACAAACATGTCTTGTTTCAACTATGCCTACAATTTAGCTTAAGTTTCAGTCAAAACCCTGTTTGTAGCAAGAATATTGTTAGACTCAAAAGTCCTTCAAGTTTCCTAACTTTATTCATATCTGAACATTTTGCAATTTGCCAGTCTCATCATTCAATGTGATTCTAGTTCCATCTCAGTTCTGCATAAGATTATTTATTGCCATTTGCATATAGTTGAATAGCCATCCTCTTCACAAATTCAATCCCCGGAACAACAGTGATCATTGTGCTGAAATAATATCATGCCCTTTCATTTCACCTTATCCATTAAAGAGACAACTAGCCTATTTGAACTGCATTCATACCAGATAAGATGCTCTAGCACGCCTGTGGTTTAGCCAAATCCACAGACAGCTGATAATAATTTATCTAGGATAGCAAACTGCCTTTCTCATGTTAAAGTTAAATGACATCAAACAATATGCCAAATCCCTAACATGCAACTAAATTATTAGCATAGGAGTGCAAAAAAGAAACACTAGGGTTTTGAAACATGCCTGTGCAACATCCTTGGAAAACCCTTCTTGAAGAAGAGCATTCACAACCTCATGCTTTGAGGAGACCTTCCTTGAAGAAAGATAATACAGTACTCAGAACCATGCCGGAAATGAAAAATAACAGGAAGAAAAAAATCAAATTTAAAAATTGAAAAAATAAAAGAGAATGTTTATTAATTTGTTTGAATCAAGTCACTAAACTTAAATGGGTGTTACGATAATGACCTTGGCTTGCTCAGCATTTAATAATCAATCTCTTATTGTCCAGCTCAACTTGTTTTCTATATCACTCTAACCATGTTACAATCCCAACAACCACAATATCATGAGAAAGCTAGAAGTTCCAAGAAAAATGATAGTTACATATTGGAGCCTTGTTTTACTTGGTTAGATCAGGCTAAGCTAGAAAACAGAATTAAAAGTAAAAATTAGGATAAAATTTCATCCATTTGGCTACAGCAGATGACATTGTAACCTAGTCAGTTGCATGTATGAAGGAGCACTGGCCCATGCGAGGACAACAGGCAGTGAGACAGAGAACTTTCCTATCATGGTTGGTCTGCTAAAGTTGTGAAATTAAATTAAATTAGGTTGACCCCCTTTTAGGCAAAAATCTTTTACATTGCTCAATCTATCCTATCAAATGCTGCTTAATGTACTTTAATGCAATATGATAGACATTAGCTGTTACATTAGCATACACTGGCCTACCAATAAACCAAAGGAGGACTTCGTAAAAGCCAGATCTTACCTCCTCTGGCAATTTCTTTAAAAAATGTATTAGTTCTGCTGGATGGTCCTCTCCATCTCCACCAGCTCGGACTTTTCCTGGTGTAGCATCAAGTACCCAAACCTACAGCAAGGAGTGTGATGTAGAACCAAATACAAAAGATAGAGGAAATAGGGGAAGTAAGGAGGAAAGGTAAAAATTTCAGAGGAAAAGTAAGGGAGAGCAACATGAAGAAAGAAAGAAAAAGGGGGAGAACTCATACAAACAAAGAGGAAAGGAATACCATAGCAGACTGCTCAAAATCGATCCAATAAATAACTAGTCTGCCAAATAAGCAAAAGACCTATTTATTGGCACACATAACCTACACTGAAAGCCTCAACTAAAATAAGCATCCCTAAGAGTACCATCAACAACAACTAGGCAAAACCACTAAACAACATAAAATTCAAAAGCTTGTAAACTAGACTTTTTTTCTAAATTCCCAGGACCCTTAGACATTGGAATGAATTAACATCCGGACATCTGACATAATAAAGTAGTTCCAAATTACTAACAATATTAAAAGAATCAAGCAGATAAAAGCCTTACTCTGACGGGTCGTGCAAGAGGCTTAGCAGCTTGTTCTACCATGCTCAGGACAACTGCATGTGTAATTAGGGAGCACTGTAAGCACTTGAGTCATCTGAAATACATGTAAACTGTCACATGATATCCTCCAGTATCTAGGTATATTGCACTTCAAAGCAACAAGTACCTTTTCCTCCAAAACTGTGACCAATTAAAACTCTAGGTGTTATTCTAAGTTGTGCTACCTGCTCAAGCCAAAAGTAGAAAGAAAAAAAAAAAGCATAAGATGAAGATTTAAACTACAAAAAAAAAAAAAGAGGATTATTCATCAAAGCTTCCTGGAGAGTAGTCACTAGTTCTGAAATACACAATCCTGGTTAGGAATACTTAAGTTTTCCTAGTATAGTTTTAAGGATGTATTTATCTCAGAGTTCTAGTGCTGCGTAAGGAGTATCACACTCATACATGAAGCTGATAGTCATTGCTCAAAAGGTACGTACTAGCTTTAAAACATCAAAAGCAGTTGAGGCAACCGAGTGGGGCCCTATCTTCTTGATTGTAGCTGAATCTCCGTGGCATCGCAAGTCCACCAAAAGAAACTGCAGCAATACAGAATTCAACAACAGTTGACATTCTTGTGGATGCACAAAACAATATTAGAAATCTTCTCTATACTGCAACTTGATGAAGGAGAAAGAAATACAAAAAGGATGTGTAGGAAGACAGCTAGTTATGCCAACACAAATAACTTGACAAAACATTTTGATTTTTTATTAGAGAACTCACAAACGCCATATATTCATTAAATAGTACCTGCCACATTGGAAATTCCTTAGCTAGTCTCCTAGCAAAAGAGCCTGCAATAATCCAAAAACTATTAACTAAAACCAACACCAGTTCCTCTCTGCCTTGCAAAAGTTTAAGGCGACGGACATTGACAGAACATAGCAGACATAGCCCAGTAAGAACGTGCAGCTGAAGAAATAAGGCATTCTCTCAAATGAAATGAACAGCAGATAATTAAAAAAATAAAAAATGTCAAGGACTTGTAGAATAACATCAACTTGATGAGCTTCAGTTCATTGTTCCTAAAATTCAAGACTTAAGATGATCACTGGGTTGATTGGGCTTAGAATATGTCCAGGCTATGGCCAATACAGACAATAAGTTTTGAATGTATCCCCTAAAAAGCAGGGCAACTATGAAAAGGAGACATAAAAACTAATTAATCAAGCCCCTAATCCATGATCTGGCATTTATTCCCTTCACAATTAACTGGCTCAGTCTTCTATGAATTTCAAGGGCCAGGGTGGATAGCATAACCTCATCAGACCCCTTTTTCCTCCCCCAACCCCTTCCCCCCACCCTCCTCTACGAAGAAGACAACATTTGGTTGAGGCCTATAACTTCAGCTCTTACAAACAGCCAAAATTCAGATAAACACAATGGAACTTAAGAACAAAATAATTTCATATGTGTGCCTAGAAAAGAACAAGGAGAAGATGTATATAGAATGATAGCGTCAACGCACAATATTCATAACTGCAAAACAATCAGGGAGTTTACATCAAAACATTGAAAGTGTAACTAAAATTATGTTTCCGGTAAATTCAGTGTGCATAGGAAAACCATGACAAGAGTGCCTACCCCAGTTTTTCCGGCAACCAAGAATGCCATGCAGAAGGACAGCCGTTGGGGGGTCTGGTACCGACTTGTCCATTGCAGAAGCCCACTTTACCTGTGCACCGAATAGTTTTACGTAAGAAAAATTCTCCCCTTAAGAGCATTCTGTGTTCAGTCCCAGAAAGTTGATAGTTATTCTTAAAAGAATAATGCAGCTGTTGCAAGAAGTTGGGGCCATTGCAATTTGCCCAAGGCAATGAAATCTTCACTAAATTTTGCCAATGCTAATGAGTTAGGTTATAGAGAGGACAGAATGGTGTAATACATTAAACTTACAAGAGATCCTTGAACAAGTTCATAAGCCTGACAGAGAAGAACCACATAGTTAGCATTAATGAAATCGGAGTTCAAAGCCACATTCAAAGATTTGTGTGGGGCGTAAAAGAGCATGATTGTGTAGGTGATTGCCACAAGAAAATTTCATTACCAAGGAACCGGACCGTTCCGCCACTGCTCTGCCATAAGCTGGCTTCTCATCTACTAATGCCATACGTATCTTTTGATCTCTAGTTGATCTTCTGGCGGGACAAAGGGCCGACCGAGAGACTCGCAATGCATTATTCTACAGTCAGGTTTAATAATACGTCTTCGGTTAAAAAATTAGCCAGAAAGCCAAACAAAAAAAAAAAAAAATCTGCAAGAAAACCCAGAACCCATAATTAAAAGTTCAGAGATTTCAAGAACCAAAAAAAAAAAAAACAAAAACAAAAACAAAAACAAAATTGCTCAATGCGAAACAAAAATTTACCCGAAAAGGCGTCAAAATCCTGGAATCGGACCCAAAAGTCAGCCTGCTTTCGGCGTTATGGGGAGCTCTTTCGCCGCGCAGTTGACCGCAGAGCGCGTGGGTAAGATTCGAGATCACAGACATTTTTTATTCGAGTCTCAAGCAAAGGTTGGCGGCCAAAATCCTTCGGATCTTTACTTCTGTTCTGTCTCCGGCCAATCGGTTCTTTAACGATCCAGATTGAAAGAATACACAGAGAAAGCAAAGAACGAAGCCGGAACCCCCCCTCCCCCAAAATAATAATATATTTATGTTTTTTTTTTGAAAAACAAAGTACGAGGCGGTATGTGGGGAAATTCGAGTTTTTTTTTTTTCTCCTTCTTCTTTCTCTTCAACTGCAACTTATGCTGTGTAAACAGGCAGTTGGCAAAGTTAGGACGACAAAAGAATGTTGGGGCAGAGAGTTCGAGGCGGAGACTTCGAAGCCGGACATTTGCGTGATGTGTCCGCCTCTCGTTTATTACTCGTCGTCCTTGCAGTTGAACGCCACCTGACCTCGACTCACCGCTAACGGTTCGGACTAGATCGGTTTCAACTCTGAAGTTGCTTTTTTTTTTTTTTTTTCTTAAAAAAAAATAAATATTCGACTCAAACCGGCCAGGCCAGCTGGTTCTAAAATTGGATCAAACCAAACCCACGCGGAGAGCGCCGAAGTATTATTGATGGGCCCATTCGTTTCACTTGCACAGCCCAACCCACGCGCCTGCGCCCTGAATAAATATTTTCCCACTCGCACGACGGCACGAGACAGATTTTATTTATCCATTACGGATGACAAAACCGCAAAACGTCGTATTTTGTTCTTTTATTCTAGGTTATATATTACGGGCTTCATTACATGACAATTTTTCTTTTCCTCTTTTTTTTTTTTTAAATTATCTACCATTGAATTTCAAGTTCAAAATTTTTAATTATAAAAATGATTTTAATACCGAAAAACTTTAGTCTGAATTAAACCATATTATTAACTTCGTCGAGAAAGCAATTATAATTTTTTATTTTGTCCAAAAAAAAAAAACTCACTAAACAAGAAATTAGCCATTATTAATTAGGGTCAAAACCAGTCAAGATCCTAAATCCATTCTCTCTGTGTTATATCTCTTTTCTAATTTCTCTCGGACGGGTGTCTTTCCGACCGACCGACCAAGACCATAGACCATAAGTCTTCCTCAGTCACCGGCGCAAACAGATTCGCGATTACATGCCCTTAAACACTGCCGGCCAACGCACTTGCCACCTAGCTCAACCAAATGTCAATAATTTCACGTTCGGACGTGGGTTTTTAATAATCTTACGTTTCTACAATCCGATAATATCGACGGTAATATTACCCTTTTACTCGAAACTGCCCCACGTACTTGTTAACTGTCTAATGGAGTAATGCACATGAGCTTTATAATTGATGATGAACCATTGACGCCAGCTTTTGGTGTCACTTTTCGTTTTTCTATTTGCCACTTTGGTGCCCACCTCGGCTGCTTTTCGTGATTAAATAAATAAATAAAAAAAAAAAAATATATATATATATATATATATATATTAAACAAATGATCCATGTCCACGGAGCTGATTCGTACCTTATCGTGAATGAAATTTATGAGGCTCATATTACTCACGAAAAATGTCTAAAGTGATTTTTTTTTTCCATTTTTGTTGGTTTTGTTTTTTTTAATTAAACGAGAAATGCACCTGTCAGTTGATAGTGCGCCACTTCTGTCTCCTTTTGCTCGCTGGCTAACTTTGACCTCCAACGAAAGAGCTAACCGAAAAAGCTAAGGATTTTCAAGAGAGATGGGTGTGGCTTCAACTGTCTGTTTTACATTCCCATTCACTTCCACCACCGTCACGAGGTGTGTTCTCCGCCGCCAACTTCACTCCCTCTTGGCGCCCTCCTCTTTTCATAATTATCCTTCCGTAAGTTCAATGCTCTTCTTTCATAACGTCTTTTCATGATTAATATTTCCATGTTTGAGTCATAACTCTGACCTCCATAGTTGAATTTTGCCCTTACTGGAAAGATTTTTATTTTTGAGGATTTTATTGCTACATGCCACTGGCTCTAGAGAAAGATTAGTGTTTTTGTTACGAAATTGCCCTGCATGGTTCAAAATTTTGCTTGATGTGAACGGGAATTCATAGCTGAATGTCTCTAACTCCATTAATTGGGAAACTACTAATGCAAAAATTTTGCTTAAAAATAGTGCTACAAGTTCGCAGATTAACAGTAACCTTTCTATGTCTCGCTAAAAGCGTGCAAATTCTGACTGCAAAGCTTCAGTTCATGTTCAGAGCAAATGGGGTTCAAATCCTCAGAGATCATTAGTAAAGATTACTGCCCGCAGAATTTCCTGCAGTCTGTTGGGAGTTGAAGATGACCTAAATGACGACGAGTCATGCGAGTTAGTCAGCGGAGCAGAAGTTTCAATGGGGGAGGGTGATGATAGCATCAGTGCTTACTTGCTCAGGGCAGTGAAAAATAATAATGGAATTGGAATCTTACTCTTGTCTGATATTTACGGGTTTGAAGATCCTCCTACGAGGGACTTTGCCTATCGCGTTGCCTGTAGTGGCTTCAAGTATGATTGCTTATCCTTCAATTAACGTGGACAATTATTCCTAGTCAGAGTCTCCTTATAATTAGGTGTTTATCTTTCAAAATTCTCGTGGACAACCTTTTTCTCATGCTTTGCCTCTTCCTAGCGTAATCTGTCTGTCTCCTACCATATGTTTTGATCCATTTCTCTGCACTTGCTGCAGTGTTTTGGTTCCGGACTTATTTCGCGGGGAACCATGGAAAAGGGACCGCCCAAGGGCTATCTTTGATGAATGGATGGCAAAACAAGAACCCAGGAGGGTTGCAAAAGACATTGATACATCAGTAGGATGGATGACTGATGAATTCATGGCCGCGGGAATCTCGAAGAAGCTTGGCATAATTGGGTTTTGCTTTGGGGGAGGCAGAGTGATTGAAGTGCTATCTAGAGATCAGGGAGTTCGTTTTGGCGTTGGGGTCTCCTTTTATGGCACAAAAATGGATCCATCGATAGCATCCAATGTAAAAGTTCCTGTACTGCTTATTTCAGGGGACAGCGATCCACTTTGTGAGGTTAGGGTGTTGCATGAAATTGAGCAGAGCATTGGTAATGGATCAAGGGTTGTGATTTTCAAGGGAAGAGGTCATGGCTTTGCCCATCGACCCATCTCTCCCGAGGAAGATACGGATGCAGAACAGGCGTTTTCAATCACGAGAAGTTGGCTGCATGATTATCTGGATTCAAAAAACTGAATGCAGGGTTACTTATTTCACACATTTCCCTTGTGGGCACGAAGTCTGGTGGAGCTCACCGGTTGGCCACTACTGGTAACATAGCCAAAAAGGGGCGAAATTGCGGGGTGTTGCAGAGGATCTTCTATCATTAGATGCTTGATGTCGGCATAAATCGGTCGTGTTATCTCCAAATACAATAATTCTGTGTCATGTAAATCGAAATAGGCCAAAACCTGTCCCCCTTATACCCGTTAGTGTCTAATATGGGAGTTTTTAGTATTTTTAGATCATTCGTATCAGCTAGAACTGCTTAGCCTAAAGTTTGACGGACCAACAAAGGCCCGGTACCGTTTGAACTCTCAAGTCTCTAGAATTTCAAGTTCAGATCTTGATGACGGAGAAAACAAAAAAGAGTTAAGTCCACTTAAGTGCATGTTGGTTATAGTGTTAATGGTTATCAATTTTGGTAGTCAGAAGTTCCATTTTGCTACAAATTGTAACTTTTTTGGCCCTTTGCTTGTCTAAAATCCACCCGGAACCTACTTTTTTTTTACCTTTGTTGCTCACGTTTGCAGCAGAACAGAAAAATTTGTCATCGGCTGCCCTTTTGGCTGTACAACCTCCAACCACAATTTCTTCCTCAATAGTTTTACCTTGACAGAGACCATCCAGCACCCTCTTCTGCAACTCCTCTCTCAATTTCCAAAATATGGGAAACATGCCTCAGGATGATGGAGCTCATGTTTCGCCATCAACTGGAGTTTTCCACATTTTCATGCATATAGCTAGTAGAACGGACAAAATGAACAGCATTAATTGTTCTGTCATATTTGGGATCACTTTGCCCCCTTGCCAGTATCGCCACGAGCAAACATCGTGACATAACAAATTGTGGAATTTATTAAAAAATTCTAGATATCAGGCAAACCACTTTAAACCATCACTAATATCGGTGGTCATAAAAATCCCAATGGTTGAAAGTTCGCTCTGAGGGCCCCAATGACCACCCAACCTCACCAAAATACAAACTCACCGTGTACCAGGAACTCCTAACTCACAAAGTACATAAGATTGCTGATAGATAGAAACCCTGCGAGTGCCAAATGAAGCAATTATTCATTTCTTTCATTTTCTCCACCACTAAAACTGTCCCCTGGTGCAGTTACAAAACATAATTAAAATGCCTGGGAGATTCACAGTACATAGGGTTAACAATTAATCCATCAAGCAACATTTCACACTACTTATCAGAATGTCATCTCGGGGAAAATGATCCACAACAATCTCTTGAAAATTTTGTTTTGCAACCGAATCAACTTGAGAGCAGCTTCAAGTATCAGTTCTCAGTCCTGACCATCCTAGGAAAAAAAAAAAAAAAAACAGAGGAATACATGATCTTGGCCTAGATTCTTATGAAAACTAGATTCCCGTGAAAAATATGATATGTTTTCATAGTGAACATAGTTATAGCATTATATAAATTGTAAATTGTATGCAACAATGCACTCAAGTGCTGACATGGTGAAATTAGGACTGGTTAGAAATGACTGTCAAATATTTGAACACGCTATGATTATTTGCCATTATCAATTTGCATGCCATTGAATCTTGCAACAACCGGTACATATCCATCGCAACACTCTCATAGCTTATACTTTCCTTTGTAACTCTTTTAGTCTTAGAAAGCTAATTTTTGTAGGGAAAACAAAATTCCATTGAATGACAAATTGTGGCTTACTCAAGCCAGTCAAAGTCCAAAGAAAACTCTAGAAGCAGCCCACAGTTGATATAGTTCTGAACGTGTACAAAAGAAACAGCAAATGAGCAACATGCTCACACAAAAGAAAAAAAGGTGCAATCAATAATAATGCGAAAACATATCTCTAATTCAGATCTATAATCAACAAAGGAACACAGCACTCTCAAGTTTATTTGTTAAGCATCATAAAAAATTTAATCTCTAATTTTCTTTCCGCAGCTAGGCAGAAATATATAAGATGTTCAAGTAAAACTGTTCAACACACATTTCTAAATAGAGGGAAAAAAAAACAAAATATTGTCCTCTGAATACAGTAAATACCCAAGAGAACATTTATATATTCTATTCAGAGGTAAGAACGGAGTGAAATTCCATGATTCAAAATTATTTAAAGAATTAAAATGGATCCATTGAAACAATAACATCGAAGAGGGGCGATATTCTTGGATTTGTTTCTAAGGCTTCCTTTATCATGGGTTGGCTAGCCTCAGACGGTAAAGATGTTTAGTGTCAATCCAAGGTACCTGGGATAGAATACCCGATTGGCCAATCATGCAGATGAACCCGTGCCCTAAGAAAGGACTGCCATCCTTATTAGAGTCAGTGGCCAAACAGGCCTCCGGTAGATGTAAGCGAACAAAAGTTACAGTTATCTCCCATGCCACCAAGAAGGACAAGTTAGAAAAACAGACCATTTTGTTTCAACACATCCGGCCACGCTGAATACATATTAAAACAACTATTACAAAAAGGCACATTGAATGAACCTAAAGTTATGAGTTAAATATATCAAGAACATCAAACATGAAAATGAGAAATACAAAAATCCAATCATGGATTAAAATTCTACAAAAATCTCAAAAGATATTCCTTCTGCACACAATTTCTCCTTGAAATTATACACAAACCAATAATGATTATTGCCGCTAGAAAAAGTCCAGTAAAAAATTATTACAAATAACCTAGGTATGAACAGAAGAGACCATTATGGAAAACAAGTTCAAAAACGAAGCTATTTTCACATAAATTCATTCTACCTGAGGAGGGGGAGTATTTGAAACCTTTGAAGGGGGCAACTTTGTAGGAGATCCATCAAGGATACGGGAGCATTCTGTGTACGCAGATCCAACACCCACTCCAGCAGCAAAAGCTATAGATGCCCAGCGAGTCACCGGACTCCCTAGTTTGTTTGTTTGTTTTTTTTTTTTTCCCGAAAAGCAAATTAGCTATTTAGATGTTATCAATGACCACAAATCATCCAGCTAGAAGTTAATGAAACAAAGGCAAGAGAATTTACATTTTTTACAATGAAGTATTTTTCCACAGGAATTGACAATTTTTAAGGTTGGATTGTAAATTTGGAAAATCAAACCATTTCACCGTCTATATAGCCCCTCAAAATCAATTGCATTTGCAACCCGAACTCTTAATTTTCTTTTTATTATTTTTTTAAAGTTTTGTCATTATCAACTTAGCTTAGCAACAAACCACTAGGCCAGACTATTATTATTATTATTATACGATCTGAATTATTTTCTAGGCAACCAAACAGGAGGTTGCTGAGGAAATTTAAAGCACTGGGGATGAGACAACTGAGAGAGAGAGAGAGAAACTGACTGAATAAAAGCAGACCGCCGAAGGCCCCAGCCAAGGAGGAGTATACGAAGCGACGGAGCGTCATATCGAGACACGCGTCCCATTTGGCGTTCACGTCTATGTTCTCTGCCATTTGATTTTCTTCCTTCTCCCTTCTTCCGTTTATGCTTCGGTCTGTTTTTTTTCTTGTTTTTTGGTCGAACCGATGATGTCTGGTTTTCCTGTTTGAAGGTTAGAGCCTCAAGGGTTTTCACTTTTCAGTATTACTTTTCTGTTTATTCCTTCCTTCCTTCTAATCTCCGCTCTGAGACGTTCTTTCAAAAAAATAAAATTAATTAATTAATTAAAATAAATTAAAAAATAATAATAAATACATGGGTCAAGCGCCCACTGGGCCCAGGAAGCCCATTATGCTGGGCTGGCTTACATCTCTAGAAAGTAAGATCAAAAAGCAATTCTATGCGCTATTGTGTCTCTCTCTGTTTTTGTTTTTGTTTTTTTTTTTTAAATTAAATCTGTTGAAAAAGAATACTCTTTCTGAAAAGGAAAAGTTCATCATTGATTGAAATTATAAAACAAAAATTATTCGGCGTCTGTCAATTTTTATAAATGTCCCATCTGCTCTAATTTTAATTAATTTAATTTGGAATTTGGGAGTTTCAAACTTTCTTTTAAAAATAAAAAAAAATAAAAATAAAATGGAATTCCAACCTGCATCAGGATAGTTTTTTCAACGTTTACTGTATCCTGACAGCGACTGTATCCTGACAGCGACACTAAAAACAGCAGACTGTGTGTCTCCACGCTCTAGCATGTTGATCCCCCAGTCCTAAGTCCATTCTCTCACTTCCTTTTCCAACTCTCTCAAGCCCACAGAAAATGGCCGAGGAATCCTCAAACCCACCGGCGGACCGAGATCCGATGACAATTCCACAACCGCTGGCAGCAGAAAAGGGAACGGAAGATTTGCCACTAAATGTTGAGGTACATCATTCGCCGGTGGTGATGAGGGAGAAGTCAGAAGAAGAGCCATTGCCAAAAGAGTCTAAATCGCTTGCAGCGATAATGGAGAAAGAAGAGTCGCTCTCGCCACCGACTGTTGCTTTGGATGAGACTGCGAGGGAAAAGGGCAAATCTTTGGATACCAAAGAAGAGGTCGTAGCGGAAGAAAGCGGAAAAGAGAAGGATCAAATCGAGGACAAAATGAAAATTCCTCAGACATTGGAGTCATCCAAGGAAGAGAGCAACAAGGTGGCTGATCTCTCCGATTCTGAGAGGAAATCTTTGGAAGAACTGAAGCAGTTGGTTCAAGATGCTCTCAACACTCGCCAGTTCAGTTCGCCACCAGCTCCTCCGCCGCCGTCTACTAAAGAAGAAGAGAAGCTGATTTCAGCCGAAGAAGGAAAAAAATCAAAAATTGAAGAAAATCCAGAAAAGGGATCGCAAGAAGAGGCCACAAAAGAAGAGCCAAAGGTGGTATCTTTACCAGATCAGGTCTCTATATGGGGGATTCCCCTTCTCAAGGATGATAGAAGCGATGTGATTCTCTTGAAGTTCTTGAGGGCCAGGGACTTTAAAGTCAAGGATGCATTTACGATGCTCAAGAACACGATTCAGTGGAGGAAAGACTTTGGAATCGATGAGCTTGTTAACGAAGACCTCGGTGATGATCTGGAGAAAGTTGTGTTTATGCATGGTCATGATAAGGAGGGACATCCCGTGTGTTATAACGTATATGGGGAGTTCCAGAACAAAAATCTCTATGACAAGACATTTTCCGGTGAGGAGAAGCGGATGGGGTTTCTGCGGTGGCGGATTCAATTCCTGGAGAGGAGTATCAGGACGCTTGATTTCAGTCCTGGTGGCATTTCGACTATCTTTCAGGTTAATGACCTCAAAAATTCTCCAGGACCAGGGAAGAGGGAGCTCAGGTTGGCAACCCGGCATGGTCTTCAGTTGCTTCAGGACAATTACCCTGAGTTTGTTGCCAAACAGGTCTGTAAACTCTCGGATTTTGATCGAACAATACCTATATAGTCTACTTTTGATGAAATTTTTGAAAGGAGGGTGTTTTTTTTTTTTTTAAATTTTAATATAGGTGTTTATCAATGTCCCTTGGTGGTATCTTGCATTCTATACCATGATCAATCCATTCCTGACCCAGAGAACCAAAAGCAAATTTGTATTTACAGGCCCGTCTAAATATGCCGAAACACTCTTCAAGTTAGTGACGTACATCTTTATTTACTTCGCATTGCAGTTCTTTGTTTGTTTTCTGTACAGTTCACCTTCATCTCGGTGGTTGAGCTTGAACTCGAAATTTGGAATTGGCTAAACAGGTACATATCTCCTGAACAAGTGCCAATTCAGTATGGTGGCTTGAGTGTGGATTACTGTGAATGCAACCCTGAATTTGTGGGTGCTGATCCTGCAACTGAGTTAACTGTAAAGCCAGCAACAAAGCAAACTGTGCAAATCATAATTTATGAGGTTTGATTGCATCGCACCTTTTGAGTTGACCTTGGTATACGTGGTATTGGTGCCTTATATGTTCATTTTTGTTTGTTCACTCTACTTATTATCATTTTTATCCATCACCATGCATGAATAGCAATGAATGCTATGTTTTAGTAAGTTCTGATTGTTGCACTGCAGAAATGTGTCATCGTTTGGGAGATTCGGGTTGTAGGGTGGGAAGTTAGCTATGGAGCTGAATTTGTGCCTGATGCTAAAGATGCATATACAATAATCATCCAGAAAGTCACAAAAATGGCCCCAACTGATGAACCAGTGGTGTCTAACAGCTTCAGGGTTGGTGAACTGGGTAAATTATTGCTCACAATCAACAATCCAACTTCAAAGAAGAAGAAACTCCTGTACAGGTTCAAAGTCAAGCCCTTGTCAGATTGAGATTGTTATCATATCGGTGATGCTCAAATTACAGATGTTGAATTTGGAACCTAAGTTAATTTTTCTACAGTTTTTGGGTGGAACTAATTCTGGTTTTGGCTTTGGCATTTTGGTGGAGAGCTGTTTGTGTGTTTGGATTTGGTGTCTTTTTATCAACCATTGTGTGTAAACCAACTGATCTGAGTAAAAATGGACAGACATGGTTGTACCAACTTGCCTGTATCATTACATTAAGGTGTTTTGCAGTGTAAATGTTGCGTCTTACGTATGGATGGCTTTCTTTTACTACTGCCATTTCTGTGCTGAATGAAAGAAAGGAAAACTTCTCACATTGAGTTTAAGGCTAGTGGCAAGTTCTTGTGCTTCCTTCGCCAGCAAGTATCTTGATTGACCTGTTTAAATCTCTATCTTCTGAATTTGGCACTGTATTGTTCCAAGTCTAAAAGGATTCTGAATTGAGAAAGGTTTGTCAAACGTTCTCTCCCCCTCTTTTCTTTGGAGAGAGGTTGCCTCCTTTCTTTCGCGAACGGTTGATGGTCTCCGGGAAGGATTGTTTCTAAAGAGAGTAATGTGAAATAGCTCGACTCTCTTTCTTGGCATTTGTTGTGGTACCATTAAAACGATGATGTAGATGAGTAATTTATGACAACTTTGTCATTTATCAGTGACTTATAATTTAGTTATTATTTATCGATATCGTCACTTGACCCAAAGTTGGAAAACAATAGTCGGGTTATTTATCATTGCGGATAGGGATATATATAATGTATCATCTGTGAAAACTGTAAAAACTCCATGTCCCGTGGGAGGAATAAATGAGCTCCTGCGCTTTGCTGAATCTATTCTTGGAGGATCCTATCAATTTGTCAAGTTTGTTCTCAGTACGCTCTTCTCTTTCTTCATCCTGAAGTTCAAGAATTACCAGACTCTACCAGAACCAGAACCATTCAGAGGCCGTTCTTTAACCACCATCATATTCCCTTCGAACAACCGAGTGTGCCATGGCTGAAACATGTCTGCCTTCGAACCCTGGCGGCTTGAGCAGTTTGGATCAGTTCTGTTTGAGCATTTGTACAAAACCAAACTGAGAATTAATCAAAGCCATTAGCGAACGCCTACGGCCTGCCCCAATAAGGGCCTGATGGGGTCCAAGGCTAATGGATTTTACAGAAGCCCCCACTTAAGTGTGCCGAAACTAGTACTTACGAACGAACTTCGTCAAGACAGACTTACGTTTTGTTGCAATTGCAAATAGAGTGGCGGTTTGACTTTCTAGAATCCCACAAAAGCCTATAAACAAGCGAGTTTCCTCTCATTTCACACCAATGAACAGATGGGTTTTGGGACTTGTTATAAAAATTATCTAATTTGAACGAGGTAATCCGAAGTTACTCTGAAGGTTCACGATGAGCTTTAGCATAAACTCAAATGTCAAATTTTAAGCTTTAATTGATTGCGACAATGCCTGGACATATGACAAGTCTTATCAATATCACTTACCAGACAGACGCCATCCCCCTCCGCGCGCCGGTCATTTTCGTAATCCTATTATTATTATTTTTGATAAGTAACCCATTTATAATTCTACTATGATTTAAATATGAAGATTAAGATCTGATTTCTAGTCATCTCTTCCATCAAGCCCCATTAGAAACCTTTTGGCTTTGATTGTTTATATATATATATATATATAAGAGTAACACTTAATAATTTTGTCAAAAAAAATATATATATATATTTAATTTTACTAAATGCTATGAAAAAAATTTAAATTTATAACTTTTAGTCTGATAACAAATGATGATGCTATCATTAAATTACAACATTAATGGGTTTTGGCTTTGGGTGTATGATCGCCAGTAATTAGCATTAACAAAGTGAGTAGTTCAAAGTACCTTTCATAAGAAAAACAATGCACAAGAAATTAGCACTTGCCCAAGATTATGCTACGGTCAGCCTCACGGAGAAACCTAGTCCTATGGATTTTGGCTCTTGATCTACGGCTAAGTTTACCTCCATCGGAAGCGTCCATGCCCGAATTCGTGCAAAATTTCGTTCAGTTTGATTTTCTGGAGATCGCGTTTGTTGAACAGCACGTGCAATAGAGATTAATGACATGTTAACTCGGCTTAAAATATGAGTAACACGCCAAGATTGAAATCTCATAGAGCATTTTAAAACAAAGTATTACAAAATAACTCAATTTTTTTATATAAAATTAAAATTTTATATAATTTTCTATTATATAATTGTCCCAATTTTTTATTTATAATCTTTTATAAATTTTTCATAATTTTTAAATAAAAAATCAAATAAATTTTTATTTGAGTTTTTTAACAATTCCATCAGAAATAGATTTAATTGTTTAATATAATTATAAATTCAATTATAATAAATAAATATATAAATAAACATTTCTTTTTTTTGTAATATAATGGTAAAGTGCTTTAACGAGGATTTCCCACAAAATGCTTACAGAACGTGGGTATTGCCCTTTTGTTTCGCATCTTCTTTGACAAGCCTGTTTATTGAGATAACCCCACTTTTGACGTTTGTAGCCGCGATTTAGTCTGGATTCTTTTTTTTATTATTATTTTAATTTTAAGTAGAAAAACTGCTAGGATGAGCTCAAAAGATATCCAAAGAATAAAACAAATAAAAGCCAGGAGAAGGAGGAGTGCATTGATGGGAACAAATAAAATAAAATAAAATAAAATACGGAGAGGTGGCTTTCAGCTAGCGTGGCTAACAATGATTTTTTTTTTTATTAAAATGTTTTTTAAACCACAGACCACACAATAATGATTAGTATGCTTACTCTTAGACATCTTCTCATAAATCTCAGAACCCCTCGTCAAAATTAAATTTCATGATTTTTAAATAAAAATTTAAATTTTTAATAATCTAACCATCTAATAAAAATAATAAATAAAAATTAATATAAGTATATATTTATTAGTTAACATTTATAAAATTTATTTTTCTTGAAAATTGATAATAATAGAGATTATGATTATATATTAAACTTTAGTAGACTACTTGAAATTATTTAATCAAATAAATTTAGCATTTCTGAGTCAATTTGACGCAACCAAAGTTGTCTAGATTCCTGCTCAATTACAATCGATATCTTTTCTCTGGGCTGTTTTTCCCCATATTACTACTCTTATATTTAAGTCAATCTGAATGATTATGATTTTTCTAAAACAAATCATATTAGCAATTACTCTATGTGGACAAAACATTAACGCTTATCCATATGTGTTCATAGGTCAACATTAGCATCAGCTTGATACATATTGTTATACCCTTGAAATTTCCCTTTTTCTTGAAGAAAGAAATTTTATTATTATTATTATTATTATTATAAAAAATAAAACAAAATGCGAGAATAAAATAATAAATATTGTTTCATAAATAAATAAATAAATAACTTTTTGATGTTATTATTTCATATTATATTACACAATAAATTAATCTATATTATTAAATTTATAAATAAATAAACTCCATAATATTTAATAAAAAGATTTAACATCTTTTATATATATATATATATTATCTTACGAAATATATTTACAATATCTCAAGTTTATAACTTTGCATGGTACAACAAAACCATTAACTATAATACCATTGGCGGAAAAAATAAATCATCGATTTCTAAAAATATTGCACATAGCGGAAAGGGACAGCGAGGAAGAAACTAACCAACAACTTTGGGGGTATAGCTTTTAGAAGCAATAATCGAAGAAAGCATAACTAGGGCTGAGTTGGTTCCAAGATTCCCCCCCCTTGCGTTTCATATTTTATCAAATCTACTTTCTTAACCAAAAAATAAATAAATAAATAAATAAATATATATATATATATATATATATATATATATTTATTTA
>CM034049.1:7495493-7578736 GCA_019804595.1 Bruguiera parviflora
CGGCTCTTTTGCAATTCTGAGGACGATAACGTCAGGGTGGTAAGTATCCAATTGGGCAAAATTTTCCCCAGAGAACAGACGACTTGGAATCCCACGCCAACCTGTTCCAACGGGGCCTGTTAAACGTGTTTGAGTTTTTATTTTATTTTACCCTATTGTTCGTGTAACGGTCAAAGCGTATGAGGGTGCCGCAAATTTATTCTTGTTTTTTCTCTAAAATAAAACACATGATTTTTTTATTTTTATTTTTATTTTTATTGTGTTCGTGTTGACAGCTCGACCATTGCGTGTCTCGTGTCTATTAGGCTGTCGAAGAATACTATCTTTGGTGGTGGAATTGTTTATTTGGCTCGTTTTGCCAAGTATCAGGCCATGCCACCAACTACGTGCAAGGCAGGTTGCTTTGAGGTATCAATCAATAGCAGTGTTTCTTGCCACTTAGAATGCGGTAGTCTCCTAACGGCGCCGTATTGGAAATTCGGGAGCATTTTTCTTCTTCTTCTCCTTCTCCTTCTTCTTCTTCTTCTTTATTATTTAATATCCCTCATCCTGTAATGAAATTTGGAGGGTTTTTTCTTTTTCCTTCTTCATTGTACAGTAATTAGACAGTGCTAGAGAACCACACATAACATCACAAGTTTAAAATTAATAGGAAACAGAGTCTAAAACATACTAATACCGTAATCTACCGTATTAGATGCTCTAGGTTAATAGAGAATGTCTAGTACTGACTCATAACCTCCCAATTGTAAACCCATACAAACTAAACAATAAGACAAATTAATATTGTAACCGAAATAAAGGTAACACAAAGCTGCGATTTGAACTTTACCACTTTTGTAGTATGCGTTTTTTTTTTAAAAAAAAAAAAATCGTAAAGTTTGAATCTTAGTTGTCGAGTCCAACAACTATCTAGTTCAATTCAACCACTAGAATCTCTCAACTCCAATAATTTTGCTAAAATTTCATTGAATTTTCCATGAATGAAATTAAGAGAAAAAGAAAAAAATCTTTTAAAGACCGTATAATCTTCAATTATTGTCTGGCACTAATTCTTTGGAGTAATTTTCTCCATACAAATTTCCCAGAAACTTCAAAATTGACAATTCAAAACTAAAGAGTATCTATGAAATGGGATAAGCCTTTTTTTTTATATATAGTTATTTTGTTGTTATTGTTATCATATGAAAGTGACCATAAAATAGGTAGGTCGACAGAAATGGTAAATCCGCCGCAAGTGAAGAAGAAGAAAAAGAAGAGCAAGTGGGGGATGGGGTCCACTAACAAAGTGGCTGAAGCTGGCAGACCGGCCTGACAGACTGGTACTTCCCCGCGCACAACACAACGCAACGTTCCTGCCCTCCCCTCTGTTTTTATTATTAAAAAATTTATTAAATAATAAATTATATAATAAGAATATATTTTTTATTATATTTTTATAAATTTTATACGTTTTTTTTCTTTTTGCAGAATTACAATTAAAGGAGTTTAGACAAAAATATCATTCTTAACCACCGAATATCTGCTAAAGTCAAAAAATTCCACCACCACCTCTCCGTTTCCGTTTCCGTTTCCGTTTCCGTTTGTCTTTGCTCTCTAATTTCTCTTTTAATATTCTTCTTAACCACAGCTTAGCCTTCCTTATTTATCTCCTCATTATTATCATTGGCTTATTATTCTTTGCCTCTTCTCTCTTTCAAAACACTACCCCCAACCCCAGCCAAGCAAGCAATTAACTCAAGACCTCAGCATCAGTGATGGCGGAGGAGACCCAGAAGCCAGAAGCACCAGCACCACTGGCGGCGGAGGTGGCATCCAAGGAGGAAGTGGCGGTGGAGAAGCCCATCGGTGAGAAAGAACCACCGCCAGCTCCACAGCCGGTGCCCGAAGCGCCAGAGAAGCCGGCGGCACCGGTGGAAGAGCAGCCCGCTGTTGAAGCTAAGAAAGCTGAGAAACCAAAGGCCGTAGAGGAAGCGGCAATCACCCAAGCAGTTTCCTACAAGGAAGAGACCTCTGTAGCAAGTGAACTCCCTGAGGCTCAAAAGAAGGCTCTTGATGAGTTGAAACGGCTTGTCCAAGAAGCAATCAACAAAAACGAGTTCACTGTCCCGCCGCCGCCGCCTGCACCGGCGAAGGAAGAGGAGAAACCTGCCGAGTGTGAGAAAACTGAGGAGAAGGCTGAGGAGAAGATGAAAGAAAAGGTTGAAGTCAAGGAGGAGGACAAAGCTAAGGCTCCTGCTACCGCTGAAGAGCCTAAACCAACTGAGCCTGAGACTGTTGAACCAACGCCGCCATCAACGGCTGAAGTAAAAGAGGAAGAGAAGGTAGAAGTGAAAAAGGAGAAAGTGGAAGTGAAGGGCGATGAAACGAAGGTGGAAGTAGCAGTAGAAGCGGCGGTGGAGAAGGTGACCGCCGTGGATGAAGATGGAGCCAAGACGGTAGAGACGATTGAGAAGACAGTTGTGGCAGTCACTTCGGCTCCTGCCACCACTGCTGCTGAACCTGGGGAGGCCAAAACAGAGGAAACTCCTGCTCCGCCGCCGCCACCACCAGAGGAAGTCTCGATCTGGGGAATTCCTCTCCTTGCCGATGAGCGAAGCGACGTGATCCTTTTGAAGTTCCTGAGAGCCAGGGATTTCAAGGTGAAGGATGCCTTCACTATGATCAAGAACACCGTCAGGTGGAGAAAGGATTCCGGAATTGAGGCACTGCTTGAAGAAGACCTTGGCAGTGAATACGATAAAATCGTCTATATGCACGGATTCGATAAAGAGGGCCACCCCGTTTGCTACAACGCATTCAGTGCTTTCCAGGACAAGGAGTTGTACCAGTGCTGCTTTGGCGATGAAAAGAAGCGAGCGAAATTCCTCCGATGGAGGATTCAATTGTTGGAGAAGAGCATCAGAAAGCTTGATTTCACTCCCGGTGGTATTTCCACCATCTTTCAAGTTAATGACCTAAAGGATTCTCCTTGGCTTGGCAAGAAAGAGGTCAGACAGGTCCTTAATCTGCTTCAAGATAACTACCCTGAATTTGTCGCTAGACAGGTATATCTTCCCGCAATTTATTCATTGTTGTTCAATCAAATTAAACGTTATTGAGCTTTATTTTGTTTAACTTATTTTCTTGGTTTGAATTTAATTTATATGGCCTTTGGCGTGTGAAGGTTTTCATCAATGTTCCATGGTGGTACCTTGCTTTCAATAGGATAATTAGTCCTTTCCTGACACAGAGGACTAAAAGCAAGTTTGAGTTTGCTGGCCCAGCCAAATCTGCTGAAACCCTCTTTAAGTAAGCTTCTGTCCTTCATTTCGTTGGTCAATCAGGTCTCTGAAAGAGATTTTTCTTGTTTCATTTGCTCATTAATGATTCAAAATAGTATTTCTGTTCCTTTTCGTTTTAAAGATCAAAGTTTTTCTTTATATTTTACTTTCAATCAATCTGCTTCAAGCCTTGTCTTATATCCGATTGTTTGTTTATTGGAAAAAAACAGATACATAGCTCCTGAACAAGTGCCAGTTCATTACGGTGGACTGAGCAAGAAGGGAGAATTCACTGTTTCCGACTCCGTCACTGAGGCCATAGTTAAGCTGACCTCTAAACATACTGTGGAGATCCCAGTTACTGAGGTAGACATCTGTGTTTGTTGAGCCCTTTTTTGACCTGAAAATAATCAGATTCTGGTAAATTTTTGAACGTGATGACATCTCATGAAAGGAATCTGAAATAAGATTGTCGAATTTGCAGAGCTGCCTTCTGGTTTGGGAGCTCCGAGCTGTGGGCTGGGACGTGAGCTATGGTGCCGAATTTGTGCCTGATGCAGAGGGTGGCTACACCGTTATTGTATCCAAGTCCAGGAAGGTTACCCCATCAGATGAACCTGTGATATCTGATACTTTCAAGATTGGCGAACCGGGCAAAGTAGTGATTACGGTCGATAACCAAACCTCCAAGAAGAAGAAGCTGCTCTATAGGTTCAAGACCAAACCAGTTTCTGAATGATGTTCGAAGGCCAATACAATCCAAACCCAGAAAGGGATTCCAAATGCGGAAGCGGAAAAGGGCCATTTGTTCTTTAAAATCGGGTTTTGATGTTCTTTGATTTTAGATTCCTTTGTCAGTATAAAGTCTGGAGCAATTTGTTATATATGGGGTTGGCGTGTTATTGTGGTATTGCGTTGGTATAGTTACTGGTAAACAAATTCCGGGATACAATGAAAGATGGAGACACGCATTTGAGGCTCGTGTACGAGGAAATGGGGTTTGCAAATGTGTGTCCCGACAGATTTCTGTTTGATTCATTATTGATACACTTGTCCTGTAAAACTTTCTGTAAATTTGATGGTCATAATTATTCGTTGCTTCGTGTTACAATGTTTTCTCAATAGCTGGCATTTGTTGAAGATCGTTGTCCTGTTGTTCTGTTTCTCAATACTTTGAAATGCCTTCAAAGTCTTCTGTCACCCAGGTGTGATAGCTGGCTGGCAATTCGCTGGCAGGAAATTCGCAGGCGCCAATTCCTTAAATCTTACGAGTGTTTTTTTCTTCTCTTTTTTAGTTGTTTTCTGCAGTATTTTTGAGATTGATGGTTGAACCACACAAAGACGGGAGAGAAATAAACAGGGAAAAAAAATATTGCTCCAACCAGTTGCTTTTCGCAAACGCAAATCAATCTTTATAATTGTTTTCGTTTTTGGCAACGCTGCGGTTAATAATAGAAAGCTGATTGAAAGCTACTGTTGCGATTTACACGTTGGGTTAGTAAGTTGGATTTACAAAGTAAATAGTAAGCAGAAGATATAGATTAATTATATTATTTTGTTATTATTTATAAATAAATGTAATTAAAAAATATAATTTATTAGGTTTAAGATTATTTTTTAAGGTTAAAAATTTTTAAACTTAAATTTTAATAAAAATCAAGTAAAAACATAAAATTAATAATAAAAAATTATTTTAATACCTTACTTTGGCTGACACATGCTTCGATAAATATGACTTGGAGCTAACTATCCAAAATTATTGATTTTTGTCCTCTACTTACTTTTGCTATTTTGACATTCGCAATTAAGTAAAGTAAAAAGAAAAGAAAAAAAAAAAGAACAGAATAATGCTTTTTTCTAGGGACGAATTGAAACCAACAGCAGTTACTGTGCTGTTTTGTCTCTTGTCAAACATTGACATTTCCTCGGTCCAGTTTGACGCAACACAATCCTCCGTTCCCTCCCAGAAAGCTGTCTGTACACGAAACAGCCGATTTTTCTCCGTAAATTTAATCGGAGACTTTTGTTAAATTCAAGAAAAAGTATATAATACTACAGGACCGGCATCGAACCATATAAAGTTTACTACAGGACCGGCATCGAACCATATAAAGTTTTTTTTTTTTTTTTTCCAAAGCTAGGCATACGGTTCACCCGTATGCATGCCTACTTTACTTTTAAAAGGATAAATTATATTATTGGTTATTACATTTGTCACTTAATTTTAAATTATTTTATTACAATCAAGTCATCGAATTTAAATCAATTTAATGGCACCAATTAAAAAAATGTTTAAGCAGCATTACAAGAAAAAAAAAAGAAAAGAAGAGTTAAAGTGATTATATTGATATCATTAAAACACTAACGGTATTGAGTATTATGCACATTAGAGTTCATCGTATTACTAACCTAAGTAGTATGGTGACAGAACATATGGCGGGTGAGTTGATATCATCAATATTGATCGAATTATAATAAATATACAATCAATAGTAATAACAATAATGCGTAACACTTTTGTGAGCACATAACGATTTCGCTCTATAACATTTCAATTAAGTTCAAATTCTAATCCTCAACAAAGAAAAGAAATTCATTATCGACAAGCATCGGGACACTGCCTCAAAGGAGGTGGCATGCATCTGTGAATCACTCAACAAAAAACCCTTTTATAAATCGTGTTAAACTATGAAACTATCTCGAAAGATATATATAATTCGCGTTAAACTATACTATCATAAAATTTTTTATTTTATATAAAATATGATTTATTCAACATAAAATAATTTATAATAAACTATTTTTTATAATCATTTAAGTTTAATAAGTTTGTGTCCATCAGAAGTTTTTCAAACGAAAAAGTTAGAAACAATAATAAAGTACACGAGGATTGAGGACACGAGGCAACATTCCGTTGTGTTTCTCTTGGGGATTGCAGAATGTGTAGAGTGCAGGCATTTGGAATGGGGCATGTGGCCCCGTGATGCGTGCCTTTATTTGTGCGTTGACGCCTCTTACGTAGGACAGGGATTTGAGTTTTTGGTCACTAATCATCTCCGCCACTCACCACCAACAATACAAATGACGCGATTTAATTATTGCCCCCTTATTAGCATAAACTAGTCTACAACGGCTATACAATTTTTAAAAATTGTAATTGTAGACCCCATCAATAATGTGGGTTGGTAACGTTAGCAATCGATGCAACAGTGTAGATTCCATCTTCCACAATTGTCACAACTATGATGGTATGGTATGATTGCTCCAAATTAAAATATTCCGGAGCTGCGGTGCCTGCGTCCGCGAGCACATGGTATTGACAATTTTTCTCATTATCCTTTGTATTTTAAGTTTTTGTTATGTTCATTCACCTATTATTATTATTTTTATATTACAGACGAGAGATTTTATGTTTAAAAGGGTCTCACATGTCTGAGTATTGTTCTAACTTAATTCTCTTAAAAAGGGTCAAATTAAAAAAAATATTATTATTTTTACTCAATACGAGACAAATTAAATTATAAATGGTACAATAAAAACACTTTATATGGCGTGGACGCCTTCAGGAATGCAACCGCTCCATCCTGCCCGACACTCCTTAATCCCCGTCGGTCTCCCGAGAATCTCTTCTTGATACGGTGGACATTGCAAGGGTCAATCTTAGATACCGACCTACTACTTCTTTTCTTTTCTTTTTTGTTTTTTTGTTTTTTTTGGGATACATTGAACCGAAATACCCGCTATTTTCATTGAGTTTTTGCGGCCGAGGGTCCCCAATGTCTCCGCGGAATAATTTCAGTAGTTCTATTCTCAGACTAATCTAGACAGGTTAATCTATGTTAACACTTAATTACCGAATTCTGAGAAAATTATCTTTGACAGTATTGCTCTCAGCGATAAGCCTCTCACCCTGGCCTCATCTCAGCGATAAGCCTCTCACCCTGGCCTCATATCCGCATGACCAGCAAGTCCAAAGTCCGCATAGCAAATTTCTCGAAATAATACAAGGAAAAGTTGATACATCTCTATGCAGAGAGATATGCCCCGAACGAAACGATCCTCGGATGTATCTTCTTTATGAAGCAATCTTATATGTCATTGTCGAGTGGCCAAAAGCTGAGATCAGCAATGCGGATATGTATCAAACGTATTAAGAAAATGCAATAGTTGAGATCATCAACCGGATTAACTTGTTGAATGGATCTTTGTGCATGATTCGTCATATTTTTAAATTGTGGCAACAAAACAATTTTTAAAAAAAATAAAATCGCCAGGATGTAGTTGTAACGTCCAGATTCGTTCGAGGTTTTAGAAAATATGACGTTTTCAAAGGCAAGGAACAAGCATTTCTTATCGGTACTGTTGGGTTAATGAGAGATCATTTAGCTGTTTAGGGGAACAATTTCGCGTAACCGCTTAAGAAAACCTCGAGCTCATATTGAGCTGTGGCTAGCCTTGGATTTTGGCTTGGATTCTTTTATTTAATTTTATTTCACCTAAGATATCATTTCCAGTATGGACTGCCTGTGGATTAGAAGGTAGAGGGGCAAGAATTAAAATGTAATAATATAGGCAATGATTCAATGCTTGACTAGTTAAATGAGGGCAGTATAGGAAAATATAAGATTTTAAAAATAAATTTCATCAAAATTTAAATGAGTAACAAATTAATATATTTAACACAATATTTCAATTTAATATATTAAAGTATTAAATTTTTAATTTATATATTTTTTATTTTTTTTTAAAAAAATTAATTATACCATTTATTTGAAATCTTAACTGACACTCTACACTTAACTATACATACGTACATGCATACATACATGAACGTATATGAGGCAAAGTATCTATAATTAATCAAGCATCGGACCCCTTGACAGTGACAATAGGTACAAGTTGGGTCCGGCGTTTATATCCAATTGTTGCCTGCCTTGTCCTCCATCCGAAGGCAGTGTAAGCTTCTATAGGCTTATTAACCAGTGCGGCGAAGCAGGTAATGAACAGTGAGATGGTTATCTCCAATCAAGTTGCTTCAACGCCCTGAATTGGAATTGTTTCAATCTTGTCACTTTAGTCAGTCCTTTTTGTCATTTTACAGGACAAAAATGTGGGATCCACATAACTCAATAAAGACAGTTTCTTCGTTAAGCTTAATGCCTTCGAGGAAATTTTAACGCCCTCCAAGTTTCCGACGGATCCGAACTTCAATCAAAAGCGATAGTATATGAGATTTGATCTACCCTGGAAAGGTCATAAAACATTTTTAAACACTGCATTTGTAGACAAGCTTTCTCTTTCCACCTCTTTGTGCTTGGAAATGCCTCTAGAATGTTTAAAATTTTTTAGTAAAAAATGAAATAAGATATAGAATACCAAATTTTAATTTATAATTTTTTTAAAAAAATTAAAATATTCATTTTAATCTCTAAAAATATAATCTTAATAGTTCAAAATTATATCGACATCAATTATAAAAAAAAAAAAAGAGTTTGATTTTTTGAAATAAAATAAAATCTAAAAAATATCAATTAAAAACTATTAAATAACTTAAAATATATGTACATTTACCCCCCCCCCCCACACACACACACACACAAAAGTCATTATATTTATTTCTATCCATTCAATTCTACTTCAGTTTCAGTATCACCGCCCCCCCTCAACTGCCGTTAAGTGAGATTTACGGAGACATCAGATCACTTCTACTCGGTTTAAAATAAACGTAGGATCTAGCAAAATACAAGAAAGCAATGAGGCTAACGGTACTAAGTACAGTGAGAAGCCAATAGAAATAGTCAAGATGTGCCCGATTGATACTGTTGGCAAACCAGCCCTCTTGACCATCTCCATCTGTCGCCTTGTCAATCACAGAGATAAGAAAACTACTTAGAAAGCTGCCTACACCTTGAACACTGAGATAGAGAGCCAGACCCATACTCCTCAGGTCAGTTGGGACCTGATCGAAGAAAAATTCCTGAAGAGCAATAAGGCAAAACACATTAGAAGCCCCAGATAACGCATATTGAGGAATTAGCCACCAAACGCTCATTGGAACCGTTGCATTTGGCTGGTCCACAATCCCAAATTTGTCTGCTGTTTCTAGTCTTTTCGTCTCGACCAAGGCTGAAACCACCATACAAAGAATGGACAGAACCAGCCCGGCTCCGGTTCTTTGCAGGGTTGTAATGCCGGCCGGTTTCCCGGTTAAGGATCGTGCTACAGGGACAAAAACCCGGTCGTATATAGGAATCAAGAGAATAATAACAACCCCAATAAAACATTGGAGTGAAGCAGGTGGTATTTCGAAGCCTGGAAGGATTCTTCTGTCCATTGTAGCTCCTTGTTTTGTGTACAGAGTTGAAGATTGTGCAATGTCAATTGCATTCACCAGGCAAGTAGTCCATATTGGAACGAGCCTCAGCAATGCCTTGGTTTCTTCGACATCAGTAACCGTTGAATAGGTTGGTGAAAGCAGGGCTTTATTCAGGAACCTTTTGGTTACAAGCATAAAAAGAGATTGGTCGAGTCAGAGGAATTCATTTTAATACAGTTTGGCACATCCACTATGAGTTTAAGTGTCTTACTTGAATTGTATGGAACACTGGTGATATAGTTGAGCCTCCTCTGGACCAGCCATCGCCGGATTCAAGCACCAATTTCTTGTTGCTCCTAAAATCACCTGAAAAATTCTGCTGAATGGATTGCTATCGACCTTTCTAACATCGTACCTGTAAGTTCTACTTCCGAGCCAAAAAACAAGCAGTGCAGCTATCATCAGAGCGCAGGGAATCCCAAACCCAATGGTCCAATTAAGATTATCTTGGATGTAAACTAAAACCACAAGCGTCACGAGAATGCCTGCTGACAAGCAAAAATACCACCAATTGAAGAAAGAGCTTCTTTCATTATTCTCTTTTTGGTGTTGCCCGTCAAATTGACTAGCTCCAAAAGCCTGAAGGCATGCCTTGTGCCCGGCTTGCGCAATTGCCACTAGGTATAGAGAGAAGAAGAAAAATATCACTTGGTACTGAGGAGGCTCGCATGATAATGAGCCGGTACTTTTACTGTTTTGACAATCGGGAGCGTCGGCAGAAGTTAGCGCAGCTGATAGAGTCAGCAAGACCAGTCCCTGTGAACCGTCAATCCAAATGCATAGAACAAAGATCATCAATAGATATGGACATAGGGAGCCTCGTGGTGAAATGAAAAAAAAAAAAAAAAAATCAACATTCGTCGATTTTCTCTCTCTCTCTCTCTCTCTCTTTTTTTACAAGAAAATAAGAAATTAAGATAATAATTTATAATTTTATCAAAAAAAAAACACTAATAACAAAAGACAATTTTTTTTATAATATATAGATTCATCTAATGTTTATTTAATACGAGTCAACGAGAATTTTTAATATTCATAAAACGTAATTACGAATAATATTTATTTAAAATTTTTCAAATTTAAGGATAAAAAGAATATATACAAAATTCATAAAAGAAATAATAATTTTACTTATAACCAAGGATTCAAGAGACCGATTAGAAGCCAACAGCATTCTTTTTACACTAACCCTTATATATTTCAATATCAAATAGAATTAGATATTGCTACTAAGTTAGCTAATACTGCTAAATAGGTACAGATAATTACACACACGATGAAAAATTGAGCCACTCAGCGTTCATTTCAAATGCCAAATTGTCCGCTCCTTTAATGGAACAGAGAAAGAACAAGAGAAAATGTCGCACTCTTTTCCGCTAAACCATTCACTAAACCGTGATTGTCAATCTTATCTTCGAGTTAACCTGGACACACTCGAAAACAAGGCACGTACAATCAACAAAAAGTATCTGCATTGCACACATGCCACGTTAGCCAACGTGTGTCCTCCATTTTCTCATCATGCTTATTCACGCAATGAAGCTCTTCCAATATCTTTATATGTGGCACGCATCTAATTATGATGCATGAATTTTACCTAAGTTATTTTAATAATCTTTCATTCTTGAAATTTACTTCACTTTTCTAGCGTCCCATTTTCACCATAATATTTCGTCTCATTTTCCCCTCTTTTTTTTATTTTTTATTTTTATGACAATTAGCTAAAACTCTGAAGCTAGTCTATTTTAGAATTTGAAATTAACGTATGTTTCAAGGGAACTTTAAATAATAAATAAATTAAGATTATTAGAACAACCGATCTCATTTAAGTCCCGCTGTTCACGTCACAAGAAACTAAAATGAATCAGTTGATGTCTGCTTTCATTTTATTCTGTTGGAGTTTGACTTTTAGCGCGGCAAGCCAGCGACTTCTGGTGGTTAGGTTAGGAAGGATGCTTTTTCTTATCGAAATCGTTTCGGAACAGCAAGTTGGATTTGTCCCATCATACTAAGTAAGCCCATCTTGTAAGTCTATGATAATCTTTAATTCTACATTTATGTTGTAGTGATTATATATTGAATAGCAATAAATATACAATCAAGTATTAATATATAGTGAAATAGAACAATTTTACGTATCTATCCCATACCATATAACATTTTAATTTGATAAAAAAATATTAAATACCGGTTGAGACACATTTCAATAATTAATTCTTTAAATTTCTATTTTATAAATCTCACATTATAATTCTAAAAAACAGTACATGGTTTATAAAAATAAAAAAAAATACTTTTATTATGTAATTTATAATTTAATGAAATTTTTGATTAAAAAAAAAAGAATTTCACCTTCCTTTCTTCCGGACAAGAGAAGTTTAGCAGTTTAGTTGTTACAAAACAGGCTCAATTGGCAGTACGATTTTTTTTTTTTTTAAATTTCTTTTCCTTGAATCTAGTAATTAATCTAATATTAACCGAAACTGCTAATAATTCCATCGGAATCCATTACCCAGTTTGGGGAAAAACAAAAAAGTACGTCGAAGAGGGGATGATATAGAGAAGGAGAAGAGACCGACTGCGGCATACCAGGATGTAGAGAAGAGAAGAAACGACGATGGTTCGGTAGCAGCCAAGATAAGAATCAGCAACAATTGCTCCTAAAATAGGCAGCAACATGCAACTGCCTACGAATGTATTCACGTTCTCAGCTGCAGTCGCCGTGGATTGGCCAAGTGGACCCATCATGTACATTATAAGGTTTCCATATATCCCGTAATATGCCGACATTTCCGCCACAACCACAGCTATATATATATATATGTGCAATCCGCAGATACACGAAACATAACAAGCAATCAATTCAATCAGTTACAGAAATGGTAGGATATTGGTAATCGCTTAATTAGCTAGGCATATGACTTTACCTATAATGAAACTTGCTGATCGCCATCTACCGGTGCTGGCCCGGCGGGCAGGCTGACCTCTATGGTCAAGGGAACCATCAACGGCGTCTTCTATTAGTGGGGTTGAGCTATGGTTCGAGAAGGAAGAAATTGCGGCCATGGCCTCTGAACCCAGATGATCCCTTAACCTACCAACCGTTTACAACGTGACGAGAAGTTGCCGAATTCATTATTGGCGCCGTCGTTTGCTTTTTAAGAGACAAGTGCAGTAACCATTGCACGGTTGATATTAAAGTATTAATATCCTCACTTACCTCCTTTCTTGTCTTTTATTATAGAATGTTGTTAATTTTGCTTCATATGTGTAAATTATATTTCTATTTATGTACTCTAATAAAGATTTTTTATAATAAATTTAACTCTCTCTCTCTCTCTCTATTTATATATATCTAATTGTATATATCTTTTTTTTAAAAAAAATTTAATAGATTTTTTATCAAATTATTTTATATCATAATACGTCTACTGCATTGTTCTCGCTACATTGCCATTGAATTTTTTACCTTTTAAATATATCAATTTTTTTTCATAGAATCTGCAGTTCAGCGCCTGTTATAGTATAAATTTTAAGGTGATTCCCATTTTAGAATGTTATTATCTAGGATTTCGACATTTTGTCAACTTATCTCTTCCTTTGTACTCTCTGTCCGGCCTCAATTCCATTTCCTGTTTCATTAAGAATCAAATTGATAATTTTTATTTTGTTTCTAATTTGGGCCTACAGTGAGAATTATAGCTCCAATGTTTGAACATCTAAATAAAATCAAATAAAATATCGAACCCGCGACTTTATTACCTTTGATTACCATTACAATCTGATACCGAATTTCACAAAATAAATATATATTTATGCGACGATCTAACGTGCACAACAGGACATTCCATAATATGTTTAAAGAATCAAATTTTTTACATGAGCTAGGCTTCAAAGATGACCATATAACAATAGAATTTCTTAATGACGATCACGCCATTAATATAGTTAGCTACGAAATTGCTTCACTTCCAAGTCTAAAATGCGCAATGGATACGCATCGACCACTTGTACTGCTACCTAATTAGGGATCTTTAAGTTTACTCCATACTCAAACATGAATCTCGAAAGCTTTACTGGTGAATGTGTGCGTTTGTGGATTAAGCTTAATTTGACTTGTACCTGTCTGCGTATACTGCCCAAAGGATTTCTACCTACGAGTAAATCAATGTCACGGGTTTGGGTTTTGTATTTGATGATCGTGCCATGAATATAGTTTAGCTAGGCTTTTGGGAAGGAAGGATGAGCTCAAATCTAGTACCTCGTGTGTGCGCGTGCGCGCGCGTGTCACCGCTAGAAAATTAGGGGGGAAACTGCAGTTGATTTATTATTATTTCTTTTAATTGCGAGATTTTTAGACAAAAAAATTATTCATTAACAGAATTATAGGTACAAGGCCTCAAAAAAAAAAAAAAACATAAATTGAAAATCAGTACCGAAGAACTCACCTTTTAGATTTTTCTCAATGTAAAATATCATAAACTGAAATCAGGAGAACAAGGAAAATAGAAGAAAACATTTAAAAAATTTTCTCTCGAGCATGAAATTCAGAGAAAAATGAGAAAATCACACCATTTTCTTCCTAGTGGGGAAACAGGACTCGAAGAAACAATATTTTAGTTGTCATATCTTTTTATAGGATTTGACAGATGTCTTCATTTTGAAGAAATCTGCAATATCACTTGACCTTCACGCGACTTAATGTCATCACCCACTTTGGTCCATCACCGTCAAGTTCTAGAGTAGTCCAAACCTTGTCCGCTCTTTAACAGTTTAATGTGACCCGTCAATTTTTCAGACAGGAATTTTTTATCTTTCCAACAGGGTTGCGTGGCCATGGCCTGCACGAGAGCTGTCCAGTCGACAGGGGTTCCCATCATGGAGAAGCTGCCGTCGTCCCATGAAAGATACGGAACAGGCGCGACGGTTCTACGTTCAGACATTGGATGACCACGCTCTCTCACCAGACGTCCAAGAAAAGCTGGTGAGGGACAATACACCAGAAGTAGTCTTCAAGATTAAAGGAAGCGACCGCTGCCCGTTCTTTTCAAAGCCTCAGTCATTACAAAAAAATCTTGTTTGGAGATTGCTGAAATTCCCTGACGTATGGTTCCTTTGACAGATAACAGAATTGGCAATTCCAGCGTATAACACAGAGGTGCGGTGGGTTAAGGATGGATGTAAAACACTAATTTCATTTCTCTTCTCTTCCTTTCTTTTCTTTTCTTTTATAGGGTCCACTATCATAATTTACGTTTTTATAGGTGAAGGTAAATCTCTGAACATTACATATTTATAATTGTTTTCAATGACGGAGAATCTTTTCAGCCAAATTCAAGTTACTAGCACGACTCCGCCTCTCGCTCCCACTCGAAGTATGGAATTGTATATTCATAATTTATGACTTGGGTTGTGGAAAAGTGTTTTCTTGTTCGTCGATATGTATAAAGTGGGCCCACAATTATAATATCAATTAGAATAAAGATTGAGTTCAAAAATTAGAGGACTATAGGTCCTCAATTTTTATTTAAAATCTTAAAAAAAAAACAAAAATACAAAAAAAAAGAGACCCTTCCTACTAAGATTCTGGCTCCGTAGGTCAGTCCTTCTAATAAAGCTCTATAACAATTATGCCATCATTTACAATCCCCAGGACTTTGGGACAAAGGATTGGAAGGAGCGCATCCGGATTCCATGTAAGACAACAATTTGGTTACTGTAGGACGGGGAAGCCAGAGAGGGGCGCTTTGGGCGTGGCTTCTTATGTATGCAAGTGCATGGAGTAGCACTATGATTTCTTTTTCTTTTTTTTTATACCGCGTGCAAAGAAGACTATTCTAACTTACCACCTTCTAAAATATTACACACACACACACACACACACACACACGAGGGATCTGAAACATATGTGGGAAATTACAAGAGAGATAAAAGCATTATTATTCCTACACGCATGGTTGATTTTCTTTTTTGGTGGCAAATTAAAAGAAAAAAAGGAGTCGGCACAGAATGATATGCTATTTTAAGACGCGAGAAATAGGAGAAGATTGCGGTCGGTGTCTCGTGGAGTCGGATTAAGTAGGTCAGGTAGGGCTTGACTCCAGTGAAGTCCTGTGCAGAAGCATATGGCTAAAGATCCTAAAAAATTTTAGATTAATATTTTGATACTTAAATTTATAAAAAATAATATTTAAGAATTTTCATTTTATCTTAACACAATTTGAGTTTATTTATACGTTACTAAGTTACACTAGTGGATAGATTTACATCAAGTTATATGTTAGAGGTCCGGTAGTCAATTTTGAACCTTCTTATCGAGCACGAAGTCAAACGTCAACTTAATTTATTGTAATTATTAATTATAATTAATAATTATTTATAAATAAAAATATATATCCATGGAAACAAATTTCGATGCATATTTTATATTTATTTTTATGTCTCTGTAATAAATTTTTTTGAAATTCAAATAGAAAGTATTTATTATTATTATTATTTGGTTTATTATTATCATTATTGAGCGTAGGAAAATTACGCGAGCTAGCAGCGCGCAGAGCTGACATAAATGGACACTAGGGCGTTCTTGGGACCCACCACAAACTGATTTGCACGTCTCGGTTTTCAAACGGTCCGGTTCATCCTCCCGCGTCGGAGATACCGGCATTTCTTTTCCTTTTTCGGTCGAACTTATATCGAATCGCCTACATCTCTCCTATAGATTAGGAGGGTTTTTCTTTGTTTCTTTTTATTTATTTATTTATTTATTTTTTAAATTTGAGCAAATGGAGATTAAGAGCACATATTAGATTCTTAATCGGTTGGATGCGATTGTGAATTTGGAAATTTTGCGAAGGTTAAAGGTAACAAATAAAAGTGGTAAGAATGAAGGAAGGGTGGCCAACTCGGAAACACAGGCTGTCAGATTCCCAAAGTATCAAAGGCCTCTCGCGTTTTTAGGGGGCTAACTCTCCAGTGTCCACCTGCCTCTTCCAAGTCTATCCCCAATCTCCATTCTTGCTTTTCAATTTTCTATCTACTGAATTTTCTTAGTTTTTTTTCACCTTCTTTTTGGTTTATTTCAAAGTTCAGATTTCCCATTGTTGGTTCGTTTTTTTTCTCTTCTGTTCTAATAATAATTTTAAAAAATATAATCTTTTTTTTCCCTCAAAACATAACTAAAAATCCTTCTCTTTTTCTTTTTTCCTTCAAAATTTGACCAATTAACAGAGGAAGTGGGAAAAAGAAAAAAAAAAAAACCTTTGCACTGAATCCCAGGCCAGAGCTCTCGCATTGAGAACATAGGATTTCTTTATTCTTACCAACAAGAATTTTGTTCTTGACAAGTACAACGTAATCTTTTTGTTTTATTTTTTTTTCCTTGCCCTGGTCCTGGGGTTACTTCTCATTTGATTTCCATTTCCTGGATTCTCTTCTCTTCTTCGTCCCAATTTTTCTGTACTGAATCGGGTTTCAGAAATCCTGGCAATTGTTTCATAGACTTAGGCTTATCTATTTCCTGAAAGAAAACAATCATCCTGGTTTGCGCTGCCTCGAGGAAACAATCAGTAGTTGCGTGATATTCTTCATTGATTCGTGGAAATTGAGAGAAGAAATGGTAAAGCTGGGTTCCCAGCATAAATGCAGGGGTACCCATTTGCCTGATCGTAATAATATTGCCAGGGTTCTGGCGGCGGGCTTTTGTGCATGTTCTGAAGGTTTCCGGTTAGCACCAACAGGGGAATTTTAGGTAGGATTATGGGCTGCATCTGCTCTAAGGAAGATGCAGATGAAGATTTTCAGACCAATGAGAATGACAAAGATAAAGAGCTCGACAAACCCGCCGTACAATTGGTTCCTCCTGTCCTATCCAAGACAGAGGATATTGTTGTGGATGTTGGACGCAGAGAAGATTCTGTCCGACGCGGGTCGAGGGCAAATGGGGTTAGTGTCGCTTTTCCATCGGAAGACAGGGATGATAAGAAGAACATTGTTGATAGACCAACGAAATCTCATCATCAGAGATTGGCTACAATGGATCTGGGGTCCAGAGGGGACCACCAGAATAATATGGCTAGGATGGTTAGTATGCCCCACGGCTCTGAAGGGGAGCTTATTGTTGCAGGATGGCCCCAATGGCTAACCTCAGCTGCCGGTGAAGCCATTAAAGGTTGGCTGCCTCGACGGGCAGACTCGTTTGAGAGGTTAGACAAGGTTAGAGCTTTGCAAAATCTTTGACTTGACTTTTAGGGTACAAGATTCTCTTGGTTTCTTGTTTTTCTTTTTTCTTTTCTTTTTTTTATTCCGTTTAATGATAATTAATTTTGTTACTATCTTAGTTCAATCATTGTATTAGATGTTTATCCGTTTCTTCATAGTATTAAACCTGCTATTATAATAATTTAGTTGTTTTTCAAATGGTTTTGGCTTGAGTGGCTCACATGCTCTGTCTTCAATATCTGTCCACGGTATGCTTGCTTCACTGGTGTGTACATCGTGCTAGTCAATACACTTACAATCTTTAGCTTCCATTGTGAGCTTAATTCATACACTACATTCATGATGAATTCATGCAATTCTTTTTACTGACAGAAGAACAAAATATCTGTAGATTTCCATGTTTTGAGGTCCTATCGTGTCTTAACTTCGAAACTGGTGATATGCAGATTGGACAAGGAACGTACAGCAGTGTATATAAGGCCCGTGACCTTGAAACTGGGAAAATTGTTGCGATGAAGAAGGTAAGATTTGTGAATATGGATGTCGAGAGTGTCCGTTTCATGGCGAGGGAAATCCATATACTGCGTAAGCTTGACCATCCAAACATCATGAAACTTGAAGCTATAGTCACCTCAAGGATGTCCGGGAGCTTGTACCTTGTCTTTGAATACATGGATCACGACCTTGCTGGGCTTGCAGGAAGACCTGGCGTAAAGTTCACTGAGCCACAGGTACCTGTCCTTTTAATCCTTCTTTGGACTGCCTATGCTATCATTGAGGCAACTCAATTCTAGAGTGTTAATTCCATGCTAGAGAGGTGTTTTGATATAAACATGTCTATTCTACAATTCACTAAAAATTTAAAGGAAAAAGAATACAAATTTAAGTCCCTAAACCAGGAAAAATTACTCATATACACGTAGTTTAAATTAACTGTTGAGTAGCCAATCTTCGTTCGATCGTCTAATCTTGCAAAGGAAACTCCCAACATTCTTGCAGATTAAATGTTACATGCAACAACTTCTCCGTGGACTTCAACACTGCCACAGTCGTGGCATTTTGCACCGAGATATCAAGGGTTCCAATCTTCTTATTAACAATAACGGGATCCTCAAGATAGGTGACTTTGGTCTGGCAACGTTTTACGACCCTAACTTAAAGCGAGCATTAACAAGTCGTGTAGTGACTCTCTGGTATAGGGCACCTGAGCTTTTGCTCGGAGCTACCGAGTATGGAGCAGCCGTAGACATGTGGAGCGCAGGTTGCATACTTGCTGAATTATTTGCTGGAAAGCCTACTATGCCTGGAAGAACAGAGGTATCATTATTTGCTTATGATTTTGGGGCTCAGATTTTAATTTTATTATGCAGCCTAATTATACTGGTTTTTTATGTTGCTTTACAACTTGGGATTTGTAATGTGAATGCTATTCTGCACCTGCATAACAATTCCATTGATGTTTCTGCGTTAAGTTCAAAAACCGTCATCTTAGTGCCCCAGATGGTTAAAACAAGCCAACGGTAGGACCAGTTGTCACTTCTACTTTGATTTTATTTCCTCTCTCTTTAAACTTTGAACATTTACAATGAAAATAGTTACAAAGTGCGTGACAGTTCACTTCTTGTCTTTGGGAAAATTATCATCTTTGTCATTGGGCCCTTTTCTATGATGTACGTGAATGCGCATGCAAATCAGCAATGATAACTGCCCATGCTTACACGCATTAACGGAGACCAGAGTTTTTAGTAGTTTTCATAAGTTCCTTTTACATCAATCCTAAATTCACAGCAGTTTTTTATTTTTTTAAATCTTTTGGATGATGAAAATTAACTATGGTCTTGGATTCTAGGTGGAGCAAATGCATAAAATTTTTAAGCTTTGTGGTTCACCCTCTGAGGATTACTGGCTGAGAACAAAATTGCCGCATGCAACTAGTTTCAAACCTCAACACCCTTACAAGCGTTGTGTTGCTGACACGTTCAAAAACTTCCCTCCATCAGGTTTAGCCCTTGTTGATAAGCTCCTGGCAGTTGAACCAGAAGCTCGGGGCTTAGCTACTTCAGCGCTCAGAAGTGAGGTATTTGTTAATGATAGACAATGCCATCTAATAGTTACTTGAATATTTTAGCTTCAATTCTGACCTTGCATTAACTTTCTGATTAGCCTTGTGAATAAAAAAGAGGATGGTACTGTTGGTATCATAGCTTCATGGCTTTAAACCTGTTTGTGACATGTTTATTACCAGAATTCTAAGATTCTCTCATATAGTGGCACTAGGAATTGGAAGTTTTAACATGGTTATCCTTTCCAGTTCTTCAGTACAGAGCCTCTCCCTTGTGATCCATCAACTTTGCCAAGTTATCCTCCAAGCAAGGAACTAGATGCCAAGCTGCGAGATGAGGAAGCAAGAAAGTAAGTTGCAAAGGCCCCTAATCGTGCAGCCTTCCCTTGTTACTTATCTCCATGTTTTGTGCACACATGCAACGGCATGCGCGTATTCGTGGTTAAACATGAATTGTCTTTCACATTCCAGGCGAAGAGCAGAAGCGGTAAAGGGGCATGGTCCGGAGTCTGTTAGAAGGGCCTCAAGGGATCTGAAGACCCCAGAGTTCGTTTCTAACGCACAGCCAAAGCCCACAAGCAATAGTTATAAATATGATCTTCAGGAAGATGCTGGATCTGGTTTCCGGATTGAGCCCCCAAGAGCAGTTAAGCAGAATGGCTTTTCCCACTCTGCTTCAATGATTCATCCATGTGCAGTAAGATCATCATTGTATAAGAACGTGGGCTCTACAAGAAAAAACATCGAACTAAGGACACAGAAGTCTCATATGCCTCAGGCTGCAGTAGCCATGTCCAACTCCATTCCTAAGAAGGATGAAAGCACATTTGGCAGGGATTCGTCCGTGGTAAAATCATCTATCCTCCATGAAGCCATGTGCTACAATAAGACATTGATGTCCGGGTGGCTTAACAAGTTAAACTGTGGATTTGTGTGATTTCAGGGACATTTTCCAAGGAAAAACAGAATCCACTACTCTGGACCGTTGATGCCTCCCGGAGGAAATATGGAAGAGTTACTCAAAGAGCATGAGAGACAAATCCAACAGGCTGTCCGAAAAGCACGTCTCGAGAAATCCGGCACCAAGAATGAGCTTGGAGGACATTATGGTCTGACAGTTTTTTGTGGAAGATAGGGGTAAAAGAAAAGTGGGGTTGTTAATGCCTGTTCCTAGTCGGATATACCTCGTAGCCAGCGAGCCTGCTCTGTGAGTCTGTCAATGGAAGCAAGCAAAAAGGTCATTTGTTAATACATATCTGGGGATTTAAGATTGAATGGCAGGGTCATTTCAACAAAAAGTGGAAAAAAAAAGAAGAAGAGATAGATTGACTGATAGGGAAGAAAGATTCTTAAGTGCACTGGATTCCTCAGATTGTTATGGACTCATTCACCTTCGGATCTCATCTCATAAAAGAAAATTCCAAGCAGCCATGCCCACGAGGCCGCTTATGAAAGAGATTGAATCGTATATATGTGATGAGATTTAGGAACATAATTCAAGCAGTCAACTGCCAGGCTAACTTAAGCGGATTTTTCCCAAGTGGAGCTTGTTGGCTTGTATCTTCTTCGTTTCACAAATCACAATTCTTTTTTGACATCGTTCCACATTATTTATCGTTCTTAGCAACATGGGAAGGAAAAATAATTATAAATAAAGTAAGTCAAATAAATGTAATTGCCAACTAAAATTGAGGGATGCTAGTCCTCAGTTGCGCTTCCAACTTTGCCTCGTAATTTTGCCCTTAACTTAGGATTCTCTTTTCGGTGACAAATGGGTAGGAAAAGAAAAAATAAAAAATGAAAAAGGGTGAGAGATTGGGAAACTTACAATTTTCACTCTAAATTTGAGGTATAGTTATATCTCACCTTTTCAACTTTTTAGAAATTATAAAAAATTATAACAATATTTGTAAACCATAATAAAAAATATCTTCCATTAACCAGTTATTAATAAAAACTATTTTTAATTACAAAAATATAATTATCAATGAATTAAGTAATCTAAAATACCCCTAAAATATAAATAGCTTAAATATGACAAACGACTCTAGAACCAAAATCTCAAGGTCCAAAAAATCAAACTCCAGAAACTCATCCCATCAATTGAGAAAGGAAAATAGAACTTCAAGCTAGAAATCAAAGTCTCATAAGCCAAAAAGAGATGGATATCTGCTTCCAAATCATGTCAACAAACCCCTTTTACTTTGAAAATTCAAACATCTTCACAACAAAAATTCTAACAACACAGAACTCAACTCCAACAAACCATGAGCCCGTCCCTTACTATTAAAGAAAAATTCGAAAAATTCATTACAAAGTCACAAATTCATAAAACTAATTCTCAAACAAATGAATTTTAAAGAAGAGTTTAACTGAAATGTTTTGAAAAGAAGAAATGAACTGAAATGCTTTGAAAATAAAAGGCGAGAAAACCTCGTGTCTATGTTCAACAAGCCAAACAAAAAATAAAAATCAATCTAACGCTAAAAAAATGAACCATAATCCCGTGCTTTGCCATGGTAGAATGAAACTAAAAAATTAAAAAAAAAAGGTTGAGAGGTCATGGGTTTAAGTCGTCCATAGAAACGAAATCTAAAAATGTAAGACCAAACACATCACAACAAGCCAAGATTCGCAAAAATCATGGGTAGGAATTGGGGAAGAAAGAAAAAAAAAACTGAAAAAGAAAATCAAGAGAGGAAGAAAATCATACAGACCATAAGTGAAATAATTAACATTAACCAAAGAAAACAAGCTAAAATACAACCCTAAGTACAATTTTACTTATAATTTTTAATTTTACAGTAATAAATTCAACGAGAGAAAGAGCTTTCAAAGAAGAGAGCGTGAGAGTTTAAAGAAAGAGGAAGGGAGAAAGAAAACAACATTACGGTTATGTTAAATGAGATTTATGATCTTAATATATGAGAGTATTATGCTTATTTAACGATTTCTGTTCAAGTTAATTGATGTTTATTAATTGCAATGTTATTCTTTTCGTAATTTTTAAAAATTTAAGATACAAAATGTAAATATAACTTAAACTTATGATATAAAATATAAATTTTCCTGACCATAGCTTCTGAAAAACCTGCGGGCTTCGGTATACCGACCCCGGCGGCGGCGCACGATTCCGCATCAAGACAAACTAGACTGCTCGGCACGTTCAAATTAACATCAAGATTCAAGAAGCCCATGTACGGCAACATTCCCGAAATGTGCAACAGAGGCGCGAACAAGGGCGCGCCTCTCCGCTTCAAAACAATCAACATAAGTACATAAATTAATCTCTCCGCCAGACTCCGCCGCCGTCGGTGGAGGTTCCAACGGTCTTAGCCCGGGAGAGGTGGTGGGGGCGAGGGGTGGAGACGATGACCGCTTAACTCCCCAAATTACAAAGAGGAGAAATCTAATCTCCAACAAGCGTCGCAACAGACGATTGTTTGCAGGGCGATTGTTTGCAGGGCCGATAAAATTTTCCCTACCATTATTTAAGACGTATTCCTAGAAATTGGCTAGCAGAAAATTTACAGTCAGAATTAATTGTCCCATTAGATTTGAGAGGAGAGGCTTATACATACGGTTTGGTCCTTTAAAGCTTGCCAATTCAATGGTAATTGTGATGTATCGAATTGGTCAGCTGCTTCCAGTAAATGCTTCTGAAAATCGGAAGACGCATAACAGCTAAAAAATTTGATTAATTTTTAGCTCTTCTAAACAAATTACACACAGTATAACCCCAAAAACCCGTCTTCCTGGCAAACCTAAGAATCATCGACGTTGAGATCTAAAAGCAATTACAATTTCTTGTTCAAGACTAAAATTTGTCACGAGACAGATGATTATCGAGGGTTCGGTTGCCCTACCAAGTCAGACCATGTACTGCTAATCTGATCACTTGAATTGCAGTTCAGCGATGGATCCGCCGGCTTGCCAAAGACAGAATGGTAAGGAAGAGATTGTTAATTAACACTTGGCCTCCTTGCCACTATTAAGTGCTCTGTGCAGATGGAAAGCTTCACCCTGGTCCCCATTCAAGGATCTTCTCTCCAGGCAGCACACTGTAAGCTGCCTGAGCAACCTCTCCAGATATGATCGCAAGCACCCTTGCAAATCCTTCAAATTGGGATTTGTTGACAAGATCATAGCATTTACAGTGTCAGCCACTATCTCACGTTGTGAATCTTCAAGAAGATACCCAACTGATGACTCTTGCGGTTGTTCGTATGCCAGCAAAGCAACACAGTCCTACAGAAAGTGCAGAGTTCCAATGATGATTTAATGTTAAGTTCACCATGATGCAGGGGTTTGTATATATTTTTTGTTTTTGTTTTTCTTGCTTCTTTTTTTTTTTTTTTAATGAGTGAATCTGTCTAATCGTTTAACCTTCTAACTGTGGCCCTAGCAAAAGAAGATGAAATCGCGCATGAGGGCACTGATCTACTTTTTCCATGCTTAATCACCTACAGATACAATGGCGATGCAGCAGCATTACAAGATGAATTTCAAACAGTCATAGCAGGAAAATCAAGCAGCACTCTCAGTAGTTTTCCATGTGCCCCATTCATGCATGAAAGCTATAATGCAATCCTCTTTCTTCATTAACATTCCTTCCAGATTTTTTCAGCTCTAGTTTTTTCTTTTCTTTTTTTTTATGAAGATTTTTTTTTTTTCATGAAAAGAGATACATAAATGAAAAGGAGAAACAGAATTTAAAAAGACAACAGATATATCCTTGGGTAAACAATCTCAAATATTTTCAATACCTGAACAAGATTGTCAAAACTAGGCAACCCAAAGAATTTTGCTAGTTCACTCCTTCCATACCTCACAGACTCCTCCAGTGCTCCAACCTATAAATATCGTAAAACTTATCCATATTAACAAATATGCAGTCAAAATATATCTTTTCATAAACAAGAAAAATAAACTGAAATAGCCATCATTGGTGACATGTTACCCAGCAGTTATTAGTTTCCACAGGGAAAAACGAAGTCAAGTCATTGGACAGAAAGCAATTATAGAAATCAAGGAGATGTAATTGCAGTCTCCCATATTTCATGCTATCAACCAAACAGTAAAGCCTCATATATAGATATATGCATTGGAAATATCTCAAAATCCAATAATGCTAAACATTTAACATCCAGTACAAACTCTCAACAGAATAACAAAATATACAGTCTATTATTATTATTACCAGTCATCCAAAATTAAGACTTTCTTAGACTACTATAAAGAAATTGGCAAGAGAAAATACCCGAACTAACTCAATAAATTTTTGACAGTGAAGCAGAAAGCAAGTGGCTGATTTTTCATCCTGCATAAAGTCAATCTGAATATCATAACTCCAATTATATCACACTGATAGTAGAACAGCTGATGGCAATGAACTTGAATAAATTCAACCTCAGGAGAGTGAAAATTATCATAAAAAGTCTTATCTTCAACCTTCAACAGACCTCAGTTATGTAAGCTAGCAAATATAGGTTATCTGTTATTCATATATTAAAGATGCCGCCTATTCCAAGTACAGTAAGTCTTAAATGTTTTCATTACTACAAAAATAATGATCTCATGAGAAGGAAGAGAACCAGAGACAATAACCACACCAAATTTGCACTCACCCGAACAATCTGGGGGTACCAATCACGCAATTTATTAAAGGCAGCATCAATATCTCCATTCCTAATTAGCTTCATAGAGAGGAGAAACGAAATCAGTAAAGCCAGACTTGTCTTCAGAACTATGAAAGGAAAGAACTAAGAAGCAACATGATAGAGCCCAGAAGCTTGATGAAAATTAGCCAAAATCATGGCTGGAGAAATATGTACAGGACAAGCCACAGCATAATTCGTCAGAGCAGGACCTTTTAAACTCAATTATCCAACTACAATGTCAACAAAATGGAAAAACCTATGTTATTATTGCCAGACAAACCACTGGATTGAATGTCTCCTGAAAGCATTTCTCCTTAAAGCCTGAGGGGTGTATATTTTTATGATTGAGAACCAAATACAACTTGAGAATTCATCAAACACCAGCATGTCAATAGAAAACCCCCTTGCTCTTAAGGGAAAGATAAAAGATGAAAGATAGAGACCACAAAACTAAAGGAACCAGCCTTTAGCAAACCAAAAATCTAACAAACTAGCTTTTGAGACAGAGTACAATTTCAAAGTTCCAGTCATATAATCCCCAATCCCATACTCTACTGGTTGGCCACAGTAACCAAGCATACACATTTCAACAGTCAAAAAACAACATTATATTTAGATTAATTATCATGGACAATAAATGAAGTAAAGGCATCTCACAGCCATCTAACAAGACCCTTTCAGGAATTTGCTTTCTCATGGAAAAAAAGAGAAACCAACCAGCTGTTTAGATTATGCAGGAATGGCAGTGTGCCGATGCAAGAAAACTCAATCATTCTGGACAGCAAATTAAAGTACCAACAAAACAATTATTGTACAAGAATCAAAGAGCTCATTCAGATCTATCATGCCAAGACAAACAGTAATCTCTTCTCTTTTATTATCAATAACACACAAAAAAAAGAAGAAAGAAAAAAAAAACAAGTTTTCATGTAAAAAAGGAGCCATAAGCATTGAACTGATATATAATATTAATCAAGTATATACAAAATTCACTGATTAGAAAAACTAAAATATAAACCAACATAAACAACTAATTAATTTCAGACATCCACAATCAGACATTTCATACCTGTCGAAGAGTAGTTCTCTGGTTTAATGCAAACAGACTGTCCTGGTCATCAGAACCATTTTCCTGTGCTATGTATATCGGAGGAACGCTACTTTTACTCGCCAGGTCAAATGAATTGAGAGTCTCTTCATAGCCATAATGAAGCAAGTAGGAACGCACAAGTCTGCTCACAATATACAAATGAGTTACTAACTTAAACAAGTCAGTGACAACAAGAATATAAATCCTCATTTGTTCCTTAACCTTCCAACCTATAAATTAGGATGATTTTCACATTTTGTGAATCAACAGGAAGCTTGCAGTGAGCTCTGAAAGAGGAAGGTCCAACTTCAAAAATTGATGCAGTGACATCTCTTTACTAATGAAGCAACCTTAGATCCTAACAAAAACCTTATGATCAGTGCTTTGGAACTGCTAACTATATACACTTTGGTGCACACATGGACATGCACAGGAATGTCTTTTCAACCAAGATACCGCTCCTCCTTATAAACAGTGTTTGTAACAGTCTGAGCCATCCAGCTTCCATGCATAGTTGCTTACTGCCTCTAAGGGCCCAATTTCCACTTTCCACAATCCACCTACTAAATGTCTCTACAATTGTGGCTTCTCACTCAAATTGTTCTCCTCAGGCACAAGTCATTAATTTTAACAAGAGAAGAAAGTCATGTCTTCCGAACACAACCTTGTTCACCTAATGTTTCACAATTGCAGCTTCCAAATAAAAGCTTCTGAGCAGGCACACCACATTGATTTTAAAAAGAAACCAAGGATATGCTTTACCTTCCACAACCATGTTCCTTTCACACATAAGTTACAGATTAAGCTTAGCGAAGGTTTATCTGCGTATCTGGGGACTCAGGGTTAACTGAGAGTATTTATAAGCTTTCCACAGGGCAATCTTCTAGGGAAAAAGTTTTGTATGATGCATGTCAAACCATAGCTTACATGAATGAATAAGGCCTATCACAAGTACACACGTAAGTAAAAACATAGCCTATAATAAAATTATAATAATCTTCCACTGGTAAAGATATAGCTTACAAATACCTAGGCAATTCCATATAACAATCTCTTGCATCAATATAACAATTTGTTACATATGCAAAAAGTTCTTGATAATTTTCCCTCAGTTGGTACTAGGATTTCCGTTTAAACCTTTATGCTTGGGAACAATGTGGTCAACTCCAGTTTGAGATTAAGGCTTGATTGATTTAAGCATGTGTATGAAGGAAAAATGGAAAATAGAGCTCCTGATGACAACACAAGAAGAGAACATTTTTCCCTTTTAGCTAATTTCCATCTCAATGTATCAACACAAACCTCAATGAGGGGTCAAATGCAGGGTCTACGAACACAAAGCAATAAATGATTCACTTTAAAGAGACTCAAATCTGATCTGAACTCACCCGTGACTGACATTGGGTGGCAAGGGTATCTTCTCAATTGTTGTCTGTTGTTTCATCCTTTCCTCAGCTATATATTCCTAATCAGAGGAATAAAAGTACAAAAGGGAGTATTAAAAACACAAAAAATAATAATAATAATAAATAAATAATTCACGTATCTGATAAATTTTTCCCCTTGTTTTAGACCAGCAAAATGAATATCAACAATGAGTAAAAAGGAAATATTAAGGTAACAGTGTTACATAAAATCTTACCTGAAGATCAAATCTAAATTGTTTCTGCCCAAAGTTGACCTCAACCCTGCCAGAACAAATATGAATATAACATGAAGAGACTGAGGCTTCCACACATAGCAAACCAACAAGAAAGAGAATGGTCTAAATCATGTAAATTATGGACACATAGGTACGATTAATTATTTTTCTAAAAAAAAAAAAATTAAATAGCAGATGCTAGATCTGCGATATTTAACATTTAGCATGAGAATTGGCAATCAAACCCTGCACTAAATTACATAAACATCATAAAAGATTTGAAAGCAGAATTACATACTCCTCATTCTGGCTGTGAACAGCAACTGTAGGGAATAAGGGACCCTTAATATCCTTGCAAATTGTCCCAACCATTGCTCCATTTTTACTGACATCAGTATAAAGATAACATGTGATGATGTACACAGTCAGGAGTAATAATGAGTAATCAATATTACAGTGAATGCAAGCAAAACTAATTTAACTCCACTAGTCCATGTACAAAACAAGGTAGGCAACTTTCTTACGTGAAAAAAAATTCCTGTGAAGCATAATTAATTCCAGCACCAACTATATCATTGGCTGTAAAGGTTGGACCAAAAGGCTCTCCCTTTCCTGGCCCACAATATATATATCCATCATCCCCATGATAGCCACGACTGTTTGCTTCCCACCTGCCAGAGGATTATACTGAAACTAATGTATTTTTCATCATTTAATATTGCAAGATACACAAATTAAATTACTGTTCTCTTTTTTCTTTCTATAATTCCCGTAGAATATTTCTGAAATCAATCAGAAACAGAGTAAATTATTGCCCATGTATTACTGACTTGAACAGACAGGTAATCAATACAATATTATTCTTTTGGTTTACTTTCAGCATCCTGCTTTTGCAGACGAATTTGAACTCTTTGGTAACGAACACATTCCATTGACTCACAAGTGTTCCACATTCAAACAGAAGTGTAAAAGGGACTATCGATACGGAGTTTATTATTTCAATTTCTCTCTCAAATTTTCTGTGAACCTAATAGACACCAACACCAACCACAGGCATCTTGAAGTTTTCAACTAATCAGATTGGAATCAAATTCATCGCCGTGAGCAAACACTTGTTTAGAAAGACTGCATTCCTGTTTAGTTACTTTTCTTTAGTGCTAGTCTTCTGAGTAAATCAATTTTCCAGGCAGCAAACACCCCTCTGTTATAACTTCTATTCAGCCAAAAAAAAAAAAAAAATTCACTAAATAGAATTGCTCTAAATCAAAACAGCAAAAAATTATTACCCTGGCTGCCTCCGCATTTTGAAGCTCTCATTAGTGAATCCAATGGCAATCTGGCCTTTAGCCCCAGCATTCTTTACATAAATCTCAAAGTAATACACAAGCCTTTTTGCCGGAGCTGGCTTGTTGGCTTGGACCACGCCAACATCGTGGCCGTGAAGGCTGCCACCGGTGTATTTGATGGACAGCTTATCAACGGAGACTACGAGAAACCCTCCGGAGCTGTTAATGGTGTTGAGCTCCGTCGGCTCCACCTCCCGCTGGTCCTCCTCCATCACGCACGGAGTTCCCGAGGTCCGCCTCGAAAGGTCAAGAAAGTAGGAGGCTGGATCTTGCCGATCAACGGAATTACTTGAACAGTTATCACTGTTGCTGCTGTTGTGGTTGTCGTGGCTAGTGCCGGAGGTATTGGCGGAGCTGCCGGTGGTGGTAGTGGCGGCGTTTGGAGTGCTCATTTCTAAACCCTAGGCGCAAGGTCCGTCAATTGATCATTTGGTTGAAGTCTAGATAGGGAGATTCTTTGAGGGATCTTGGGGGCTTTTCGTCTTCTTGATTCTTTCTTGGATTAGCCGAGAGAACAATCAAGAAATCTTGATTTCTTTCGGAACTCTTAATCAGAACCCAGAAGAAAGAAAACTACTATTGCAAGTAAAGTTGGTAGGCCCCGCACGATAGCCCACACGGCAACCCCTTCCTTCTCTTCAGCAACGTAAAATTAGACACGAATTCAAATGAAATGGACGTGAAATTACGTTAAGTCCATCATAAGTTCTAATTTCACTAATAATTAATTATAATTAATAATTATACTAAGCTCACGTTTAATTTTACATTATTAACTCCGTAACTTCTTTTTTTTTTTTTTTTAAAGAAAAAATCTCCATTAACACCTTACGATGGCTTTATGATAATTTATATTACTTTTTTAAAAATAATTCATATTTTTAATCTTTAAATTTATTACTTATTAGTTATTTTTATTATTTAATTTTTATCTATTAAAATTAAATTATTTTATTTAAAATTTATTTTAATTTAATCATTATATTATTTTATTTGTTAAAATTTTGTAAAATTTATTTTTTTTAAATATATTTTTAAACAATTAAAATTATTAATTAATATATTAATAAAATTTAAATTAAAACATTATAGTTGATGATAAAATTAAATAGTTTAAAAATATTAACAAATATTTTTAAGAAGAGTTATTTTTTTATTTAATAACTCATTTATTTTGAAAATGTTTAATATGAAATATAATCTAACAATTAAAAAACCACTTTACATCATGTTACATCCGCCGCTGCATCAGAGGAGAAAAATTCTTTTTTTTTTATCTTTTTTTTTTAAATTTGTAAAGAGTCAAATTTTATTAATATTTATATAAAATTTTTAAAATATAATAAAAAATTTACTTTTTAAAAAATAAAAGAAATTAAAAAGAACTTTTTATTTTTTAAGACATATGGTATATCAAATATTATATGACATACAATACTTTTTTAACTATTAAATGATATTTTAAATTAAATTATTTTTTAAGTGGACTAATTATTAAATAAAAACTAATAATTTTTCTTCAAATATTTGGATATGCTTTTAAATTTCTTAATTTTTTAATTAATTATAATATTTTGATTTTAAAAATTTAACTTGATTCTTATTAATATATTAATTAATATAATTCAAAAATATAGTATTAAAAAGTAAATTTTATAACTTTTTACTTAATAGAATAATATAATACTTAAATTAAAATAAAATTTAAAATAAATAATTTAATCATAATAAATTAAAACTAAATAATAAAAATAAAACACAAGTAATATATTTAATAATTAAAAATATAAATTACTTTATTTTTTTGTCATTTAATAAATTTAAATTAAATATTTAATTTACAAATTTAACTTGTTTATAGATAAAATGTTCATTATTACTTTTGTAATATATTCCAGCTATTATTATTTGTATAAACCTAAAAAAAATCAAAACTAAACTTTGACGTTTGTATAGATTTGCCCTACCCATAACTACACGTCTATTAACACTAAAAATGCAATAGATTGAAACAATTTAGCGATATATATTTATATACATTAAATTTACAAATTTATGATAACTTGACAATAAATATTTTGAGATTGAATAATGCATTTGTACAATTTTATTTGATCTTAAGAAGAATGAACTGCTAATAATTTAATGACTAAACTTAGATCCAAAACAACCAAATATGCGTGCACAACTAGTTGTTACAACCAGCCAAGCTGGAAAAGAAAGGTTTAATGGGGGATGAAGAGAGTGCATCCTCTACTATCATTATATCATGGAACTCCTAATCTAAGCACAAAATCTAGATAAGTAAACCTGAGACAAACGATGGAGAGCGAGAGTAAACTGACAGATTGCCTGAAGATGGAAAATGCGGCACTCCAAGGCATAGTTACATGACTACACAATAATGTTAGCCAAGAGAAACATTTTTGAAGATCACTTGAGTCACAGAATTTCCATAACCCCAAAAACACCAGCCCACCCATGAAAAATGATTTGAGTAGATTACAAAAACATCATTCTGGATGAGATATCCTAATTCCAATGTGTAGTAGTAAAGCAACAATTGTCAATAAACTGACAAGCATTCCTCCTAGAAGAGTCCTATCAACAACACCCCACTCGGCCAGGGTTCCTCTGGCCCATACTTGTTTCTTATCCGATCCCGGAGAAATCCCACTTTCTACATTTTTGTCACGCTTGTTTCTCCGTTTCCTAAACAACCATCCAATTGTGTTTTTTCTATTTTGATCTTCACACAACATTTCATTACATGAAACTGCAGCTTCTGTTCTACAGCTCTGTGGTCCACAAGCACAAGGCTCTAACTCCAGTGAACATGCACAACTCTCGCATGAGTCAGTGGAAGAACATTTGCCCTCACTAGACAATTTCTTGACAGAAGTAGTTTTCTGGTTGAATTGGCCGAGAGTCTCAATCACCTCTCCGAAAACAGACCACCTTCCAACAGCTGTTATCTTAATCATAGCTGAAGTACCCAATAAGCTTTCAGGACCAGCTACAAGAACCTGTACATATGTCTTTGTATGGCCAACCTTAGGAAATGAAGAACAAACATTTAGAGATGGAAATAACAGATTGCTTCAGAAGCACACTTTATTCTGCCAAGTAGCATGGTGAAAAACTGTAACTATGTAAAAACATATCATAAATGTGAGTTTCTTTACTCTGCTTCAGCTGGATGCGTTGGCAATCAAATTTCACCATATAGCAATGAAAAAAAAGGATATTTACTATTTTCTTTCAGTATTACTTTAGCAAGAAATTTCAATGCTTATTAGCGAGCAAATAAAGATGAACAGAAAATGAGATGCCTATACCATTTTTAGTTTTGTTTACTGGTCAAAAAGTCAATGCTTTAAACACAGGAGAGGACCCCAAGGCATAATTGAATGCAAAAGCCTCTAGAGGTTCATGCAGAGAATTGACAGTATTACCAGGTGCAATCCATCAGTTGCTATATCAGTTATCCATATTCTTTCCACCCTTCCCTCCATTCCACAATAAGGGGTAAAAGCTTCAAAAATGGAAGTCAATTCACGGCTGCGCTTCTTCACCATATTACTTGGAACCTTCTTCATCCTTGCCGCAGGTGTGCCTGTTTTCAAAAGAGAATGCAAATATTGAAAAACCTGTAGCTAACAAAAGTAATGGTCAATGACCAGGTTGCTAATTTCATCTGAATACAAAAGACACAATTGTGGTGAGATTTTCCTGTGCTCACAAGTGCAGTGCATTGTACCACATATAGGATGTTAAACTACAACAAAAAACTTTAAAATGTAAGATTCACAAGGACGTGTACCCAAATGAAGGAATAAATGTAAAATCCAGCCAACATCAATGATGCTAACTCAAACTATGTGTAGTTTTATGATTTTCTACATTTTTCTTTTGTTTTTTTTTTTTTGTTCCTATAATACTATTTACCATCAATGTCTTATGTTAGCATGCTGCACAAAAAATAATCCTTTTCCCCCACATAGGTGCAAGAAAATTAGTTAATACTTTAGTTATGCATCCAACCATAAATAATATAGGAGACGAAAAAGCCAACACTGAGACATGCAACTTTATGCAAATAGGATAAACACATGTTTAATGTTGCCAGCTGTCATACCATAGCCGGTATGATGGGCAAAGGGAAAGGGAAGAAACAAGAAGGACATAAAAAAGAATATCCTGCAGAACCTGGTCTCTCTTTTATTTTTCAGAGTGAATGGTAAAATCTCTGAGTTTAATGGGAGACTGATCAACAGCTTACCTGGTCGAGGATAGAACTGTGAAATATGAACCTGAGGGAACTTGTATTCCTTAATCAGGTTGACGGTTTGAGCAAAATCTTCATCTGTTTCACCTGAGAAGCCCAAGAACAAATATTTATCATATCCTCAAAAGCTTAAACAACAAAAATCCTCCACCACATGCCACATGCAGTACTGGAAACTAAAGAGCTTGGACCATTACAACTAAAATCCCATGTTATGCATGAAACAATGTCATAAGGTTTGCCTTTAAAGGGCACCAGTAACATGTAACTTGAATTATCCTAACAATCCATGACTTACCAGTGTAAAAAGCTTTCTAAATGTGCAATGCATATGCCCAAGGAGAAAGAACAGAGTCAGCAAACTAACCAGGGAATCCACATATGATATCAGTGGCAATCTGTATCCCTGGAACTAGTTCAGTCAACGTATCCACCACAGTCCTGAACTCACTTGCGGTGTATTCGCGATTCATTGCCTGATACAAAAAGAGCAAGTCAGGAAGATGAAAATCATCGGATGATGGGACATTGAGGCAGCAAACTCAAGTGATTGTACACATAAATTCAATTCCTCTGTGGGATTTTCAACGTGTTGCCACCAGAAATGATATATATTGCATGTTGTGGATACAAATCATCCAGTGAAAGTCAACTTTGCAAACAGTATCTTGACTTACACTTAATACAGCATCACTTCCAGATTGCACTGGCACATGAAGAAAGGAGTATACACAAGGATGGTTCAGAACTTCTGCTATCTCTTTCAAGTGCTCAAGAATAAATGGAGGATTTGTCATCCCAATTCGAAGCATTGTATTTGCGTTGGGAGGAAGTACAGTAACAATAGCATTCAACAAAGTCGGAAGATTAACCCCAATGTCACGACCTGAATAGGAAACCCAAATTGCTCAACAACCAGTGTGAACAACGATGTCTTGCCTTATTTTTCTCAAACAACCAATGCAATTTATTTGAATGAGTCCAGACAGAAGTTTCTTCTGGTTAGAAAACATAAAATTTGATACTAGATAACAATATAGAAGAACAACAATATAGCATAAAGGCCTTTTGCTCCTAAATAGGTTATTGCATTATGCGAAAACAGAAAACTGGTTCCCATAAGCAAGTTACCTCTCAAAGATCAGAAATTGTTCTAAACAAAAAACAGGCAGGTATAAGATTTCTCCAGAATAAGAAGCAATTCTAGAGTAACAAAGATGTGGTAACTGAAAGTTCATTAAGAATCTACCATATGCTCCTGTATCTTCACTGCTCAGCCATATTTCCTTGATTCCATCAGCTATCACCGTTCTTACGCGCCCTACCTGGATAGTTGAAATTTCAATCACCGCAAAAATCAAATAGCAGCAAAGATAGTCATCCTGGTGACAAACATACAAGACTCTGTATAGTGTAGCTTCCCAAATGACCACGTGCGTGCTTTGTCTTGCAGTAAGTGCAAGCCCCCAAGCAACCAACATTAACTGGTAGAATCTCAACAAACTTGTTCTTTCGCACCTGACAGATGATCAAGTTATATACAACATAAGAAAATGCTCAGTGACTATATCTTGAGAATAGTTTGCTGTTTAAGAAACCAAGCCGTATCCAAGGGGAGCTTGTTTTGTTCTGAAGACAAAGAATGCTACATAAAATGACCACTACAGGGCCTTATTGACCAAGAATAAGTGTTAATAACAAATGTAAATTTAGACATCACACCTTTGGAATATCAAGTGCTGGCAATGTCTTGCGGTTCAAAAGCCGCACCTCATGACCTTTCAAAGTCTCTTCTACAACTTCAACCACACGGTCTATTTGCTGGACTCCAACTACACTAATTCCTTCTAGCTCTTTCAAGTTTCTGCTTCCTTGAGGTACACACCCAGCAACCACTAGGGGCTTTTTGGCAATTTTGCCCTTTGCTATCAATGTGTCCATGGCAGACTGACTTGGGGATTTTACAGTGCACCTGCAAGAATTATCAACACACAAGTTGAACAGACGACTAGAGTTAAATTCCTTAATTCAAAGTAGTCCTTAATTCAAATATCATTCAACCCTGCATGAACCAAAGCCCTAAGGGCTCGAAGAATTTCAAATTTTCTCTTTTATTTACGGTGGTGGTCTGTGTTCTGTTTCAAAGGATAACAAAGGACTAGGGATGCGGTACAGCATGACGTGTCACTTAGCTGGCCATTCTGATTTATTTTACCAAACAAGAAGCTATAATCAGCTATAAAATACATAAAATTAGAGCAGGCCTGATCAACATGTTAGACCATGAGTAAAAATCAGCAAGCACAAAAGAGAGATCACATTCTTCCCAAAGAAGAAGAGAAAAAATGAAGGGAAATATAAAAAAAATTACGTATTAATCAGCCATAGGTCTGCCTCCTCGGGATTTTCACTTAATGAATAACCAAATGATGAAAGCTGACCAGCCATATATTCGCTGTCACTCTGCCAAAAATGCTATTTGTCAGAAACATTATTGACACAGACCAGTGGCGCCTTCAAAAGAAATGCAAAAGTCCCATAAAAATACAGCCAGGCAACAAAGGAAAGAAAGGAAAAGAAATAACCAACACTGGCTAAAGGATTATAGGGTTAAAGTTCTGAATAAGAAACAAGAAACAGATTCAACTCAAGAAAAATAGCATTCTTTAACAAGAATAGACTCCCTGAATCATAAACATCAAACTAGCAACCCCCACATTATCTGAAGGTCTTAATTACAGCCAAAAAGTATCTGGATTGTCATATCACCAAGTCCACGTTATTAAACTTTTAAAGAATTTTTAAATTGTCTAATGAGAAATGGAAGAGTTGGAAGCAAGAAAAGAGAAAAGGAAGAACTTACCTGATTATGAGAGCATCCAAAAGTCTTGATGTATATTGTCTGGGGCAAAACAAGAAAGAACAATATAAGAACGTCATACATAAACCCATAACATAGAAACGGAGAGAAGGACAATGGAAGGGAAAATTCCACCTCAGTTCCAGGGATCTTGGGAGCGGGACGAGATTGAGAAATCTTGTTGGTATTGAGCTCTGGTCCGTCCTTGTTCTTCCTGGGTTTTACTCCAACAACATTAAGTGGCAACCGAAATCCGGGAGGAGCGCCGCCGCCGCCGCTCCCAACCAACAAATCTTCTATGTCTTCCATTCCGTTGTTTTTCCACTCTTCCAACGGGCCGGAGGTGATTGGCGTTCTTGACACAGAGCAAGAAAGCGAGAAAAAATGGGCGTTTCCTTGCTGTTACTACAGCCCTTTGAAGACTCAGTTTAACAAAACTGTCCCGAAGAGCCGGAGCAGTGGTGGCTAGGGATGAAACTTTCGGTTTAGATCTGGTGTTTGTGTTTGTATACTTGAGTCAATTTGGGCCCTTTTGAAAACGAAGTCCTAAGCCCTTGTCTAATTATCTGGACTCACTCTGGTCTCTCGGAGCGACCCAGGCCCAGTCAGATAATGTATTAATAATAGATAAAATTAAATATAATTAATAAAATAATGTAAATATAATTATAATAATATGTGAATAAAGATTTTTTTATTAAAAAAAAACTGTTATTTCATTAATGATGTTCAGTGTATGTGCAATTGTTTCCTAAATTGATCGCTAACTAAAAATTAAGTTCTAAATTAGATATCAAAAATTAAAATCAGAACCAAGCTATTTTGAGTCTCTGTAAAAGACTAGAAGATCTTATTTTTATTGCAAAACAGTGAAAAATCAACCTATACGTATTTCGGAGTCCGCCAAGCAAAAACCCGAGAGACAACACAGCGGTGGACAGAGACTGGAGTTATTAGAGCACTTTCCACGTCGAAGCCTTACATAGGCCCTCGAAATTGCCCAAGAGGCCCCTCTCTCGGGCCGTTTTCAACAATTCTCTCCGTCCATTGCGATTCGGTAATGGCGATTTAGCACAGAGTTCTCTCTACCTTTCGCTGCTCGAGGACTGGAAGTAATCCTTCCATGGCGAAATCTGCCGATTATTCGAAGCCCAATCCGCCGACGTGCGCCAACTCCTCCGCCAAAGTCCACCCGGCCAACGACCCAGACACCGATCCCAATTCTTACTCGCCCGAGAAGTTTAGGCTCTATGAGACCAGACAGGTAACCAAAATTACAACGGCTTTTCTTTTCTTTTCTTTTCTTCTTCTTCCTTTTTTTTTTTTTAGGTTTTTATTCGCGTGCTTTTGAAGTTTTTGTTTCTTTGACGCGAAAACTAATCGCCTTCGGAGTTTGGTTTTTTTAAAGATTTTACTGGAATAGTAACGTTAAGAGATTTCTTGGAGTCAATTCGTGTTCGATTTTGGATTTTTTGTTTGGTTTAAGAGAAAGTTCTGGAAATTGGACTTTTAATTTTTGGTTTGCTGTTGTGATGATACCGAATTTGTGCTTATTTAACCAGAGGTTTTATCTAATTGGGAGTGATCGGAGTAAAAGATTCTTTCGCGTTCTAAAGATTGACCGTTCAGAGCCGTCTGATCTTAATATCAGCGAGGATCCTGTGGTCTATTCTCAGCAAGAGATCAAGAACTTGCTTCAGCGAATTGCCGAAGGCAATCGTTCTACTGGTGGGCTGAACTTTGTGGTGAAGGTTTTTGGAATTGCAGGTTAGTGTCAATAAACTGTTCTTTATGTTGTGTTTTCTTGATAAATGGTATTATTTTTTAAGATAAAACTATTGTACTCTTTTGGTCTTCCTAGGTTGCATTAAGTTTCTGGAGTCATATTATTTGATTCTGGTTACAAAGCGCCGCCAAATAGGATGTATATGTGGCCATGCAATATACGCTATAGATGAGAGCCAATTGATCACAATTCCACATGTTTCAATACAAACTGATGTGGCTCATTCTAAAACCGAGCTGAGGTATTTCCTTCCTTTTTGTTTGCTCACAGTGAAATGTTGTCTCCTTTTCATCTCTTCATAAGATTGCACGTGTTTGTTTTACATGTTACATCTTTCTTCAGGGAAATATCTTCTAGAAATTTTACGTTTTTTGTGCATGTGTGAATGGAGGCATGTTAATTCCTTCCTTTAGTTGCAATGACCGTGCGGTTTATAGTATCTTCAAAATGTTTTTTATTTTCTCAATGAATAATGATTTAAAATTGTTGTTGGTTAGTACTCATACATTCGGTAACTATCACCAACATTTTCAAATTGTTTCATCTCTCTCTCTCTCTCTCTCTCTCTCTCTCTCACACACACACACACCCACCCACCCATCCACCCATCTGAAAAGGATTCTTATTTGCATATACTGTTTTGGCGATTTGTTCCAATTTCTAATAAAAGTGTATGTTTTTATACTCAGAATTGGTGTTGCAGGAATTCTCTTTCTTTTTTGGTATTTACTTTTTCTTTTTTTTTAATAACTTTATATGTATGTTTGTTACGATGCCCTTGCTTTCCTTGGTATTATAGTGAAAATGTTTTATTACTCATTTTATTTTGCTAGCTGGTTTTCTTTTCTTTGATGAATTTATTTGTCATTTTGTTGTGTGATTAATTTGCATGAATCATACTCTTGGTGTCTAAATGGTTAAAATTTCTTTTGCCTTGCAATGTAGGTACAAGAAGCTATTATCCAGTGTAGATTTAACCAGAGATTTTTTCTTCAGTTATACATATCCCATGATGCAAAGCTTGCAAAAGAATGTGTTGTCGACAGGAGGGGATAGGATGCCATATGATAGCATATTCGTGTGGAATGCATATCTAACACAAGCTATTCGGTCAAGATGTGGGAACACAATTTGGACAATAGCTCTTGTCCATGGGCACTTCAAGCAGGTTTGCATTTCTTCTGTCTGTTAAATCATTTGTGTCACAAGATTGATTTTTGCCGTGGTTCATTATATAATTTTTTTTGTGCTTCCATTCCAGTTTGTGGCAACTAAATAAAAATGGGATATGAGCCTTCAGTTTGATATTAATTTATAACATTTGTGGCACAAATGTTAAATTTATCGCCAAGAGCAAAATTGCAACAGTATTGCCTTTCACCTTATCTAGTCAAATTTTCAATTGCTAGTGCTACGGTACATGTATTTCCTCTGTATAAACCCCATAGAATTGTAATGCCTTGAAGTGGGGTCTATTTTAGCAATAATTCTATTTTGTGGCTCCAAATACATTGTTAAACCCAAGAATGAACTCATAAAGCAAGTTTTCAATTTCTGATGGTTTACAGTGTCTATTAGCTGCTTGACCAATTGTCTTGTGGTTGATGTTTGCAGATTAGACTCTCGATCTTTGGGAGGGATTTCAGTGTTTGTTTGGTTTCAAGACGTTCTCGGCATTTTGCTGGGACACGGTGGGTTTCAGCTTTTTTCTGTTTTTCAAAATTTTATTTTTCAATGAGAATTATACTGTTTCATTCACTCTTTTTCACTCTTTTGATGTGTTACCTGAAACGGGGCTCTTTATTGCATTACACCTTGATGGTTCCTAATCCTAAATTGTCTTTTCACTCTTGATCTTTGTAACTTCTTTTTGTCTGTTTCCCTTTGTTTTGACTCATTCTAGGCTAAACACCGATTGACATTTTTTTAACTGGAAGTTGATAAGATAACTAATCAACCAAAAAACTACTATATGTGATCTGGGGCTTATTTGGACTAGCAAGTGGTTAAGTAAACTACTTATGGTAAAGGTTTCCTTCCACCGCACCCCTTCTCTGTCCCCTTTCCTTTTTGAGGTCTCTTCTATCATCTTGCACAGGATGATTTTTCATTTCTTTTTTTTTTTCTTTTTGGCCACGAATTTTATCTATCTGTCTACCATGCTAGATTGCTGATTGCCAGGTTGTAGCTTTGGCTGTTTATCCTCGTCAGTGTGTTTGACACTGCTGGAAGCTTTGGTATCAAATTGGTGTAGAATAATTTAGATCCTAGAATTGTATATAATAAAAGAGAGCTTTGGGAGACCAAAAATAACAGCAGAGCTGTCTCCTGGTTGATCCAGGATTTATCAACAGAAATTCTTGTTTATAAGATTTATAAGATTATCAAGAATAAAACTACTTACCAAATGTGGAAGCCTTTCACAGAGAAGTAATGGCCTAAGTAGGAGACCTTGTTCATCCAAGAAAGCTGATCCTATCTAGTTAGAGAAACAAATTTCTCTAACAAGAACATAAGAGACTAACTATAGCAACAACAACAACAACAACAACAAAGTTTTAATCTCAAATTTCATTAGGGTCGACTACATCAATCTCTTCTTATCATTCCATTCTATTATAAACCAAGTTTGAGCTGTGATCTAATTACTCCAAATCCTTCCTAACTAAAAATTCCCAAGAACATAAAAGTCTAGCCCAGTATATATTTTTTGTAATCTTACTTCACTCACAAAGAAAAAGTGTGTATGAACTTCCTTCTGCATCTTCCAGCATTCTTTTGGTGTTGAAAATCAGGTGATCTAGCTTCTAAATCTCTATAGGCAGCATCAAAAGCTTGCACAGAGCCAAGTCCCCTCTTCAGTGGGTTAATACGATTCTTTGAATGATAAGTTTTTAGATGATATGTTTTGATGGAATGAAGAATGAGCATGATACATGTATTGATTTTGATATTCTTTTACCATGAGTTCATAGATGGTAAAATTATACTAAGTTTTATGAGCGGACTTTTTAAGGTCATATCGTTCGGTGATTAGAATATAGCTAGTTTTTCTTATTGTTCCCTTTTAGCAGTAGGAGGTCACCAGATCTTCCTGATTGTTAGTCATTCTTTCTAACAATTGAATCTATTTATTTTCCCAACGAAAAAAGTTCTCAATGACAATACAATTGAGCTAACTTCTCCTTGACACTTGATATTAGTTTCCTTGAAATTTTGGACTGCTCATCCATTGTTTCTCCCTCTCTTTGCCTTTGCCTTTTCTTCTCTTCTATATTGTGCCGTGCATGTTCCGTTTGTTGAGTTCTGTATTTTTCTCAACAGTGACAACTAAATGCTTGCGTATCTATGTTCTTGACCCCCAGAGTTTTTTGGTTCAAAACAATAGTTGATGTACCCTTTTCCAAAAAGTAGATTATACCTTGTCATTTATCCAGGGAAGGACTGAAGGAGGACAAGTGGCCAATCAGGTTAGCATCTTCTATTGTTCTCTTGCTCTCTCTCTCTCTCTCTCTCTCTCTCTCTCTCTCTCTCACAACCATTTTAAACTGACTCTTCTATATTGCTCTCACTTCCTCCTCTCCCTTCTCTAGCTCACTAAGGTATTTGGTCCCTCTTTTAAAAAATTAAATTCATTTTTTTTTTCCTAATTTCAGTTGAGTCAACATTCTCAAATCTGCTTTGATTCACTTGTGTTTTTTTCGAGGAAAGGGAAAACTTACAAATTATTCCCCCACTCGCTCTTTCGGTGTATATACAAATGGAAACATGCAGTTGTGCACATAATTAAGTATGCACTTTTGTGTAAACTCCCCTTTCTCTGGTTTCTGGAAGCTGCTGCTAACTAAATGTTAGGTTAGAGTGTTTGTTCTGCAGTCTGGTTTGCAGCAAATAACTTCCTTTGGAGTTTGAAGAGAAACATTCATTACTTTTATCTTGTTTTTGCTTGTCTTTGATGCTGCTGGAAGCCCTAATACCAACCTAACCATAGAATTTTAGAGTTCCATGAAAAACAAACTGTCTTAGAATCCTAGAGAATTAAAGAGGAGATTACTTCCGCAAATCAAAAGTTCAGCAGGGCTGCCCTTTGGGTTGACCAGGAGCTATGGATAGAAAATTCTGCAGTTGAATCATCAAAAATTCGTACTAAACTACTTGACAGATGATATCTACAAGCCTTTTGTAGAGACAAAATATACCCTAGGTAGGAAACCTTACCAGTTAATCCTATTCTGATTAGGAGAAAAAAGATTCTTTCTTTTATGGGAGTATTTACCTAAAAAATAAGGAATAATTAAATGTAGAATACTCATATTTATGATTAAAAAGTTCTGTCCTGCATCTGTCCTTCATCTTCTTAATATTTGCAGGGCACTTGATTCTGCTATTATGTATCTGTTTGCAGCTTGTGCTGTAGATATGTTTTCATGGTCTCTATTGGTTAGCATACTACTCTGTAGTTATGTTGTTATTGGATGCAAGTATGCTTTTGCTCTTAACTGATTCTTTTGCAAATGTTATAAGCAGTTGGATGACAAAATATTTAGGAGATCTTTCAGTTCCAAGCTTTGCTATATATTTTGATGATATGTAATGATGGTGGATGTCATCAGTAGTATCTTGGTTGAATGCAGCTGCTGATGAAAGAAATGGAAAGAGAACACAATTTTTCATTGTTGTGATTTTTTTTTTTTTGGAATGCAGTTACTTGAAAAGAGGAGTAAATGATCGAGGAAGGGTTGCAAATGATGTTGAAACAGAGCAAATTGTCCTTGATGAAGAGGCTGGATCATGCAAGGGAAAAATGAGTTCTGTTGTGCAGATGCGTGGTTCAATTCCTCTCTTCTGGTCGCAAGAAGCATCCAGATTTAGTCCTAAACCTGATATCATCTGTAAGGGCATTGATTCACCCCAATTTGATTGGTTGCTTACTGAGTTTTACAATGGCATGCTCTATCTAATGTCTTAAATAAGTCTTCTGATGCTTATCTTATATTCTCACATCAGTGCAAAGGTATGATCCTACATATCAAGCATCCAAATTGCACTTTGAAGATCTGGTGAAGAGATATGGCAACCCAATCATTGTGCTTAATTTGATCAAGGTTCCTTTAAATTCACTCTTCAGGGCACTAAACTTAAATCTTCCACTCTTTTAACAGTCTATTGATGAGTCGTGCATTGTCTTGGTGCAACTGAGTGAATCTCACATTTGATTTGATCATTTAAGGGCTTTGGATATTAGTTTCAAATCCCATTTGTTGCTAAATAATGAAGCATGCCTGGTATTAGTGGCCAATTTCATTTCTTTTTGTCAATAATATTGAATGCTAGTTTGTCCTAGGATTAGTTACATAAAATGCACTGAAGTTGGGATATTTACAACATGAACCATATGGTTAAGCTGCTGCAATTCAAAGATTTGGCAGTCATGTCTCTATAATTTTTGTAGTAAAGATTTGATTTACGATAGAAACCATTTGTGTATTTTGGTTTTGTGTTAAAAGATAGTGGTAAATTGTGCATAGCCAAACTCTATTTGTTTTCATTGTTCTCTCTCTACAATCCTTTATTCAATGTTTGACTACAATTATAACATCATTAACAAAGCTTTAATCCTTAATTTAATTGGGGTTAACTACTTGAATCTTTTCTTGTTGTTTCGTTCTATGAACCGAGTTTGATGTGAATTGTAATTATTTTAAATTCTTCCTAGTCAAAGATTCCTTAGTGAACTTAGGTCACCCTCTCTCTCTCTCTCCGTCTCTCTCTCTTTATCATTGACCTGGATTTGGTCCCCCCCCCAACTTAATTGGAGTATTTCCAGGTCTATGCTAGACATTTCAAAATGCAAACTCCTTTGTTTAATATTTGATGACTTTAATTTTTGAACTACTCACCAACCTACATGCCAATATTTTGTTTCATTGTTGACTTCATTCAATTGCAAAATGCAGACTGTTGAAAAAAGACCTAGAGAGATGATTCTAAGACGTGAGTTTGCAAATGCAGTTGGGTACTTGAACTCGATTCTCCCGGAAGAAAATCATCTGAAATTTATCCATTGGGACTTTCACAAATTTGCTAAGAGGTATAAATTCTCCAAATAAGGGCCCATTTATTGTACTTTGTTTTTACTTTTTCTATTTTATTTTATTTCAGATAAGAAATTATTATAAGGAACTGTAGCCAATTAGTACTAAATGAATGCAATTAAATTATAACTCAAGGAACTACTGGTCCTGCTGCCCTAAATTAGGACATGCAAACTATGTTTCCTCTTGCCGAGTAGGCCAACAAATTGTCTGTGAATTTCCTTACAAATGATTTACAATGAGCCCTTCTCCCAGATTTGTTCTGCAAACTATGTCTCCTCTTGCCAAAGTGCCTGTTTTAGATAAGCTTGGTATAACTTTACATACTCCCAAACCCTGAATTTTCATGGCATGGTTTTCCACAAATTTATAAATGCCTCCACCTTGCATTCTTGTGATCCTCCTTGAAATGCTGGATTTAAAGAATTTATTATCCAATTTTAAACAACAATCTCTCCCTAGCTGCACCTATTCATAACTAAAAACAACCAAGTAGATGGATCTCAGGGCAAAATTGTTCTTTAATACACATCATGTCAAAGTGATCAAAACACCCAATTTTCTATTTAGCATTTTCATGCGGTCAATTAGCTTCTGTTTTCTCTAATTATATGTATTTTTGCTTTCTCTAATTATATATACTTTTGAGTTGATGGGTTTATCTCTTTTGTTTCTAAAGCAAATCTGCAAATGTCCTGGCTGTTTTGGGTGCTGTGGCAAGTGAAGCCCTTGACTTGACTGGTTTTTACTATAGTGGGAAACCTAGCATAGTTAAGAGGAGAGCCAACCAATCTAGTCAAACAAGTACTGGAAGGTACTGGAGTTTCCATATTTGTTGAATTTACTATGCTCAAGCATCTAGGTATTTATTGTGTTTTTCAAATTGGAAATTTTGTAGTAGCTTTTGATTTGGATTTTCAGCTATGAAGTATACAAGTTTGTTTTTTATTGATTGCAGAGTGGAGTCTGGTTGTGCAAAATCCCCATTCTCTCTCTTTCTCTCTCTCTCTCTCTCTCTCTCTCTCTCACACACACACACACACACACTTAATAACTTACATGTGAGGAAATTAGAGGACATTGGATGTTAATATATGACAGTTTACCGTTGTTCAATCATAGTGTTGAAGTATAAATATATCAATACAAAAAAAGCATGGAATAAGTGATGCAGAGTAAATTAGGATGATGCTAGAGGATATTGTTATGATGATTGAAGAGAGACATGAAACAATAGTATTCATAAATAAGATAGATCTTGTATTTGTAGTGGCAGGCCTTAGTTTTTCTGTATGATGAATTGTTATTGTTGTTGGATATCGGGTAGTCAAGAGGAATGCAGGGTTTTCTCATGGTGCAGTAATAATGGAAATGGATGTTTCAACTTTCTATAGGCTGAAGCAACATATTCCATGTGGCAGTCCAAATTTTCATTAAGATAAGTTGTATGGGTCCTCAGGAGAAATGTGGTCAATGGGCACCTTTGATGCTTCTTCTTTCACCAGTGTCCCAATGTTCAATGAAATGCAAAATTCAGAATAGGTTTGCAAATGGATTGGAAATCAAAGAAGTGGCCTGTAGTGGAATGGGTTAGCAGCCTTTGCTTGGTTTATCAAAGCATAATGCATACATTTGTGTTTTGTTCTTTCTTTCTTTCTTCTCCTCTTTTGGGGGGCCGGGGTCCCGGCAGAGAGGGCAGGACACTGCTTAGATAGACATTTGGTTCTCTCAGTTATGAATTTCATGTAGTTGATGCATTCTTGCTTGTTTTATTTTCCTAGTAACCCAAGTTAAGGCAGCAAACTAGATTGCTCTTGCAGAACTAGATTGCATGGACTAGGACCATTCTTTACTTGCAGTTCTAGAATTGCTTGGAGTGTATACTGCTACATGGATTCATAATAGTTGGTAGCTTTTGCAACTTACTGTTATTTATCAGAGTTTCTTTAAAATCTCAGTTTAATGAAGCTACAATGACTCTCTCTCTCTCTCTGCACTGATGCAGTTGTAGCATCACTCATTAAGTAATAGGGTAACAATTAGTGGAGTGTATATCAGTTAAACCCTGGTATGTTAACGAGAAAGTGATCAATCTTTTGCAAACTTCAGAATGAGTACAAAGCTGAAATTTTGTAGCCAGCTATCATCTTATTGAGAATTTCAAACTTTAAACTCATCATATTCAAAGAATACTAGACATTCTACATTGAAATGTTGCTCTTATTACTGGTGGCTGCAAATAATGTATTGTCTTTATCTGTCCTGCTTTGACCTTATGTCTCTTTGGTGTTCCATGAAAAGTTGTTAGGGCAAGCATGGAAAAATTCTAGCAAACACCCCACCCTCCCCCCCCCAAACAAAAGGAAAACCTTTTCCTTCTTGAATTTCAAACTAAACATTGGGTTGAAAATATTTTCAAATATAACTTAGTAAAGGCTGATTCATACATGGATTTAAAACATCTATTTTGCTGTAATTCTTTATAGAAATACTTCTCTTAGAGATATGAGAGCCAGCTCTGGGGAACTTGCAAGAATGGGAAATACCAATGAGAATCTAACTTCTTCAACTAATAGAGACAGAGAGAATGATTCCGGTCAACAGAATAGACAAGATAAGGTTGGTGGTGAGGTGCCTTGTTTTCAAAGTGGAGTTCTTCGCTCCAACTGCATTGACTGCTTGGATCGCACAAATGTTGCTCAGTATGCTTATGGCCTAGCAGCTTTGGCCCGCCAGCTACATGCAATGGGGCTGACAGATATGAACAAAGTTGATCCTGATAGCAGTATAGCTGCAGCCCTTATGGATATGTATCAAAGCATGGGAGATTCTCTGTCCCAGCAGTATGGTGGCTCTGCCGCTCATAACACTGTATGGCTTTCTCCCATATGACTTGGTCTGCCATTATTGAATTTTCTAAAATGTGCAGTGCTATTTTCTCATGCCTCTGGCTTATCATTTATTCCAGGTTTTCCCAGAGAGGCAGGGAAAGTGGAAAGCTACAACTCAGTCTAGAGAGTTTATCAAGTCTATCAAGCGATACTACAGCAATACTTACACTGATGGTGAAAAGCAAGATGCAATAAACTTGTAATGGTCTCATCTGGCATAGTGACATGCTTTTTGTATATCTAGTGACATTGTTTTCTTAACTCATAGCCTATATCAGCTGCATATTTAAAATCTTCTACTCTTCTTTCTTACTACTATTTATAGTTAACTATTTTTACTCTATTATCTCCTTAACTGTGTATGTGCTCAGCATATGACCCTTTTTTTTATTTCAAATTAGATTTTTGGGTTACTTCCAACCTCAGGAAGGGAAACCTGCCCTCTGGGAGTTGGATTCAGATTATTATCTTCATGTCTCTGGGATTGGAGAAGACTTTAATGCTGACATTTGGTGAGAATCTGACTATTACACACGAGAGATTTTATTTGGTCTATTTCAATTCATGAGGTTTTGATTGACTGTGTCATTTTCCAGCAATTTGGAATTTGATGCTAAGCCGGCTGATACTAGTGCTAACCCTATGGGAGTTGGAATGGCTCTTGCTCCTGTCCCAGCTTGCAGGGAAGATTTCTTTCGGATGAAATTGTCATCATTTGATAAATTGATTGAAAGGACATGCAGCGCAATAAAAAATGTAAGACTCTGTAGTGAGCCTGATCAAAGGCCAGGTGGTGGTGCTGGAAACTTGGGTGTGGCGCCTGATGCAGCGTAATTTTCCCTCTAACCTGAACTGAATTCTTGGATTTTGTTATCTTTCCCTCTTTTTCTTTTTCTAGGCATACACGTATGAATGCTTTTATCTCATTGTGCTCTTAACTTGATGCTGTTTGGTTCTGTCAACTAAAGTGATTTGTCAAGTTCAAATAGTTATAACCTTATCTGAATCCTGTAACCTGCTACTTAGGATGTGGTTTTACATTTGTGTGCTTCGAGAAATCAGTCTTTGCAACTTTTGTTGTAACTTGTAAGTCCAACATAGGAATGACACAGCCCAAGTCAGTTAGCTTTCAGGCATATGGATAGGTGTGTGTCCCCACAAAATTTGTCTTTGTTTTCTTTTCTTGTTATCTCTCTGCTAGATATGGTACTTGAAGGAAATAAAGTGAACAAAGTGTGAGGGATGGAAGATATCAGTATTTAATTGAATGATAATAGAATTTTTATTGAACACACGTGCACTCACATAAATACAGATATGTTAATGATGGGGCCTTAAATCTGTATGGTTTTTGATCTAAGGTCTGAAAAAGGACTGATTCCAATGATGATTGTGATTGTCTTGTGCCATCCTTCTTTACAATGAACACATGAGATTGGTTTAGAGATAGCTTAAGATGGACCTGCTTTCATTCGTTCTAGTTGTTGGCATTTGCCACTATATCAATGAAGCAGTTGGATTTGCAAATGTAAATACTTGCAGGGCAACATTCTCTAATTTATTTCAGCTGTTTGGATCATAAGTTTACCGACCTCTTTTATTTGTGATTTTCACCCTGGATCCTAATTTTATTACATCTTCCCATAGTAATTATTACATGTGTTCAAACTTCAAATGGTGCACATTTGAGGCAACCAGTGTTAGTAATGTATGTTTTTTTATCAGTATGCAACTTCTAAATGTAGTTTCTGAACATGCCCAACCTTTGTCCAGTGAGATACAGCTCAAAAGCCCGAATTGGCTTTTTGGACAAAGAAAGTATGAAGAAAGTGTCGGTAACACCAAGGCTGCTCAATGTGAAATTGAAAACGGAGGACCTCAGAAGGATAGGTTTGACATTTACCCTGACTTTAGTTGGCTTTCTCCTCTTGACAACATGAACGAAGAAGATATCTTCCAAAGGTATATTTTATCCAAATTCTCCATCCAACAAAATTCTTTTCTTCTTCTTCTTCTCTGTTATTATTATTTAGTTTTTCAGAGGAACTACCCTGCTTGTGATTTGTGTTCAACAGTGGGCTGACCCCCATGTTGGCCAGCTAGGAGCTGAAGTTGTCCTCTAGTTAGTGGATTCAATTCTAGCCATAGGATGAAGCATTATGTTTTGTATGCTTGAGTAGGTCAAAGTAGGGTTTAACAGGAAGTCAGCTAGGCTTTCTAATGGCACTTACATTTGCATAGATGTGCGTGTGCTACCATATGTACTTATATACCAAAAATTTATTCTTTTACCAAATTCACTGGTAGACATTTTGGTAACTATTCTTTGGTTCAGGAAATGGATCTTTTAAGGACACACACATGCTAATCATTGAGCTTTACTCTTCTTGCTGGCTGTTTTTCATTCTTTTCCATTTCTTCTCTATATAATCTAAACATAAAGAGCTATTGCCTATGAATCTTCTCATTGAGTCATTTGTGCTGTGACTTGAAGGTACCTTGCAATGACCTCAGTGGATGAAGCCAGCGGTTGGTATGGTGGTACACTCCTTGGTGATCAAGATGAAAACAGTGAGATATACAAACATTATGCTGAATTATGCCAGGTAAACTATCAATGGAGTATATTTTCTGATGTACCAAGAAATTTAATAAAAAAAACTGAGTAGGGCTGGAAGGATGTGTTGGTCTTTTATGATAGTCTAAAGCGACTGAAGCAGCCCTTGACCTTCATGTGTTGTGCAATCTTATCTCTCAATTCTCTACTTCAATAGTTTTTCTTATCCAACATTTCATTGAAGATAAATTAAAAAAAAAAAGAAAGGGAATTAGAATCAATTGTGGGAAATAATGCTGAGCCCAAGAATGCTGAGCTCACATTTTCCATTTAACTGAATTTATGAGAATCAACAGGGTCTCTCTACGGAACCCTTCCAGCATGATCCTGCAACAGAGAAGCATTATGCTGATGTTCTACATGCGAACACCATCGATGTCATTGATGATACTGCCATTGAAGCAGAGATGGAAGCAGCTCTCAAGGAATACGATCAAATCGGTGCTGATCTTGGGATTTTACCAATGTCATGCAAAGCCTTTGCTAAAGATCCAAGCCAGTTGACAAGATTGATCACTGGGGAGAAGATGGACAGAATCTAAATTAACTCTTGCATTTGGCATGCGTAACATTATACACAACCGAGCCTACTCCGAGTTTCTTAATTGTCTAGCTTTCAAAACTGAGTTGCGTCTTTTTACCTGTGGCTCAAGAATTTGTGAAGCAACGTGTATGACGGGGGGAAATGCCAATGGGCATTTAAATCATTAGTGTGTGTATATAGTGCTATTTGAAGGAGGGGAGGGGACACCTTTGAATTAACACGATATTGTAATTTTGAGCCCCATTTAATGGTTGGAAGTTGCTTGATACTCGGAAGTATATTTTTCTTAGATTGCTCGGGGCTTTCTTTACGTTTAAGATGACTAGAGTCGAGGGACACGATAATGTTATTACTCGTCAGCTATCATTTCCAGAACCCCGGAAACGATGCATATTAACAGCAACAGGGTACATGCGAGACGAAAGGGTTCTTCGCAATTCAAACCTATACAACATTCAAATGTCTCGAATAAAATATTTATACTGACGGTGTGGCTACCAGGGACTCACAAAATGACCGTGTCGGCCACGGAGAAAAATTTTGGACTGTGTTGCAGAGTGTCCAAACCTTGGTGTTCCCAGTATAGTCCTGACGGGGCCAGCACTCAAGATGTACTGGACTTCGTGAGTGTCCCAGCCCAAAACTTAGCCGAAACATAAGGAGCTTTGTTTTGGGCCGGCCCATCTACAGACCAATGAAAAAAAGAGTGGAAACTGAAGCCATTTCGAACCATAACCGACTGAGTTTGTATTTTATCATCGGCGATCGGATTGGCTGTTCTGTTATGTCAAGAAACCGACTTTGGGGTTTGGCTTGAAAAAAATATTTAATCCGACCAGTGAACAAATTTTCCGGTAATATTAATTAAAATATATTTATATGCACTTTGGCTTTTTTTTTTTTTAATAAAAAAGGGAACATCCGGATCATTTTAATAAAAAGAAATAATTTCTTCACATAATTCGAACCTGTAATGATCACCTGAAGGATAAGATGATCACAGAGAAATTAGAAATCAACACAAATTTGAGCCACCATACTATTTTAAACCACGCGAAACCTTTTATATATAAAAAAAAATGTTAAAACAAATTAAATTAACATGAGCAATTCGGATTTGACCAGCTAGGTAAATCAAATGAAGACCTAAGAAACAACGCGGCGTGAGCACCACACGTGTCGATCCCAACCACACGTTGTGAACTCAAACAAGAAGCCCAATACGTGAAACCGAATCCACCGTAAAGAGCACCCCTGCAAACACAAGCAAATCCTGTAACTGATTATTTCTTTTTTAAAGGGAAAAAAAAAAAAAAACCTCATTTGAAAATCTGAGAGAACCAGAGAGAGCAAAACAGGGGGAAGATGATGAATGTCTTGGCTTTATGTCTTGTGTTTACTTCACTGTTCGCGGCAGAGATATTGTCTCCAGTCCCAGAAAAACCACTCAACCAGAAAGAGGATGTAATAGTGAAAGGTGGTCGTAGGATAATAGTTGTCGAAACGTACGACGAGGGTAGCCAACACAACACCAAAGTTTCAATTTCGCCGGAACAACAACAACAGCAACAGCAAGAAACTGTATCAGCCGCTGGTGGAGCGGAGGAGGCAATTGCCAGAAAGCGTGAGATGGCACGAGAGGTTAAAGGGAAAGCGGAAGGCGCATATGGGAAGGCTAAGGAATATGCTTCTGAAAAGGTCCATGATGCTAAAGAGACGTACGCGAAAGCAAAGGAGTCTGCAGCCCACCAAGGTCACGATGTCAAAGAGAGTGTGAAGAAGATTGAGAACGACGCAGCCGAAAAGGCAAAATGAGAAAAGAGGGGGCGCGAAAGAAAGGGGTCCGGAGATTTGTGAATGATGCAGTAAAGTACGTGTATTCGAATGAGGTAGTCAGTTCTTTGATGGGTATGGCCAATTTGTTGGGTTTCGCCGTGGCTTATGGGATGTGCATGTGGGTAACGGTTGTTTCGAGCTATGTTTTGGCGCGGGCTTTGCCAAGGCAGCCGTTTGCTTTGGTGCAGAGCAAGATATATCCTGTTTATCTCAAAGCGATGGCCTATTGTATTAGGGTCGCTCTATTGTCGGATTTAGTTGGCAAAACAGAGTTGTCATTCACCAGCCCGGCCGGGAATTTTCAAGGGTACGATCTGGTAGCATCGGTTTTTATGGTTTTGTTCAGTGCTGTGTACTTGGAGCCACTAGCCGCCGAGGTACGTACCTTTTGCTTTTTGGCAACGGCTGTAATTGTCATTTTCGGCTCGTTTGACATTACTGTTGCTAAAATCACGGTTTTGCTGTTGCGCAGTTGATAAAATCACGGTCCCCTGTCAACAGACATAATTGTCTCCGTTTGTTCTGCAGCGTTTTGAAAAGAAAAACACTTAAAAAGTCTGCCTTTGCCTCGAAACTCACGTTTCTAAACCACATCTACAATTCCAAGCATACTGTTTGGCATATTGTCTTGTAGCAGTACGAGAATCGACAATAGCTGATGGGGATCGCACCTCCAAACTTTGTTTCTTAATTATCAGAGAATGAAGATTGAAAGGGAGGAAAGCAGAGGTAGAGAGATCCCAGCAGCAGAATCTGACGAGTCATGTAAGCGGCAACCAGACATCGATCCTGCTCGTGAGGGAGGCACAAGCAAGACGAGAGAAGTTGCTTACTGCCTCTAAGGGCCCAATTTCCACTCTCCACAATCCACCCACTAAATGTTTCTAAAATTGTGGCTTCTCACTCAAATTGTTCTACTCAGGCACAAGTTTTATTAATTCTAACAAGAGAAGAAAGTCATGTCTTCCGAACACAACCTTGTTCCTTCCACAAACATGCACACAACCTTGTTCACCTAATGTTTCACAATTGTAGCTTCCAAATAAAAGCTTCTGAGCAAGCACACCACATTAATTTTAAAAAGAAACCAAGGCTATGCTTTACCTTCCACAACCATGTTCCTTTCACACATAAGTCACAGATTAAGCTTAGCGAAGGTTTATCTGCATATCTGGGGACTAGGGTTTAACTGAGAATATTTATAAGCTTTTCACGGGGCAGTCTTATAGGGAAAAAATTTTATATAATGCATGTCAAACCATAGCTTACATGAATGAATAAGGCCTATCACAAGTACACACGTAAGTAAAAACATAGCCTATAATAAAATTATAATAACCTTCACACTGGTAAAGATGTAGCTTACAAGTACCTAGGCAATTCCACATAACAATCTCTTGCATCAATATAACAATTTGTCACATATGCAAAAAGTTCTTGATAATTTTTCATCAATTGGCACTAGGATTTCTGTTTAAACCTTTATGCTTGGGAACAATGTGGTCAACTCCAGTTTGAGATTAAGGCTTGATTGATTTAAGCATGTGTATGAAGGAAAAATGGAAAATAGAGCTCCTGATGACAACACAAGAAGAGAACATTTTTCCCCTTTAGCTAATTTCCATCTCAATGTATCAACACAAACATAACAACATCTGTGAACAAACCTCAATGAGGGGTCTAATGCAGGGTCTACAAAACACAGGGCAATAAATGACTCACTTTAAAGAGACTCAAATCTGATCTGAACTCACCCATGACTGACAATTGGTGGCAAGGTTATCTTCTCAATTGTTGTCTGTTGTTTCATACTTTCCTCAGCTTTGTATTCCTAATCAGAGGATTAAAAATACAAAAGGGAGTATTAAAAACACCAAATAATAATAATAATAATAATAAATAAAAAATTCACGTATCTGATAAAATTTTCCCCTTGTTTTAGACCAGCAAAAATGAATATCAACAATGAGTAAAATGGAAATGTTAAGGTAACAGTGTAACATAAAATCTTACCTGAAGATCAAATCTAAATTGTTTCTGTCCAAAGTTGACCTCAACTCTGCCAGAACAAAAATGAATATAACATGAAGAGACTGAGGCTTCCACACATTGCAAACCAGCAAGAAAGAGCATGGTCTAAAGCATGTAAATTATGGACACATAGGTACAACTAATTATTTTTCTAAAAATAAATAAATAAATAGCAGATGCTAGATCTGCAATATTTAACATTTAGCATGAAAATTGGCAATCAAACCCTGCACTAAATTACATAAACATCATACAAGATTTGAAAACAGAATTACATACTCCTCATTCTGGCTGTGGACAGCAACTGTAGGGAATAAGGGACCCTTAATATCCTTGCAAATTGTCCCAACCATTGCTCCATTTTTACTGACATCAGCATAAAGATAACATGTGATGATGTACACAGTCAGGAGTAATAATGAGTAATCAATATTACAGTGAATGCAAGCAAAACTAATTTAACTCCACTAGTGCATGTACAAAACAAGGTAGGCAACTTTCTTACGTGAAAAAAAATTCCTGTGAAGCATAATTAATTCTAGCACCAACTATATCATTGGCTGTAAAGGTTGGACCAAAAGGCTCCCACGATATATACATCCATCATCCCCATGAAAGCCGCAACCGTTTGCTTCCCACCTGCCAGAGGATTATACTGAAACTAATGTATTTTTCATCATTTAATATCTCTTTTTTCTTTCTATAATTCCCATAGAGTCTTTCTAAAATCAATCAGAAACCGAGAAAATTAATGCCCATATATCACTGACTTGAACAGACAGGTAATCAATACAATATTATTCTTTTGGTTCACTTTCAGCGTCCTGCTTTTGCAGACGAATTTGAACTCTTTGGTAACCAACACACTCCATTGACTCAAAAGTGTTCCACATTCAACCAGAAGCGTAAAAGGGACTATCGATGCGGGGTTTATTATTTCAATTTCTCTCTCAAATTTTCTGTGAACCTAATAGACACCAACCACAGGCATCTTGAAGTTTTCAACTAATCAGATGGGAATCAAATTCATCGCCGTGAGCAAACACTTGATTAGAAAGATTAGAAAGACTGCATTCCTTTTTAGTTACTTTTCTTTAGTGCTAGTCTTCCGAGTAAAATCAATTTTCCAGGCAGCAAACACCCCTCTGTCATAACTTCTATTCAGCCAAAAAAAACAAAAAATCACTAAATAGAATTGCTCTAAATCAAAACAGCAAAAAATTATTACCCTGGCTGCCTCCGCATTTTGAAGCTCTCATTAGTGAATCCAATGGCAATCTGGCCTTTAGCCCCAGCATTCTTTACATAAATCTCGAAGTAATACACAAGCCTTTTTGCCGGAGCTGGCTTGTTGGCTTGGACCACGCCAACATCGTGGCCGTGAAGGCTGCCACCGGTGTATTTGATGGACAGCTTATCAATGGAGACTACGAGAAACCCTCCGGAGCTGTTAATGGTGTTGAGCTCCGTCGGCTCCACCTCCCGCTGGTCCTCCTCCATCACGCAAGGAGTTCCCGAGGTCCGCCTCGAAAGGTCAAGAAAGTAGGAGGCTGGATCTTGCCGATCAACGGAATTACTTGAACAGTTATCACTGTTGCTGCTGTTGTGGTTGTCGTGGCTAGTGCCGGAGGTATTGGCGGAGCTGCCGGTGGTGGTAGTGGCGGCGTTTGGAGTGCTCATTTCTAAACCCTAGGCGCAAGGTCCGGCAATTGATCATTTGGTTGAAGTCTAGATAGGGAGATTCTTTGAGGGATCTTGGGGGCTTTTCGTCTTCTTGATTCTTTCTTGGATTAGCCGAAAGAACAATCAAGAAATCTTGATTTCTTTCGGAACTCTTAATCAGAACCCAGAAGAAAGAAAACTACTATTGCAAGTAAAGTTGGTGGGCCCCGCACGATAGCCCACACGGCAACCCCTTCCTTCTCTTCAGCAACGTAAAATTAGACACGAATTCAAATGAAATGGACGTGAAATTTCGTTAAGTCTATCATAAGTTCTAATTTCACTAATAATTAATTATAATTAATAATTATAATAAGCTCACGTTTAATTTTATATTATTAACTCCGTTTGGTTTTATGATAATTTATATTACTTTTTAAAAAATAATTTATATTTTTAATTTTTAAGTTTATTATTTATTATTTATTACTATTATTAAATTTTATTTTATTAAAATTAAATTATTTTATTTAAAATTTATTTTAATTTAATCATTATATCAATTTATTTGTTAAAATTTTATTAAATTTATTTTTTAAAAAATATATTTTTATACAATCAAATTTATTAATTAATATATTAATAAAAGTTAAATTAAAATTTTAAATCAAAATATTATAATTGATGACGAAATTTAAAAATAAACATATATTTTTTAAAAGAGTTATTTTTTATTTAACAATTTATTTATTTTAAAAATGACTTAATATAAAATATAATTTAACAACTAAAAAATCACTGCACATCCACTGCATCACATGAGAAAAAAAATTTTCTTTATTTTTTTTATTAAAATTGGTAAGAAGACAAATGTTATTAATATTTATATAAATTTTTTAAAATTTAATAAAAATTTTCTTTTAAAAAAATTAAAAAAAAAAACTTTTTATTTTTTTAAGACAAACGGTACATCAAATATTACACGACATATAATATTTTTTTAATTATTAGATTATATTTCAAACCAAATTATTTTTTGGGTGTGCTAACTATTAAATAAAAAAAATAAATTTTTTTTTTCAGATGCTTACCTATGCTTCTAAATTTCTTAATTTAGGAGCATAAAGACGATGGAAATGTCCGGCGAGCAGCGGTTTAGCTTCTTGAGAAAACTAATACAAAACAAACAGATAAACTCATTGCAAAAGGAACTATCAAATACTTTAATGGCCACAAAATGATAAAATTTAAGACGAGTAAAACGATGAGAGGCTAATTGTTAATCCAGTCAGCAGACAAGTCATCCGAAGTTCTTGACAAGTGTGTAAAATTGACTCTATGCATAGATAGCGAACTATTATTGACAACTGGAATTCCGAACTGCATAGCTCTTCTATTTTTCATACTCATTTTGAATGCATATGCATGCATCCGATGCTATCTGGGGCCCGAGATTGTCTGGGAGGAAATGTAGGAGCAAAAACCAGGGGAACCAGTTGGGCTAACTGAAGCAGACTCATTTGCTTGTCGATACAAGATAAGGTTGTTTTGTTCGGTGTCCCGTTCCAATGTGGAGGCCTCAGTAAACCTACGCCCATAGAAGCTCAAGAAATTCAGAGATTCCAATCTTGGATGGCCTAAGGGGATTCCGCCTTCCAACATTCCTACGACGCTCACCATATTAGGCCTCAATGCTGGCTCCTCATGAGCGCAGCATAAAGCAATTCGCACTAATGTCTCCACTTCTTCACTTGTCACTCGCCCCTCTAGCCTTGGATCAACAAGCTCCAAGTACCTCCCTTGCCCGTGCATTTCCAATGCGAATAGCGGGAAATAAACCAATCCTGATCCTGATGATGATGATGACCGGCCACTGGCGCTGTGATCCATGCTATGGCTCCTTGATGGAATGAAGCAATTTTTCCTTCCGCTGACAATTTCAAGTAGCACCATTCCAAAACTGTACACGTCAGTTTTTTCAGAGATTGCCGCGTTGGTCAGCCATTCGGGTGCGAGATACCCACGAGTGCCTCTCATTGTTGTGAATAAACTGGACTGTTCGGGACTCAGAAGCTTTGACAGGCCAAAATCAGAGATCTTTACCTGAAAATGGTCGTGCAAAAGAATGTTCTCTGGTTTCACATCACAGTGGATGATCTTGTTGTCGCACCCACTGTGCAAATATGCCAGCCCACGCGCAGTTCCAAGTGCTATTTCGAACCTTTCCTGCCATTCCAAGACAGGTCCACCATAGAAGAGGGTCTTGTCTAGCGAACCCCGATTCATATACTCGTAAACCAGAAGCCGCCGTCCCCCTTGGGCACAAACTCCTTTCAGTTTCACCAGATTGACATGATGAATATTCCCAATCACCGCAATTTCAGTGCAAAAATCTTTTTTCCCTTGAACTCCGAAATTGGTTATCTTCTTTACTGCAACAACTGATTTATCAGGCAAGACACCTTTGTACACACAACCAAATCCGCCGGATCCAATCTGGGTCTGAAAATTGTCAGTGGCCAGCTCAAGCTCTTCGTAGTCAAACCGTTTTGGTAAGCCTGGGATGTAGTAGGCATCCAGGTCTCCTGAAGAATGTGAGTCTGTGTGGCGTAGTTTTATATCTTTACTATTGGAAAGTCTCCATCTTCTCCACAAGAGAAAACTCGCAACAATGAAGAGGATAAAAGCAGTGAAAGGCATCAGCACCAGAGCAATTACAGGGAACTTATGTTGTCCTTGATTATTTAAGCTCTTGTCAATACTTGGAGCAGTTCCAACCATAGCCTTGATGTATCCCAGCAGATCATCGTCGCCTTTGTTGCTTACTATAAAGGAACCCAATTCATTTTCAAGTGCATAGCAAGATCTAGACGAATTGTCATAAAAGAATCCCAAGCAAGAACAGTCTGCTGTGCATAATTCTTGACAGACCGACAAATTCACTCTATTCCTTACGGGCTTAGAGAAATCGGTAGAGAAGTAACCCATACCATAACCAAGCCTCACATATGAAAAAAATGAGGAATTCGGTTGACTATCATTATGGGCTGAGGTACAGGCCATTGGCAGAGAAGAACCATCACTTGGCACACAACCACTCGAATTTGGTGGACCTCTGCCGAAATGGAAACCTGGTGGACATGAACATGTTGGGCGACTCGATGCAGTATCACTACACAACCCAATTCTGCCGCAAACGAATGGAATCTGACAACCATCGGTTGGTCCCACAAAATCCTGTCTTGTGCTGCTGCCGGAGAAGCTACTGATCGTGAAATGACCGGCAGCACTCAACTGGGCAAATCGGAAGTCCTGAGGTGGCAACGTTATCTGAATTACAACTTCTGATCCATTTTGACCAAACAGAAAGAGACCTGTTCCGTTCATTACCATATAGTCAATTATATGATTCGAGTTCGTATATGCCTTAGCAGCCATTGACAACTTCCAATATGTCTGTCCATGCCATTGTAGTATCAAATCTGAAACAGAAATAGCAAGCCTGTAATCACCAGTCGATAAGTTAGCGCTTGATACCGGACTAGACAGCTTTGCGGACGCAGGAAAACGTTGTCCAGTTACAATAGTATCTTTTGGGTGGTCAAAGCTTTCCCACAGAGAATTGTTCGACTGATCAAGTAAGACAAGATTACCCATCTCTGTTAGAAGCAATGCGGAAACAGAAGATCCCAATTGTGGGGTTGACCACTTAAGATTGCCGCGTTCATCAACAATCTTGATCCCTTTTGCGGTGAGCCTCATTTGACCGGATTTCGAGATAGGAGCATCACGATTAGCAGACCAGATAATGACGTTGGAAGCCTCGTGGATGACGCACAAGTAAAATGCGTTGTTTTGTCGGCCAGGATTGAAGATGGATGCTCTGAAGGTTCCGTTTAGAGACGTCAGGAAATCCCCTCCGTTGTCAATGAATTTGAAGTGTGAAGCGGTGAAATTTGGAAGGATGAGCTCGGAGAAGAGAGAGCCAGAGACAACAGCGTAGACTAAGAAACTGGCGGAAAATAGTAGCAAGGCCCCCATATGCAGGCTTTGCGGAATGACGAGCAGAGAAGAGAAGACCAAAATTAATAGGTTCGATGAGGGCAGCTTTGGTGTCCTTGGAATTGGTCCTGCCTCGGCTTTTTTTTTTTTTTTCACTCCAATTCTGTTTCTTGCTTTCCCGTTGACCTCTCTCTCTCTCTCTCTCTCTCTCTCTCTGTGACGCGGGAAATCCTGGTTGGACGGTAGAATTTTAAATGCTAGAGACGACCAAACCTGAGGGAACAATATCTATTTAATCAAGAATATTAATTGGCCAGTCATCAGATGACAATCACATCTTTTGGCATGTGTTTTTATGATCTTTTCTCGTTCATTTTGTCAATACCGACAACTATTTAACACCACGACGGTTTATTTATTGATTGATTACAAGAAATCACCCGCCGACAAATGGTCCTGTCGCTGACTTTGTCTTAAATTGTGGAGAGAGAGAGAGAGAGAGGAAGAGCGTGAATACTGCTGTTTAAGGGAGGAAAATAAAGTTGAACAGTATGTGGAACAAGCGTGAATTGATATTTTGGTGCTTGTTAGTCAGAGTCAGACGGAGAAAAAAATGGAGTGTCACATAGCGAGTCTCTTACATGCAGAAGTCCCTGTAAAATATTTTTGGGCTTAATGACAGCCTTTTAAGTGGATGAATTCTGCAGCTTGTGTCTACATCCACATTGACCTGGATCAGTTTCCATGCAGTAGCTAATTCCTTTTCTGTGTTTAGCTCAAAATTTCTTATGTCAACTTCACGAATCAAATGATGCCTTGCCTTCTCTCTCTTTGTTTTCTCTTTTTGTATTTAATTTAATGTTATAATACTCAAAAATATACTAAATTAACCAATAATTATAGTCTAAGTTTATCAAAATAATGACTTACATTTTTATTATTTATTTTTTTATGAGGTTAAAAAAAGAGAGAGAGAGAGAGAGAGAGAGACTTTCAAGCCCCATATGTACATTCTTCAGTCATTGTCCTTCAACAAGTTTTTGTAACTTAGTCTCATAATCTCTGGTTATAAGAGCAATCATGTGGTTGTCAAATGACAATTATTTGTATATCAAGTCTTTTGTAAGAGTTAATTTTAATACAAAATATATAAATTTATAATTAATTACGAAAGAATAAATTAGATAATTTTTTTTAAAATTTTTCAAGATAAAATATAAATTAGTATAATTTGAAATTTTTATAGTGAAGTATTTGAATTAAGTACTAACTTTTTTTCAATAATTTAACAATTTATAAAATTGAGCCTGCAGATTAATCATGCACATATAGTCAACGGATAAAGGGGATAGTTGGCAGCAAGTCACCCATTTTACAGCCAAACAAGCTGGGCGGTGCCTAGTGGTTGCCGCAATGACTAAGTGCAACTTAGCCCAGATCATGCAAGCTGCCGCTAATTGCATATATCCAAATCAAAGAAAGGCTATATTTAAAATTGCATATACCCCAGATCGTGTTATGTTAGGCTTTACGGGGCTGGTGAAAAAATTAACAAAATATATCAGGTGACTGAAAAAGTCCAAAAGGAGAGAAAAAAAAAACAAAAGATGTTAGCTGGTCAAATTGAATGATTTATTTCAGTTATTGATATAGGTAGCAGGTCAATTTGAACTATGGGAAACAGAGGGGCTTAGAAGTTGGAAATGCTAGCTTTCTCGCGCTGGATTTTAGGGTAAATCAATTGGGACAGGGAAAAATATTATTTCAGCGAATTGCAGACGAAAAAGAAGTCATGCATGACATCGTAGAGTTAGTAGTACTTTTAATAAACTAATCCGCATCAATGCCGGGCCTTTTGAAATATGTATTTGATTTTAATAATATTTAAATAATAATTTTTTAATAAAAATATAATAAACTATTTTTTATTATTTATAAGTATAATGATATATATATATATATATTATTTATTTTTAATTTTTTGTGTTTGAAAAAAAAAAATCATGCATGGGTAGCACAGTAAAATATTTCAGCAAATTAGTTGCGTGGAGAACTGAAGTCCAGAGGACACGAAAGAAGAATTTTCCCATTAGAAGACAGACTATGAATTATTTATGCACCGCCATGTGACTTTCGCCGTATGAACATTCGCACAAGATGGATTGCAGAAGCTTTAATTCTGCTACCTTCGTTTCCCCCCCCCTCCCCTTTTTTCTTTTTTCTTTTGGAGAATTTGAACCAGTCCTACTTGGGCCTTTCTCAATGCCGTTTGGTGCACTTTGTTTCATTAATTATTGCGAAGATTTAAACTTTATAAGTAAAATTAGGAGTCTTTTATATATATATATATATATATATATATATATTTGAACAGAAGAGCCTGAGAGCTTTACTGTCACAAGACGTGAATGATAATGGCTCCTAAATTTTAAACGTCACCAAACTAAACACCAACTTAGTAGTATTAGGGTCTATGTTTTATACAAAATGAACACAGTTTCTTCTTGAAAAAAATCTTCCGTCCTTAATTATGAACAACAACAACAACAACAACAAGAAAAAGAAAAACAGTTGTAACTGTCATCCGACGTTTGAGAAGAATTTTTCTATACTAAACTGGAAGAGGCAAGCGCAAGCGTTTGGATGACGACAAATCCAGATTTGTATAAATTACAAATTTATCAGAGAACACACGAGAATATTAGATCAAATTATAATTCGAACTTAGATTCTCCAACTTGAAAATTCGACCTCTTAATAATTACAAGTACTTTCCATTGGAATAAAAGCCCAAGTGTGTGTGCGCGTGTATATATATATATATATATATATATTCTAAAAACGTACCACGGAAGGACTCCTCGGGACAATTTTCATATTTAAAACATCTAGAAGACAAAACAAAAGGTGTTGACTTCTGTAAAATGAAGTTTCCATTCGGCTGTCCGTTTAAAGGTTTGTTCTGGTGGGCCGCGGGCGAGCCCACAGTAGCACTTTCCAACTTCGAAGATGCTTCCCTTTTTTTTTTTTTCCCCTGCTCGGTGGCCCAAATAGCGTTCCTATCTTTGGATCGTTTTTTTTTTTTTTTTTTAATTTTTTAATTTTTTAATTTTCTTTATTACGGAGCCTTGTTCGTCTTCTGATATATTTTAATTAATTTTAAAAACAGGACTCTTGCTGATTAATATTTACCGATAATAAATTATACTTTCAAATAATTTTATTTTCTCAACTGGCTGCGTGTTCCGTCCCAGTAGAAGAAGAAGAAGCAGAGGATACATACTGGTTGGGGATTCGTTGGGGCTGTGAGAGATGACGTCAGCGATCGGGTGGTACGGGCCGCTGATCGATCTCTCAACGGTCTTTTCTCACGTCGGCGACTTTGTTCAGCTTCTCGTTTTCGTTCACCGATCCACTCCCGTTCAGGTCTCTCCCTCTCTCTCTCTCCAATAATCCCTAATTGGCTATGGGTTTTGACAATGTCTGTCGGCTTATGGATGAACATTGGGGTTTCTGCTAACAAATGTGGTTTGGGTTGCAGTACAAGTTATCTAAAGGTGGAGAGATAATCAGGAGTGACATTCAGGTCGGCGATGATACGCGGCCGTTTTTCTCTGTTTCTTTGTGGCAGAAGCAAATGGCAGCACTGGCACTTTCCCGTCATGTCATCTTGTTGCAGAGTTGCGTTCCTCATTACTTATTTTTCAATGCAATTCCATGCTTAATTTGAGGATTCATTGTAATCGTGGATACTTTATGATTGATTATGTGGGATTTCCACTCAAGTTTTCAATTCCCATTTTGTATGATATGATTACTCCCTTTAGTGTCCTCAAGTTCTGATTCTTAGCTTATGGTTGTGCTGTTCAGACGTGAAGATCGCTAAATTTAGACATTTTATTGAGGCAAGAACCGTTGAGTATTCTTCATTAGTACGTTTAGTCCAGCCTCATCAATTGCTTGTCTCAGAAGGTAGTAATAATCTCTTCTCTGCCTCGACAATTGTTTCTGCTTGCATGATTGGCTTGATATTTGAAAGAAAATTTAGGAATCTATGCTAGAAGTTCTACTGCTTAGAGACTAAAGCTACTCAGTGAGATGCTTGTTTTGTTACAAGCTTTGTTAGTGGCATCCATTGACCTCCGTCTGATTATAAGTGTGTAGGTGTAGATGACCTAATAGAGAAATGCCGACTAGGGCAATTAACAGTGGAGAAGCTTGGTAAGGTGATGAAATGGGTCAAGGATACTGGATTTGCTCTTCACACTTTCAGGTCATGCAGTTCTGAGGTATTCTTTTATTATCTGTTTCTATAATTGGTTTTCATGTGCCTTATCGAAAAAGTTAAAAAGAAAAAAAAAAAAAAACAGAGAGAGTTGGGTGTGATTAAATCATGAAACTGAATTGGGAATGAAACAGAAGCTTGACAAGAGGAAAAAGTTGCAATCTAGTGATACAATTTATCATCCTAGGTTCAGTATATAAAAGCAAAAAAGCTTCCCCAGAGGATAATCTACTGATCTCATCCCTACCAAAATACTTCCATTTGTAAGTTCTTGTAATACTGGTGGCACATATGAGTATTCCGTGCAACTATTTGCAGGAGAAGCAGCAGCTTCCAAGAAACTGGAAAGTGCCGGAGCAGCATGAAGCTCTCAACTTTTCCTCGCTTTCAGAGGTGTTACATCTAAAAAATTCCTGCAGGGCAATCTTTAGTGCAAATGTGGGTGAAATTTTCCTACCAATTACCTGGAGAACAATCAGTGATTCAGAGAAGGAAAAGATGTTTATCAGCAGGAGAATCAGTAAAGTTGAAGACAATAGTATAGCAGAGGATTTAATTTGTATTGGCTGCCAGCTATGCGGTCTCCCTTTGGATGTGGAGAACAGTTATAGAAGGTTAAAGTGGCTTCTTGCGATTTTTCCCTTTTATATTTTCCCGAATGGCTTTGACTACTGAGTGTTCTTTGGCTTTGCTCAGTAGTATGATCAGTCAAATTTCTTCCGGACTTCTTTGCCCAAAGAGCTCAAATCGCCAGCATGTAGAGGGCGAGATATATAGGCCCTTTATGGTATGCATATGTATATCTTCTTGCTTCCTGATTTTCTCTGTTTCACTGAAGTTATGAGAATGCCATGTTTTTTATTAATTGAAAATCATTCTCTGCATCTTCCAAATGCTGCTTTTTGTCACCTTGATTACATCCTGCTTTATGTAGTTGAAATTGTTCTCCGCCTATATGTCAAGCTTCTGGTGACTGTTTTGCATTTGGCTGAATTTGTTTGGTTTTACCCATCCAAAATGACGTGAACCGGAACAGCTCAAGTATCTTAACTATATGTAGCACTAGACTTCATCCGGAATTCATTATTTTCTCAGTAATATAGTTCAATGCATTAGATGTTCTTTTTTTGACACTTCCGATGAAGTCACGTTAAGTTGCACTTTTCATTCTTTCAACCTGCAGCTATATGTATGGGATGAATCAGAACACTTGCCACTACTTGTGAGAAACAAGGCTGCGGAACTCTTGTTCGCAAACATCAGAGCTGAAAGAGCATACCCACGTCGCATAGAGCAAAAGCTTGGCCAAAACTCTCGTGTAAAAGAGCTTGGCAAACAGAGGTCTCCCGAAGTCAGTAATAAATTCTATTCAATTTGGTCGATTCTTCTCAAGATGTTATTACAGCAAGGAAAGAACAGCTCTTTGAAATTTGAAGTTTCTGTGAATGCCAGCTTGGATACTGACAATGGGAAGTTCGAGATGGTTTCCGTGTCGATACCATGCATTAGGACGTGATAGTTTAAAATGGTTTTATGTTATTGACTTTCTTTTTTTTTTCGTCTTTTGTTGTACTTGTGTCCTTAACAGACTTGAATTTTCGAAAAAAGGTTTTTAAATTAGTTGCATGTTTTCTTTTCTAGGCTGACAATCTTTTAATTTTTAATGTAATGACCATCTCTTAGATCATCCCATTACCTAGATAAGAAACTAAAGAGGATATTAGTTCATCTATTTTTGTTTATTTTTTTTCATAAGCTTTGCTTTAATTTTCAATTTCATCAATACGATATTAGTCCATTTTCGCGCCCCCAATTTCATCAAGATTGAATCGTTGGGTTTGACCGGGGAAGCGCGAAATGAACGGCGAGAAAATGGGGGGATTCTGAAAGTGCGCAAAGAGAAAAGTAGCGGTGACAAATGGGCTGCCCGAGATACATCGTCCAACCGACGGGTCGGATATCATATCTTTCTCTTTTGTTGTCCACTCTCTCCTCCTCGTCCTCCTGTGGTGCTGTGGCTTTGCGGCGGATGAGAAGCGGCAGTGGACCACAGCTCCTCCACGGCTCCAAGTTATCCGTCTGCCTCCATGGTCAGATCTAAGGTTGTGACAGTAAACACGAAACGCGCAGGTTCGCTCTCAGGCTTCCAGAGAGACAGATGAAGGGGGTGGGAGGACCCCTACTATGCATAGGGGATCTGCTAAGTGACCTCGACGAAAAAGAAGAACAAGAGTCGGCGCCGCCAGATTCGTCGCCTCCACCACCACCCTCATCGCCAGCGCCATCTCCTCCTGATTCCCGCTACAATTTCACTAATTCCAACCTTACCCTTCTTTTCCAGGTTCGCTCTCTTCATGTAATTGAATTGTAAAATTAGGATGAATCTGACTCTAATGGAATCTATCTATCGCACGCAAAGATGTTTATATAATCGACAGTTTGCTTTTAGTTTTTACTGTATTTATTAATTGGCTTTGCTTCAGGAAAACGATGCCCGCTTGAGCGAGGCGTTTGCTGGAATCGATCACTCTTGGACTGTTTTGACTCTCAAGGTTGGGTTGTTGGTTGGTTTAATAGTTTGGTTCAGCTTCAAGCCAATATCTTTCTCTTTCACTCATACAAATTTTATCTCTGTTATTAGATATTGTCAAATAACTGCTGCTCTGCTTATAGCATTCAGATTACTGATACAGTATGGGGTGCTGTGTTGTGGTGTAGGGTTCTATAAATTTACCACATAAGAAAGGATTGTGTGGGTGCATACATGCTTTTCTGTTATCTGTAGTGCATTTGTGATGCCTGCCTCAGTGATTGATCATTGCCTTGATTGTTACTTACCTTTTGGGATTTCACCAGCTGTGTTCTGCCCTGGAAAATGCAAACAAGTTGATCCAGTCCACTAACTCAAATGTTGAACTGCTATCTGAGAAGGTTGGACAGCTTGAAAAAATTATTGAGAGAGGAAATTCTGCAGTAGCAGAAGCCAAAGCCCTCCATACCTCTCTCTCTGCCAGTGACAAGGGCCATCCCAGTCGACAATAGATTTGGCCTTGCATTGGAACATGGATTGCTAGGTAAGTTTTAGCTTACAACAAAGTGACGAATCCTTCTCTTGTGCGTCTTTTTGTTATCTTACATATGCTTTTGTTCATTGTTACCTTATAGCCCACTTTTGTAGTGAACTGTCAGGTACAATACAATCTACCTTTTCTCCTTCCAATCAAGATGTAGAACTGGCTTCTGAGTAGTTATTCATTTACCGTGTATCTTTGTGTAACTGCAAACTTAGATCAAACTAATCTGAATCTCAATGGCTCAAGAGAAATGAGTTGTTTGCTCAATAGCCGAGGCTCAAATTCTGCATATTTTATTAGGTGTATTGTTACATATATATATATATAAATTTGTGATTCAATAAGTGATCCACAGTTGAATTAATGACGCAAAGATCTTGCTTCTGGGCCTGGTCAATTACCGGGTTGGGTTTGATGGCTATGAACACGAGAGTTTTAGGGGTTATTGAGGAAAAAGCCTCCAAAATGCAGTACACGACTGCCGAACTGTCTATTTGATACACTACATTCATCAAGCATGTGTTGTCAACCTCGGTTGTGATTTTTGAGGTATCTGAATAAAGCTTTTAGCTTGTTGTGCCCCTTTGGGGCATTTTCTTTTCCCTTCAAATGCTTTTATTTTATGGACGGACATGATAACGAGCAAATCAATTGATATGTTTAATTCTCAGTAATTTTTTCGGAGACTTTTTGGCCCTTAAAAGATTTAGTTTGGGGGAAAGGACTATACGATGCAATTTTTGGTAGTTATTGTTTAGTGTCAGTTTTCATTAATTGGTTGTTTCTCCGGATAAATCTACATCATTCATCTACAACGGATCACTTAGATCTTTCAGGGCATGCATATGGTTTGGTGGGCTGTCTCTGTCTGACTGCATCAAAGAGACAGAAAAAAGAAAGACGGGTCTCGTGTCGTTTTCGTTCTCCCGTTTACTGATCGTGCATCGAAAATTCCTTTTCTACGATGCCGGAACCCAAATGTGAATGAAAAGGAAAAGTCTTGCAGAAACCTAAAATTTTCAGTTTATCAGACTAATCCGAATCTAATCCATCCCTGTGCCCGATATTCTCTTCGCAATCGCCCAGTGATTTGGGGATAAAACAAAGTTCATACTGGTTCAATAGAGATGGGATTCTAGTTTTCTTTCAGAGCATGACCGTTTTGTCTAATTCATACTGGATCCCGCTCTTGATTCCACAGACCATTTCAGTGTTCTACTTATGATTTTCTCACCGAAAATGTAATGATTACTTTCTATACAAAAAATATAGCATGATGCTGTCAATATCATATATGGGTATTGTGAAAGTTGTGAATCAACATTTTCCCCCATGTAACTAAAAAAGGAAAATTGAAACAACGAGAAGATAATTTATACGGGGGGAAAATTTCCGGCAACAAGCTGGACCGTGAGATGTCAGCATTACCTGCACGCCGCAATTCAGGTGAGTCTCAAATGCTTTAACAGTATTTCATTCTATATCAAAAATGGTAAAAAAGAAAGGATCTTGGGTAGCCAAGGTTGGCCAACCGCTCAACCAACCCTTCGTCATAAGCGTTCCTAATAATGTTAAAAAGTTTGACGTAAGTAGTCCTGGTAGCTGGACCTAGCTACAATGATAGGTGGGTTCCAAAGGAGACGTAGGCCTTTTTATGCTGGTCCTCTTTTTTTTTTTTTTTAAGAAAAAAAAAATATAATATACATATATACATTTTTGTGGCGAGATGAGAGATAGACTCACTAATAGGCGACAAAAAAAAGATTAAATTAAATTAAATTAATATTTAATTTGATATACAGAATTCTTAATCAAATTCTGTTTTAAGTAATTTTTTTATTTGAATCCGTGTTCATTTTTGTGGCAGTGTACTGGAGCTCATATATAGTATTTAAAGGCCATATGCCATATGCTTAGTCTCAACCCATCAACTCTGCTCTGTAAAGAGTTTCGAAGCAACGTTAACTAGCAACCGCAAGAAGTTCATTGCCCGGCAATGGCTTCAATTGAAACGGTCCAAGGGGCTGATCGAGCGCGAGGTCGCCCGCAATACTATTCATTGGCACAGCCAATCCATCCAATTGCATTGTCCAAGCTGATTACCCCAATTATTTATTTCGGGTCACCAATTGCGAGCGTATGACTGAGCTAAAAGAAAGGTTCAGGCGCATTTGTAAGAGGTTAACGTTGTTTCTTATTTGGTACGTCGATGAAAAAGTGGCTTACCTTGTTCTTTTTTTTGTTTTTGTTTTTCTTTTTTGGTTAATTAGTTCCAACTAAAACTCAAAACTGGACTCTTCGAATTATAGAGCTTGGATCTCTCATGATTAATCAAATTCTTACAATAAACGAATCATATTTCTCCATTTTGACAGTTGAGACGAACGACTAGATATTGGACGATGACTTGATTAAAAACTCCTGTGAAGAAATAATAGGAAACGGAGAGAATGCATGTTAACCTGCATTCCAATGACTGTTGAAGGACTGCCACCGGATGAGGAAAGGAGTTTTAGAACAACATGGACAAATGATCTATGATGGTAACTGACTGTAACACTAAAAAGACAGAAAGGGCTGCACTTTGCTTCAAGTCAAAGTCCGAGCTTTTTGTTTGGTGTGATCATTTTGGTTACCGTGATTTATGGTATCACATTATTTTGGCTATTGAAATGACATTTCATGTGTTGACAGGTGAGAAATCGATGGTCAAGAAACGTCACTTTCTCCTCACAGGAGATTATTAACAAGCACCCATGCTTGTGTTCCTATAGTGCTCCTTCTATCGATGCACGCCAAGAAATTACAGTTCCGGAGGTACCCAAGTTGGGCAAGCAGCACTGAAAGCAATAGAGAACTGGGGGCAACCGAAATCCAAGATCACCCACCTCATCTTTGGTGCAAATCCTGGGGTTGATATGCCTGGCACAGATATTCAACTCACCAGGCTTCTAGGCCTGGAACTTTCGGCGAAGACCCGCCCTGCTATATGGGAGCGCATGCTCTTGGCATTGCCAAGGACATTGCAGAAAACAATGCTGCCGCAAGGGTTCTGGTCGTGAGCTGCGATATCACTGTCGGTTCCTTCCGGGCACCAGGGCCTTCTGATCAGGAGGCAGACATACCTTCTCTTTTTCTTCAAGCTACAGTGGGTGACGGTGCAGCTGCTTTGATCATTGGTGCCGATCCCTCCAGGGCCGAAAGACCATTGTTCCAAATTGTATCCACGAAACAGACAATGATTCCTGACTCACACCATGCAATCCGAGGAGAGCTACGCGAAAGGGGCCTCACCGCTGGCTTGTCAAAGGATATTCCTTCGTTGATTTCCCAAAACACAGGGAAGTGCTCGGCCGAGGCATTTAATCCACTTGGGCTTGGGCTTAGCGACCGGAACTCATTGTTCTGGGCTGTTCAGCCTAGTGGTGCAGCAGTTCTCAAGCAGATCGAGGCCAATGTTTGACTGAAACCAGAGAAGCTATCCGTAACTTGGCATGTGCAGAGCGAGTATGGAAACATGGGTAGCGGAACCGTATACTTCATTCTGGACGAGATAAGCAGGAGGTCCTTTGAGGAGCGAAAGGCCACCACTGGTGAAGGGATGAAGTGGGTGGTTGTGGCTGGCATCGGGGCTGGTCTCACCATCACCACAGTTATGCTCCGTACCTTTCCGATCCATGGCTAGCTAAAGCCCCACAACCGACCGAGTTGTTCTTGTTGGTGTTACTGTCATTGTTGTTAGTACATCTATTCTTGATGTTAGAGATGCTTTGTGATCGTAGCTAACAGTCGATGAGACTGGCTACCTTGTCGCTATTACGTGTTATGCTGTAGTAAGAACAACTGGGTTACCACCATTGCATCGGTTTCAGTCATCTTTTTGATGACTTTGAATGGATAAAGCTTTCGGTCTTATAATTCAGTCATCTTCCGGTTATCTTTTATGCAATTGCTACTCCAGGCAGCAGTAAAATCACATGCATGTGATTAAGTTACACACATCATGCGCGGTTTCTTATATTAGACCATTTCGATCTGAGTTATTTTCATTCACTTTTTTTAAGTAATTTAAAATAATAATAATATAATAATAATAATAATAATAATAATAAATAATCAAAAATTAATAAATTTGATTGTTTTTGTAATAAATTATTTTGATGCATCTTATATATTTTTAAATTTTTTAATATATGATTACAGTTAATAATTAGGATTCATTTAATGATTACAATAGTAATATAAGTATGCCTATGAGAATAATTGACTTATTATATGTATGTAATGAAATCTGTTTGGTTATGTGAGGGTGAATGAACATAATCGAAGGCACAATAGAACTAAATTCAATAATTTTTTATAATTTTTAATTATCGGGCCCTTGATTACTTATTTACGTCCATTCTACCTTTGCTGTGCATTATTTTCGTATATCTATCTATTTATATCAGTCACTGCTCATTGGTGTCAGATGGGGATCGCCCTATGTCTTGGCGATCGTGCTAGGTGATGCTAACTACAGGCGATAGGTAGGTCTGTCTTGGGTCAAAGTTTATGGGCTAGACCCTTCTTTGGGCTTGGAGTTTGTAACTGCATATGTCCTTACCCACTGCATAAGTAGAAGAACCCATCGAGGAGGGCCGGGTTTGCCCGGATGGTGGCAGCAAAAGCCAGGAGGTTCGAACTCCCGGCCTGGCCCCTCACCACCTCTCTTCTGTGCCTCTGTGCTGCCTTACTTAATAAAAAATAAAAATAAAAAATAAACCCAAAATTTCTAATCAGTCCCTCTCATCATACTCTATACTTAAAATATAATTTAATGCACTTAAAGCACTTGGACAGTAAATGTGAACATCTCTAATAAAAAAGTTAAAAATTTTTATTGATGCACATAATTTTTTTTCGTTGAAATAAATTTTAACAAATTCATAATTTTTTTTTATTTAATGAAGAATGTTATATCATTTGAAATTTTTGGTGAAATATTGTTGCTATAAAATGTAATATATTTAATAATTTACATATTTTATATAAATATATTATTCATAAATTTAAACAAGTAATTTTATTTTAAAAAATAATTAAAATTATTAGTACAGATTATTTGTTATTTTAGTACAAGAATTTTTACCAAGTCATTATTGACCCTTAATATTACTTTTGCTTAATATCCCTCTTAGGGCCTTAACCTTGTGAGAAATTCCTAAGTGAATCTAATTAAAAACACGCAAAACAAAAGAGAAATACGATGGCTCTCATACCTTGTTTGCGGTAGGAAGAAAATATTGGCATGTAAATGGCCTCTCGTTAAGTGAAATTATGAAAAAATTTATTTCAGATTCCCACAAATTTTGACAATGTTAATATTTTAGTAGGCATACATAGTTTCATCTAAGAAGTAAGAACTTGCCCTTCAACATGTCTACGTCGCCTACCGCATATATCGAAACCAAGGCTGTTTTGAATTCTGTGGTCTAATTGTTTTGTTTACAATATGGTTGGCTCCTTTGTCAGCAAAAACAGCCAATAATTCCCTCACACAACAACCCATTTGCAATTGATGTGAGAGCCGAACCGATTATGATAAGTAATATCAATCGCCACTACTAAACTTCCAAGGCGAAGCCCGTCATGAGCGGAGAAAGAAGACATGCCTATCAACAACCAACCATTTGGTCTCCAATCTCTTGGTCCCAACTTGCTTGTTCTTTATCAATAAGTCAATATCTCAGTACCCTATACACCTTCCAGAATGTGCTTCCAAAAAATAAAGAACAAAAATTTTGAAAAAATTGTACTTGAAAATGTAGAATATGTGGTGATTCTCTTCGAGTAGCTATCACGACCTTTTGGTGTTTTCCAACTCCTTAATTTATAGCCATGCTACTGTCATTCTATGATGGATCTAAAGGTTAGTGACATCACTGGCCTTCAAATTGAACTTATGTTTGCTTTCCTTCTTTTATCTTATGTATGGATGCTTCCGCTAAGTGAAGCAGGATGACATATGTGAAGGAACCGCTCGAAGTTCGCTAAGTATGCCATTAAAGAGACAGGAAGACTCGAAAACATCGATCCACTTGGAAGACAATTAGACAGTGTTGACGATTCACACACAAGTTAGGGGAAAGGTGTTAAATAATTAATAATTTACCAAAACCATGTCATGCATGATTGAAAAATTTAGCTAATTATCATGACAAATGAACATAATTCATGATATACGATAGGCATAACACGAAATCTTAAAATTTATGCACCTTTTGGCACGTAGGCTTTTAAATTTTGATGGCACCAAGTTGCATGGTCTAAAGGCACCAGCGTGTGAGGAATCAAAAGAGTTTCCTTAAGTGAACCGGGTCAATTACGTAGTCATTAATTTAATCAATAAAACTGCAATAAAGGTGTTTAGATCTCATAAAATTTTTTATCACGTAAGATAGCTTAGTTTCACTTGCCATTTTAGTGAAACAGATTTAATTGAAAAATTTTCCGGATTCAGATTAGAATTCCGCTTTTATGCTTAATGACAACAGGAAAACAAACAATAGCGGTGGCGCGTGTTTATTCGATCGACTGCCATGTCTTTAATTACGAAGAAATAAGAAGCTTTACTTGTTCAACATGTGCTACAAATTTCGGCCGGCCAGGCTAGCGATATGGTCAGTTGAAAGTGACCGAGAGCGATGAGAAAGGTAATGTAGTGCCCAAACGCAACTAAAGTCTATACAAATTGTTTCAAGCGCTGGCTTAATGTATATGCGTGTGAGTAATTGTAGTGCATGAGGTACTCATATTTGTAGAAAATAAATAAATAAATGTATTCAGCATTATTATTATTATTATTATTATTATTGGCACAAGAAAATTAGTTTCAAGAATATAATGGGCCGTTTGCACTACAAAAATTAGTTCTCTTCTTAGAGTTCTCTCGTGGGAGAGAGACTTAGAGTTGCTGTTATTTCAACTTCTTACTTGCAAGTTTTGTCGAGCCAATTTCAATTTCGTTTTTGTTTTTTTGTTTTTTTTTTTGGATCTATGACGGACTTTTTATGGGTAACCTAAAAAGACTAGCATAATACCTACGTCATCTCGAGAAACATTGAGGTATAGCTCATGTACTTTATATCATACAATCTCAAATCCGCTTTTACTAACCTATGAGTTTAGTAAAAGACGTACTTGAATTCATTTACCTGTCAATCACATAATTACTTGCCATTGGAAAATTTCTCCATAATGAAAAGTGACCTGTTCAAGAAACTATGAAGATAGAAAATGTGAGGAATCCAACATTACATGTGTGTGTGTGTGTGTGTGTGTGTGTGTAGACACACATGCACATATATATTTTACGCTTTGTAGGATAAGAACTCTAGGTGGGTTCGATCAACTTCGGGTTGGTGTCTTTTGAGTCCTATTCTGGTTCTCTCTCTCTCTCTCTCTCTCTATAGTAGATCTGGAAGTATATCTAATATGCATGCATTTGAATCCACCGAATGCAGGATTCGAGCAGGTTGTAAGCCCCAAATGAGTTGATTAATATACAAGATGGAACCCACAAGTAGTTATCTAAATGATCACCACAACGGAACAAAAAGAAACCAAATTTATTTATAATACCAACTTTACAAATACGCACAAGATGTATAAGCTTTTGAATCTTTTAAGATATAATGCACAGCAACATGTGGTCAGTCACAGACAACGAGAAAAACAAAGCAGTGCGAGTTCCAGACAGATGTAGATTCATTGTTCCATCTGCTGCCTGTTGTTTAATGAATAGCACCCCCCCCCCAAAAGTGCGTCATCACTTCATTGGTTCAAATCAAAGCCGTGATTATTTAGCCTTAATCATGGTTATGGTGTACCAAACTGTTTCATTTATATTTATGCTACTAATCTCTGTGACACTAATAATCGGTTATCAACTAAATTCTAAATCTATTGAGATGTCCCAAAATTTAGTTATGGAGGATTGCGCACCCTGCAGGGGGGAATGGTACTGCAAAAAGATCATGTACAGAAGGGAAAACAGCGGTCCTGGCGACAGACAAGGAATCCTATCTCTTAATCTGTATACCAAATTGCCAATTGATATATTTATTTTTACCCATCCACATTTTTAAAGACAGAAGTTGACAAGATTATAGCATATATTTGATTTTTTAGAAGAAAAAAAAAACGGGGGGGGGGGGGACACTCGAAAGGTATTTAATCAACAACTACTTTAGAACGGGACCAATCACTTGCCGAATTGACTTGCAATTAATATCAATGTTTAATACAAGCGCTTTCATCCCCATGAGTTGGGCCTTAAACGGTGATGGGCGCCTCCGGAAACACGGGGGACCCCTCGCTTTTGGCCACACGATGTCTATATCAGTACTCTTCCTTTCCACACCGGCCGTTGGATTAATGGAAAATGAAAAAAAAAAAAAATTAGTGAGCAAAAGCGAGCATACACAGCCACATCTTTAAATCAAGTAACTTTTTTGATTGTTGATCGTCCCTTTAGGCAAACTTTAAATAATTTAACTTTCCGTGGCTGACTTTCGGCAAGGTGTTTAAACCTTACCTGCCGACTTCACGGTGAATATCAATCACAGCCATTTGATTGGTTAACTTTATTCTTTTTTTTTTTTTTTATATTCCCTACAATCCAAACGCATGATAAATTATGTCTAACTAAGTGACTTGTTTTTTTTTTTTTGTTCTCTTCTTTTCTGTCGCGAATCAACAGGGAGAAAGTTGTATGGAGCCAATTGCATTTTTGCCATCAATAAAATGATGGTAATACAATCGATACAAATTTTCAAGCAAACAATGTTTTAATTCCAATCTCAACGAAAAATTAAATAAAAATCATGTTATCTGTGTGCTCGAGCAAATATATTTTAAAACTCTTGAAAAATTCAAATTTAAGGAAAAATATATACATGGGATGTGATGACCTGTTAAAGATCATTGCTACCGTATGTGTAGTGGGAGAAATAGTTATCATCTAAATTTGGCACGTGTCACCCATCCCTTTATGTGATGATAACTACGAGTTGATCTTGTCCTCTCTTTTCATCTGACCTACTCGGAGGGCCTAGTCAGCTTTTTTTTTTATCTGACTTGTATAACCAAACGCACGCGTAATTGCGCTGAATACCCAAACAAATACGTAGGATTTACCTATTAATTCTCATATAATTGTGCGCGGTCCTCCTAATCATCAGTAACAAACGGTCCCACATCTTGCTGGGACCCACGACTGCATCAATTTTGGTGGTTCCATCAACCAATCCAACCCGTCCTTTTGGACTTGGCCTTAAAAGATCCAAGGTAGTGAAGCCCCTGACGTGACGTGAACCGCCCAACACGTGGCAAAAATTCTAGGGCCACGGAAAGCAAAGTTAGTGGGTGGCGACTTGCGAAGATGCTGGCTCTGGCGGTGCCGCCGGAGCCGGCAAATGCTGACGTGTGGTCACAGGAGCAGAGCCTGGTCAAAAAATTAGCAATCAACGTTTTTGTTTTTTGGAGGGGTGCATGGAGCTTCTTTGGAGGGAACTGAATGGAAATTGCCTTGGAGCTTGGCCTTCTCTTATGAGTAATTGTGTATCACCTGGAAACTTTTTGCCCCGACTGAGCTTTCATTTTGATGGTTTCTATGCTAAGTATAAATGGTCAATCTCTCTGCAGTTTTAATGGAGCTTTCAGCTATGGAAGTGGTCCTGTATTGTAGATTTTGCTTCGCTAACCCACACTTTTCGTTTACTAATCTCCCATTCCCCTTCAATAATGTTGTTGTGGGTGCGCTGTATGCCGAAATCTACAAGGTCTATTACAGAAGAAATGAAACAAAAAAAACAATAGAGCTTTATTGTACGAGGCTAGTTGAAATTGAAAATTAAGTGACAATTAAATTGGATAGTACCAACGAACTCGAGTGCTAACTTCCATTTCTTATAGGGGTAAGTTTTGAATACTAACTATAAACATAATGGTCTAGAAATGAACCCCATTAATTTAGCATATCAAAGGGTTCAAGCTCTAGGGTTAAAAGTTCGTCAAGTGTTAGATGGATACTTTCTCTATTGTTCATTGGAAAACCAATTGGCCTGAATGACAAAGTAGAAGCAAAAGTTCTGCCTACGTAATCCTGTTAATTTATTGTAAGTGATTCGATTATAAGACATGCGACTGAAAACCTTTGGTACTAAAATAGCAGAATTCAATGCCAAGATTATCACTGATGATTAATCAAAAATGCCTTTTTCTTTTCACCATCTCAACTTACATGTGATTTTGCAATTAAATCACGGTTTTATTTAAAAAGTTAGTGTTTGTCACCTCTGTATCAAAGGGCCCGTCTTGAAGTTTCTACTTTCCTTGTAAAGCTTTCGAGTATGAATGCCAGAGACAGTAGTAGACGCGTAGGAAAAATTTGCCATACCCAAGTGGAAACTAGCCTAAAAATAGAAGTCATTCGGGTTAAAGGAGAATGAGATTTTATGAATTACACCATCGGGTTCCTTTTTAAAATATTTTCAATTTTCATGTCAAATTGTGTTACAGTAAAATTCATCCAAAAGAAAGACTTTGCTAATAAATGTTAATGTAATATTGATAAATTGTAATTTAGTTAACTTACAATAAATTATATTTATGTATTTAAAAATTAATTAATAATCTGACTTTATTTTTTATTAAAAAATTATTAAGTAATAAGTTATATAATAAAAATAATTATCTTATATTTTTATAAGTTTTATAATTTTTTAAAAAATAAAATATAAAATTTCGAATTTCAAAGTCAAAAGTTCTTGAGAGAGGCGAGAAGCCGTGCTTTTTTTTAACAGGCATCGCTCTTAATAACCGTTTGATAACTACTGGTTATGTCTTTTTTTTTGTTTGCCTTGTGCTTACAAATAATCACCCTTGATTAGACCATCAATGCTTTTGAAATTACATATATATAAAATTAAACCAGTTGCAACCATAGCATCAGCTTGCCATCCTACTAGATAATGCCATAATTAAAAGCTCTAAACATAGTGACTCGGCAGCATCCCTGGCTGTCTCTTATTCCAGCTCTTTCCCCTCTCTATAAACTCCTTTTGAATGCCGCCCCACATTGCAGCAACATCAAAGCTAAACCTGATACTGACGGTACAGTACACAACATCAACTCAAACATGGAAATGGCCATTGATGGCAGCCATCATCAGCTTGACCTTACAAGTTACAGCGCGTCCACCGCCACAACCACCGCCACTGCCACCACCACCACCTCTGCTATAAACGACTATGCCTGTAGCTGGAGTGATTGGTCTCCTGTTGTGGACTGGGAAGCCTTATCAGAACATCGGGATGACCTTCAAGATCTCTTGCAATCCATGATGGACGATGGTGGATTGAATTTCACTCAAAGTCGGGTGATGACGCAATTAGAGACGTCTAACTCTGTCGACTCCACTTCCTCCAATACTGGCACCATGTTCGTGGATGAAGAAACAAGTGGTGAGGACTTCAAGGGCTTGAGGTTAGTCCATTTGTTGATGGCCGCCGCCGAGGCACTAGCCGGCAACAACAAAACCCGGGAACTGGCTCGGGTGATATTGGTTCGGCTCAAGGAGTTGGTGTCTCATGACGATGGAACCAACATGGAAAGGCTTGCGGCCTATTTTACCGACGCCTTAAAAATTTTACTGGAAGGCCGAGCCGGGGTTCACGCCCACGGCAAGCACTCGGCGAGCAACGGGGCCCACCAGCACCGCTATCAGAACCGTGATGATCATCAGGCTGACGTCCTCGCGGCGTTCCAGCTCTTGCAGGACATGTCTCCTAATGTCAAGCTGGGGCATTTCACTGCCAATCAAGCAATCCTGGAGGCGGCGTCCCAGGATACGAGGATCCACATCGTCGATTTCGACATCATGGAGGGGATCCAATGGGCCCCATTGATGCAAGCGTTGGTTTCAAGGAAGAATGGCCCACCTGCCCCACACCTTAGGATCACGGCTTTGTCAAGAGGAGGCCGCATGCGAAAATCAATCGGGACCGTCCAAGAGACAGGACGCCGTCTGATTGCGTTCGCTGCGTCGATTGGTCAACCTTTCTCTTTCCATCACTGCAGGTTAGACTCTGACGAGATTTTTAGACCGTCGGCCTTGAAGTTAGCGGGAGGGGAGGCATTGATCATGAATTGTATGCTGCACCTTCCTCATTTCGGTTACTGGGATCCCGATTCGATTGCTTCGTTTTTATCCGGATCCAGGACCCTGACCCCGAGACTGCTGACCCTGGTGGAGGAGGAGGTGGGGCCCAGCGATGACGGAGGGTTTGTGGGCCGGTTCATGGACTCATTGCACCATTTCTCAGCCTTGTACGACTCCCTGGAGGCAGGCTTTCCAATGCAGAGTCGGGCTCGGGCTTTGGTAGAAAGGGTGTTCTTGGGGCCCAGAATTGCCGGGTCGATGGCTCGGATCTACGGGTCCCGTGGAGACCAGGAGAGTGGCTCTTGGGGGGACTGCTTGTCTGCGATGGGGTTTAAGCCAGCAAGTCTGAGCTTTGCCAATCATTGCCAGGCGAAGCTTTTGTTGGGGCTATTCCACGATGGCTATAGGCTAGAGGAGTTAGGTTGCAATAGGATTGCCCTTGGCTGGAAATCTAGACGTTTGCTCTCGGCCTCCGTTTGGACTTCTTCTTCGGGCTCCGATTTGTAAACCCACTCTTTTATTATTTCCTATTTTAAAAACCACGATTTGCTAGTTTAACGTTTGCCACTTACACGTTTCCTGTCTATTTTTCTTCAAAGGCACCTAGGCGACAATGCTAACAGTATGGCTGTACAAACCAAAATTTTGTTAATGCTGAGTTCGGTAGTGCGGCACTCGTGTGAAATCTAGTACGGACCGAAATGTTTAGCTCCTCGACGTATCGACTCAAGCAGTACATTTTTTGTGATATACCCTATTGTTTTTCAATTCTTTATCGCGTTATATACATTTGTTTTTTGATTTGTAGGGATTAAAATTTGAACTACACATCTAGAATTAAAAATTCATACAACTTTATTATTAAATTCTGTGGTTAATAACGGTTAAATTATATGTGTTCGCGTCATTTAATTTCTGAGATTCAGCAAGTCATCAATGCATTGACTTCACAATAAGATCGAAATAACATTTATGTTAACTTATCTAATTTACCAGCATCTTTAGAATCTCACGCATCAGTTTCCTTGATTCTTAAAAGGCCAAATGTAAAAGAGATAGCAATCATACAAATTAAGCAACTCGATTTGTTTTTGGGAACTACGCGACCCTCAGCTCGATCGTACGATTGGGAACCTCGGTGGAGATGAATAATCAAACTGGTCTATAACTGATTAATTCATAAACGCATTTGCTTGTGAATAGCTATTAATGTGACATTATCAGTTGGCCTAAAATGCAACCTCTCTATAATACTAAAATAAATGAAAAAAACAAAATCACCTACATAGCATTTATTAATATCAAACATTTTTTTTATTCCTTTAAAATTCAACTATCTAACATCCCATATTACTGCGCGACTACGTGTACCCAAATAAGGTGGGGCTCTCTAGGATCTCCCTTAGAAAATGTATTAATAAAACGGCACGTCTTTCTTATCTAATGTAGTATAGAGAGAGAGAGAGAGAGAGAGATACTTTATTGGCGATTAATATATATATCTCTCTCTTTTCACAGGTGTAAGGCTGTGCTTTGGGGAGTACAACTGTTGGAATATTCTGAGATGGTGGCCGAGGACAACAAATAAACCACGTTTCAGATTGGAACACATTAGATTTATATGTGATTCTGGACCTTCTGTTGGTTGTTGCCCTAACATTGGCCTCTAAAGAATTGTCAAGCTTGCTAGAGGCACACGCCAGCATGAGATCTTTCCACTTCTAGAGAAAATGGTCAGCGAGTAGCAACTAAGAACGATTAGGTAGATAAGCTACCCAGACATGTACTAATAGTTTGTATATATTGATGAGGAGGATCAGCTAAGGCTTCTGACTTTGGTTGGCTTTTTTTTGTTTTTTGTTTTATTTGGTAAGTCAAAGTCATAAATTTATTAAAAAGGAAGTTCCGAGAAATCCCATGAGACTGGTTGGCTTTTGTTTAAATTAGAATCCCTGATGAAATTGCGTTGTGTCAGTTTCTTTGGTAATAAACTAACCCCATTAACAATGATTATTGATGACGATTGATGAAGCAAATGCAGCGAAGACAAGGTAATAGAACTGCAGCGAGTTTAATGCTTGGAAAATTATGACCCAATTTATTAAAAAAAAATAATTTTAAAAAAGTTAAAATAGCGGTGTTCTTAATTAGTATTAACAACTCAGAATTCTGATTTCGATGGCCTGATATAATCATTACCTAACAACCATCAGACAGAGACTGGTAGATGGTAAAAAGAAACTTGCATGGTTACAAACACTCGTTCCGCCCAACGCTTATTTGGATTCACTACTACAAAACAAATATTTCAGAGGTCACGTATAACATAAGATTTATTGTAATAATTGTTAGTATATGTAAAACATGTGGTTTCCTTTGATTACTATGACTGCATTTGTGCCGAATTGCATCTGGGCTAACACTAATATTATTAATATTATTAGTAGTATTATTATTATTATTTTGAGAGCCGAGTCTTGCCTTCATTATTACCAAGTGATAATTACGCATTTGAGTTGGAGGCAACAATCGGTTACCATTAAAGCCACAAACACTAAAGTGTAGAGATATTCGTGAATCGGGTCGAATGATTTCAAGAGAATTTTTTAAAATTCAATTCCCAACCAATTTATAAATTGTTCTAAATCATTTAAAACGACAAAAGAGTTATGAATTAGTTGCGGGCAGTTTGAGATGTACAGAAGCTGGTCTTTGTTACAATAATATGATGGCACCATGTAATAATACTTTTTCCCATCATTCAAATGAATCTTATGATAACCGCGGCCTCATCGTTGTTGGCAGTTAAAGTTTCAACAAGATAACGATCCTTTGAGTAACCGAAAGAATTGATTTGTTGGTAGATCACTCACTGTTATAAAGTGGGGCAAGCATCTAGTTGAATGAGAGGCCCTCGTGTTCTAAACTTCTACGCTAATGTATTATTTAATTCCGTTCATAAATTACAAAATTAGCACATATATGCAGTAATCACTTGCCCCCATGTTCTTCAAATAGAATTATCTCATTGAAAACGGATATGGGAGGCAGAACCTGATTGTCTCCATGCCATTGCTGTTAACTTACACAATTTTACAACTAATTAATTCTAGCAAATTGGATCTGTTTTGGGGGTTTTTTTCGAACCTTCAATCCACGTCCAAACTGCCGAGTGCGGTTTTTGAAAAATGAAAACCATTAGCTGTTTTTTTTTTTTTTTCCCTTCAGTTTGAGTGGATGCAGGTCTCAGTAGTTTGAATTAAGTGATTTTTAGCAGATTTGATGGTCTGTGAACACCCCTACTAAAGCTTACTTCAACAAACCATTGCTCATAAACAAGTTTCAGTTTTTCAAGACTAAATTACATAATAATATAATGAAAAAATATATAAAAACGCATCACACATATA